>LS504161.1:43130-60806 GCA_900490845.1 Pristionchus japonicus | reverse complement strand
GCACAGGGAAAGGAGTGAAAAATAATAATGTTTGCAAATGTATCGATTTCCAGCTTTCGATGAAGTCTGAGCGAAAAACGCCCCGAGGTGAAAGTGTCTTAGAATTCGACGAGGAACACGCCTATGCCACTTCCGAATCGATTGGATCACGTTTAAGCGATTTAGCAGATTGCGTCATCTTGGGTAGGCCACTCCGCCCCGCGCCCAGGAAGGGTCTGGGAGCTTAGCTAATCTACCCACCGTGCACACTCATCGATCACTACCTGTGACACAAGTTTGGGCTTAGGTTGCATTTTGCACTTTGCCAAATGCCTACACTAACATGTCGATCCTCTCAGATAGTGTCTTTTATCAATATTACCAGTGATGTGGGAATGCTTGTCTACCACGCATAAAAGTTAATTACCTGACAAAGAGTGCGTGGGGTTTGTTCTAACAGGGAAGTCACTGATACAGACATCATAGTCATTCGTCCGTATGTGCTCCTGCCTACTTCCTGTTGAGTCAACATCTGTTATCTATCTTACCCATTATCACTCCGTACATTTCTAACATTTTGCACCTTTTTACCATTATACACCTAAATTTAGGCAGAGAGATGCTTTTCACCGGCTATATCAGTGAGAACGTATATCATGTAAGTTTCATTTCATGTTCTATTATACGATAATGGCGGGATTTGAGGAGTAATAACACTGTAATTAATAGTTCGCTCTTTTTTCTCAAACTCTCCTTCAACTTGCAAGATTCAGATCTACTCTTATTCCACAAACTGCATAACGTTGATCACAAATACGTATCTCATTTTCAAAATATTGTCAACCAAAGTCAAACATGTGAGTAAGTCGTTGCAATGTTGAGTGCAGAGAGCTTTTCATCAGATTGGACCGTATCGATGGTTACTATTGATTTTCGGCGTATTCGACATTTGTACTTCACTAGTACACTCACTACTGCTACCTGTATGAGCATGCTATACCTTGCACACTAACAAACATTATTTTCCATATGTGCCATCTATCTGACTTCGGTGTCTTTTTCTGGAGTGCCCGATTTATCGGCTATTCAACGGTTGTGGGGCACTGGACGGGTCAATTCCTCTTCATAAATTAGATATTATGAGAATTTCAGGTGTATGTTGGATGATTTTCTTTTATCAAACATTTGGTTTGCTTGCAATTCACTATGTCTACAGATTCGTACTCATTTGCAAGTAAGTGATTTGCGGTTGATCAATGAGATTCACTGATGTATAGACCTACGGGAATTGCTTGGATTCAACAGAATCCTTGGAGAAATTGGATCTGTATCGGTGTCGTGGCAGACCTTGCCTACGTCGGTATGGCTTTCTCTGAACATTCATGATCGTTATTCACTTAAAACGCGGTCTCCGTAAGAACGTACGAAGGAGTGGCACAGTAGCTCAAAATCGTCCCCAGGGGTTCATACTGGGCGGATAGAGTCCCTAGGGGTGGGATACACTTCAGCCGGAAAATTGGACCCAAAAGTTGATCTTTTGAACTTCAACTTTTCGAAAAAATCAAAAAAAAATTTGAAAATCAGCTCTCTCAAACTTTTCAAAAAAATATTTCACCCTGTTCCAATGGATTCTTGGGCCTGGAAAGTTTACATAATATGTAAAAACGTATGGAGAATTTAATAAAAATTACCACGAGTAGATACGACATACCACGCCATCATTTTTTTGCAAAAAACTAGCACCCAATTTTGGGCTCAGGTTCGAATCCGCCTGCCCACATCAATCTTTTGCCAATTTTTTTTTGTCTTGCTTTCGACTCCAATCCACTTTATATCTGTTTACACGTTAGTTGAACAATGTTTTGCAATGTTTTCAGTTGAATTTCTGTCAAATCTTCCAACTCGATTTTTCACATAAGGGGAGACCCTTATGTGCAAAATGAGATTTGAGGTCATGTCAGAATCAACCCAAGTTTCATGTCCTATAGCAACCGCAGTAGCCAACCTTCGATATTTTTTCATAAAAATGCCAAATTATCTCAATTTTTTCCCACACAGTTTTTTCACATAAGTTTTTTCTCCCCTTATGTGAAAAATCGAGTTGGAAGATTTGACAGAAATTCAACTGAAAACATTGTAAAGCATTTTTCAACTAACGTGTAAACAGATATAAAGTGGATTGGAGTCGAAAGCAAGACATTTGGAGTGAAAAAAAAGTTGGCAAAAGATTGATGTGGGCAGGCGGATTCGAACCTGAGCCCAAAATTGGGCGCTAGTTTTTTGCAAAAAAATGATGGCGTGGTATGTCGTATCCACTCGGGGTAATTTTTATTAAATTCTCCGTACGTTTTTACGTATTATGTAAACTTTCCAGGCCCAAGAATCCATTGGAACAGGGTGAAATATTTTTTTGAAAAGTTTGAGCGAGCTGATTTTCAACATTTTTTCGATTTTCTCGAAAAGTTGAAGTTCAAACCTTTTGAAAATTTGCCAGAATGTATAACTTTTGACGCTCTAACGAATGGTATATGACATGCGGTGTAAAAATCAAGATGAAAAATTTCGATCTCAAAGATCAAAGATCAACTTTTGGGTCCAATTTTCCGGCTGAAGTGTATCCCAGGTCTAGGGACTCTAACCGCCGAGTATGAACCCCTGGGGACGATTTTGAGCTACTGTGCCATTTGCCCTCCAAATCCAGACGTTCTTACGCGGATTGCGTTTTAATTGATAAATGCTCAATTATGACCATTGATGATGACTGATCAATAAATCACAGGAGGTTTCGGCGCAGTCGGACTGATACTGTTTTCTCCGAACGTTCAAACGCGAGCACTACTCGCGCCAGTGATTAATGTAAGCTACCACAAGATTATAAAACTTTTTTTTACAACAACCATCGCATCATGCTTGTTCAGAGCACATACGGAATTGACTTGTTTGCGTCCAATCTGCCTGGATTCATTGGTACTATTTATTGGGTGAGACTGTTCAAACCAGAATGTACTGTCAATTATGTTATTGATTAAGATACGCGACAACAATGGCTCCAAAATCTGGCAATTCGATGATATGTTGGGAATGTCGTTAATGATATTGTTCTTCTTCAGCTCATCGGTGATTATCGGCGTATGTCTTACACGAATCGTCCGGGCTACGTCGAAGAATAAGTGAGTCATGCAGTTGTCTGGATTTCCTCATGAATCTGCTCACAGAGTGAATAGCTCGAAATTCCGCGACATGCAAAATCAGCTATTTCGAGCTCTGATCTGGCAGGTTCTCAGTTGCAATTTGGGTCTGCTCAACATGCAATATTTCAGACAGTTATTCCTACAGTATCTTCCTATGTTCCCGTAGGCATCGGGATGACAGGCTCATTGCTATTGCGTTAGTTTGATTCGCGAGCACCAATTTGAACCTTTCTTAGCTTTCACGCTCGGTGACTTGGGTACGTGGGCAATACTGACAGCGCAAATATTCCCAATGGTCGATCCCTTGCTCATTCTTTATTTTGTGAAAGGGTAAGAAATTGTTTGTAAAAACACGGTATTGATTACTATTCAGGTATCGCTCGTCACTACCTACATTTGTGCGGACTGTTCTATGTTGCACCAGAAATAAAATACAACAATCCAATGCAGTTTCAGCGGGGAATACTTCTCGCACTTGAGAGAATTTTTCAACTTCATAGCACACGACGTGTCGATTTATTGTGCAATAAAAACTATACAGGATTTAGCGCACATGATCCAATGTGTACTATGAAATGAGAACAGTGGAATACTAATGTGAGCAGATGCCTAATCCATGATAAGCATCAGTACAGCGTGATCTTCTCCTCGGGCAGGTGCCCTAAATCGCCCAGTGCATGCAGCTTGACCTCGCCGTTCGGATGGATGACCACCACGGTGATGGACGCATTGAACACCTGACGAGCAACTATAATCCACATTTCAACTCGGTCACTATCTCACTGAAGTAAGAAGAAAAACGTCAATTGACATCGACGATGACGATACTTAGTAAGCAGTGCCTCGTTGAATTCAATGCATTATCTCAGCCAATTCGAAATGCAAATCCATCAACGATGCTCGACGCTTTACTATTGCATACCTCGAGTCGATTCCACGCCTCGAGAGGTAGTTGGAGCGCGCGGCAGACCTGTAATGAAGATTCAGACATGTGTCTTAGAAAGCGTAAACAGGGGTCAGAGGTTCGATACCCTTAGCTTCAATCTGTTTTTGCACATTCCACTGACATCTTACCAAGTATCGGATGATGATGCCGTGAGCGACGATCACTTCCGTTGTATCCTTCTTCTGCTCGGGAGCCGCTCGATAGAAGTACTTTCGAAACGCGGTCTCGACACGGGCTCTCTCGGTGTAGTACTTGTTCGCGGTGGGTACCTGAGCAGGATTTGCTCGATATCTTATTTTCAATCGTTCTTTCGCTCCGGTCAGAGAAAGCACACACCCAGTCGTCCGGTATGTTCGGATGCGGTGTGGGCGGGTAAGGTGTTCCTTCCTCGAGGTTTGCATCACTGCTACGCGCGATCCCAGCTGGGAGTTGCTCTGCAGCGAAATCCATTGATTTTCTCACCTGATGGCATTGTGTGATATCGATTCATTGATACCGTAGCTCCACCTCGACCACAAACCCTCACCGAGAATGATGTTCGCAGTCTCCGTAGCTCTCGTCATCGTTGACATGTGCACCGCCTCGATCGGATTCTTCTCGTGTGATGCTGCCAGTCTCTTGCCCACAATCTCCTACAATTTCGCATTTCTTCGCTATTCCACAACGGAATGATATGTTTCATGAGCTGGACAAAGCTCTAAGATCTACAGTAGTAGAGTTGGGACACGCAAGATAACGGGCAATTCTTCAATAGTTGATCCGGATTCCAAAACAATACTCACCGCCTGCCCTCTGCCCAGCTCATCCAGTGCGTGCTCCTTGCTCTTGTAGTCGTAGTGGCCGTGACGAACGAGGATGATCGTGCGCTTTTGCGTCGCCGTTGCCTGGTAAATGGTAAAAATTTCTCCGCATCAAGCACTTAAAATGCGGTGGGGAAATCACTGATAAAAAGTAATTCCTATTGAATTGTGATAAAGCTACCAACATTTTCTAGAGTGTGAAGTTTCCGAAATGGTTGTAGGTATGAAACGCTCACCTCCTCCATCATTTTCGCCTTGTCCTCATCCGTTGCCTTATTGAACTTTCGCTCGTTGATGAGCGACATCGGATCGCGGATGAAATCACACAAATAACAATGACTAATGATAATCGAAGCCCCGAGCCTACGCCCCACCTTCCAAGGTGAACGGCAATCGGAGTAGTGGACTCACAAGTCCCAGTTGGCGTTCCACTGTGCTCGCGGGAAGTCAGCGTCGAAGGCGGAAGAGGAGGCAGAAGCATCGTTCGCGAATGCGTGCAGCTGCAAGATTAGTCTCACCACGTTTCCAATTCACTCTAATCAAGATAATGACAACGGATTGGGGAAGTATGAGCAAACTAACGATCCTAAATGGTGCGGCGCCTTTGTCCTCCGTGCAAGCGTACGCTGTGAGTGCAGCGGCGCCGAACGGAATCGTCGTCCTCACCACACGAGAGAAGACGCCCATCCCTACAATGTGAGGGTGCTTGGTCGGCTGAGAACGTTTGGATGATACTGAATGAGAACGAGTGAGAAGCGAGAACTTTTATGCATACGGCGGAAGGTTCTATCGAAATTCAAGCAAAAACACGTAGAAAAAATCGAGCCTTGGCGAGAAGAAAAAGGGATGCGAGTGAGTGACAGGTGAACAATCGATGGTGTTATCAGCCGTATCAGCTATTGTGTCTGTTGCATTCATCATGATATCGGGCAGACAATGGCTTGGAATAGCCATGAGCCATGCAAAGGTTGAAAAAGCCATCGGGATAGTGTAGGAAAGAGATTGAATCTTAGTTATCACATAAAACCGTTTGAAAACAATGTTCGTCATGTGATCCCTGTAAATAATCCACAACCGATTGAGAAGTATTCCAGAAATAGAGCAACATGATTTCTGCCTGTTTAGATATAGTCCGCCGAAATGTATCACAATAGCTTCTGGTATGAAAAGCGAATAAGAATTTGATAATTATCGTAATTGGAATTTCGCAAAAGCGTTCTGTTCATTTGCTGTTTCTTCTGCTAGTTGTAATCTTTCACAATTCGGAAATGAACGAATAGTCTGTTAGACGATTAGTCTGAAAACATCATCATTTGTTCATATCTGCATGATGAGACCACAGCGTGTAGCACCCGGTGTCATGTCCCTGCGGAGCTTGCGGGGCCTAACTACAGATTACAACGAATGCAGTACAGACGATATCAACTTCGATGGAAACATGACATTCATTCGCTCTGCCAATTCAACCTTAATATCGCCGAATAGAAAATGTCATTCATAGCGAATATCTGATCACATTACTGGTGAAATGGCGAAACAGTTCATTGACCCCATCATTAAGTTTTTGTACAAGCACAGTAAAAACAACAACTGAATTGATGAAAAAGTACGACTTCATAAGACATTATTCGAACAGCAAATATTAGACATTTCAAATGCGTAGCCTGGGCATTTGGGCTGCGCGAGTATGCTAATTTTCTCGCAGAACAGTTGAAATTCGCCGTTCCACTCATTCCCATCCTCGGTCATGTGAAGAGTTACCTGAACGCTATCATTTTCTAATGTTCCGCGATAGTTTCCCTTAAAAAACGCACTCGTTCACTCCGTACTGCGTTCGGGAGCTGGACAATAGTCGTAATCTTCGAGTACCCGTAGCGAGTGACTTTCTTCGCTCTGAACCCCATAATCTTGAGGAATCTCTTCACGGCAGACATCGAAACGCAGAAAACGACAGCCTGAACACCGGTATATCTCTCCAATTCCTGAAAAAAACAACTAATATTTCATTGTCAGCCATGGCGGTGCGAACCGTATCTTGGTATCGACAATTTTAACCCCATAAGGAAAACCTAACGGAATTGCTATATGTGACGAAGCAGGAACATGATTTTGCCTACTGATTTTGCCTGTTTTATCTTCACTATCGTCTTCGACGAAGGGACGGTGATTGGAAGATTCAAACGTTCGTGCCGTCGTTTCACCATTTCAAGCAAAACGTTTGACGATATTTTGCCGTACTGCACAAGATCTCATTAAAATCGGTTAGAAAGAAAGGGTACCTGAATTTTCAACTCTCGGAGCGGCTTGAGAGTGAGCAATTTAGCTGTACTTGGTGTTAATTTTTGGATAATAAATCTGGTCTTTCTGCGCTTATCAACATCGAGCCTCCGGATAAAGTTCAGAACGCTGTAATCAAAGAGAGCACTCAATTAACATGATTATTGAAAATTCCGTCACCTGGGATGATAGTCCTTTTGGTCGACCCTAATCTCAAGCTCTTCAAATATGCACTCATTGAGCAGTCGCTCGATCAATCCGATCGGAATTATGTTGAAGTCGATCTGAAATATTCTGCCGATTAGTCAGTCGTCTCTTGATTTAGCGTTAAAATAGCACACAAACCCAGAAAATCTTGACATTTTATATTGATGACTCAACTCACATTCGCAATGTCCACAAAATTCGTGTAGATCCTCTTGCACAGTCGTTCTCTCACTCGTGCGACCTCATACAAGTCTTGCGCATCATATGCCTTCCTCAACCTCGGAGTCTCACGCGTTTTCTTCAAGCCCAGGTGGACTTTGAACACGCCGGATCCCTGCAATGATCAGGCATATGTATCAGCAATATGTGTAATGAATGGAATAAGAAGCAACATGAGTATAAAGTTGAAGGCGCTTCTGCTGTTTATGGGGTCCCCCCTTTCCCCCTATCCCTTCCCTCTCATTCCCTCTTCCTCGCAAAGGAGAGGGCGGTCTCCCCTCTCGGAGGAGACCAAGTCCGCGGGGGCGAATGCTCCCCTCACCCTCCGTCGATAGGAGGGCGATGGACTGAGCCAGAGAAGTGTGAATCAGCACTTATATAGGCCTAGGTGAGATGTAAATGAGGAATGCGAGAGAGTGTTAATTTTGAGAGACATAATCTCTTCTGAGTGAGTGACTTAATTGAGTTACGATCAAATTGGTTTTCATTCTCACTCATTCGGGCGCGAGACAACCGTGTGGAGTGACTCGAGGGAGAGGGAATGAGAAGGAGGGGATAGGGGGAAAGGGGGAGACCCCATAAACAGCAGAAGCGCCAAAGTTGAATGATAAGGTGAAACAAACGCCTGAGATGTAGACAAACGAGAGTTTGGGATATCCGTCAATGCGCAAGTCTGATTGCGCCACCGCCTCCTCAGTTTCTCGACTGCATTCTCGTAGATTCAGCCGGTCTTTGGGTTTGAGAAACGAGAGAACCTTCGAGAAGATGTGCGGATGCAGAATCTTGCGGAAGTTCTGCAATTGAATGGCATCGCGTAATATTTCTCAGCATGCGTACTGTTGTATAGTGGTCTGTCCTTACTCTGGGAGCATAGAGGAGAGAGGTTTATCCACACAACATGACAAGAGAGAGGAGTCACATTCCCCTAGATGGAACGTGGGGTAGACTGACGAGTTCACCTCGAAAGGCAAGAGGTGACATGCTAATGCGTATGCTAATGGAGGGATGAGGGAGGACAAGGGGATAGCCAGCCAATCGATACGATATGCAAATAGGGTAGAGAGGGGGTGGCTAGACAGTCCGTGCGATATGCTAATGAGTAGGACTATAGTGTAGAGAGTGGGTGAATACACTCGATACAACATCTCCCCTCCAAGACTCGAACTTGGGGAGAGTCTGAGAACAACAAACAATATCATGGGCCACGATCGAAGGAACTTTGGTCTGGAATCACTCGGAGTGATATTTCCAGTAGATGGCTCGAACTCGATCATCATTGCTCTCGTACACGATAGTCTTCTCGATGCGCCGTTGTCCAATGAAGTCGAATTCGTTGATCTTCTTCAGCTTCAATCGATCCCGTCTCCAGAAGTCATCGGAATCAATCTCGATAACCGATACCACAAAGTATCCTTTCCAATAAGGCATCTCTCATCTCTCGATCTGGTCCAGTTCTGATCCACCTGATCTCACACAGATCTCACTCTTGATTCACTACCACGAATCGAATCTTTTCCACGGGGTTGACCATTTCAACCACCTGTGCCCAACAGAAAACATCCAATCAAACAACAACACTGTGTGTTCAATACCATTCATGCACTTTCGTGCCTCTTCAAGCTGGTGTTCCAATCCAGACAACACCTTCCGTTTTCTCGCCTTCATTCAAACAGGGGTACTCGCCACTAGCATCAAAAGCACTAGGGTCTCACATAACACGGAGCGAACCCTTTCTCCCTTCTCGATGAAGTCACGAGACTCTTTTTTTCCTCCTCGCTTTCGTTCGAGGCCACGCTACTTCACATCAACAGGACATCTCATACCCTATGAGATCCTGGACTTTTCACGTCCTGATTCGAAACACGAGGTTTTTCTTCTTTTCTTAGTCTCGCCTTCCTTTGAGGCCACGCTACTTCCCTTCCATAGGGTCGGCCATCTCATATCCTATGAGATCCGTATCTTTTCACGCTCTCTTCAGAAGCGACAAGACAGACGCTTCAACCCAAAGAAGTCCATCTCCAGGTTCTCTCAGCGCCACCAGCTATCTACAGTATCTCGCTGGATTTTTCACACGGTGCGGATCGTTAAACAGACGACCGCGGCGTTATTCCTGAACGAAAGCTCGTCTTCGTTTCTCAACGCCACCAGGAACAATTCTCACTGGATTTCACACTCGCTCGGATACAGATCCCTACGGCATTGCCTCATCATGGCAATCCGATTCCGTTGAATTCTCATGATTCCCGGTTGATCCTGATCCTCGCATAGCGGTCCCTCATCCTGGGCTGCCGCTATCACAAATCTCTTGCATCACTCGCACAATTCCAACTGGAGTAGTCCTTTCTCATTGAACTTTCAACTCCATAACATCCTGTGCTCTCGCCTTGGCTCTCTAGCCTTCCATAGGTCATATTACCATTTTGAGTCTGCACTTCAAATCTCTTGAACCCGAATGATCACAATTCCTGCCAAGCGGAGTCGCAACCACTTCTCGTGTCCTTAGCGCACTCCCTTTCCCGACATCTTTCGTTCAGTCAGGATCTGATCAAACGGATTCGTGCACTCAAATGGTATCTTCTTCTCATCTACTCTCTCTTATCCAACTCTCTGATTTCCATCTCTTAGCTCCACTTTGTTTGCCTCGGCTCGCCATTTACATGTCATTTGCATAATGACCAGTCTCGCCCGGCCATCACTATCACACGTGTACTAACGATCGATCTATCACACCAGATAGATAAGACAGGTCTTCTTCCGTATCAGGCACAGTCAAATCAGCTGACTCACTCTATGATCTACCGCTGATCCCTTCATTCCGCTCACTGGTTGATCTTTGGACTTCCAGACCACGTCAGCTCAGCCTACGTGACAGAATGCAACTCGCAGAACCCGCTACAGTAACTGCTACTCACACAATCCTGGCACGTCCTCCAGTCTCTCAGCCAATCTCTGGCACATCCAACCCTTCTCGGGAACACATGTCAGCCCGCGAAGGCAACCACAAAGACTCAACCCGTGAGGGCACTCAGCTCGAGTCACCAAGACTCACAGACAGATCACAAAGCAGTCTGGCGTCCAAAACAAAGGACGACTTCCACTGTCACCGAGACAGACACATCGACAGACTCACACGTGAGTACTGAACGCCAATGTTGTATAGTGGTCTGTCCTTACTCTGGGAGCATAGAGGAGAGAGGTTTATCCACACAACATGACAAGAGAGAGGAGTCACATTCCCCTAGATGGAACGTGGGGTAGACTGACGAGTTCACCTCGAGAGGCAAGAGGTGACATGCTAATACGTATGCTAATGGAGGGATGAGGGAGGACAAGGGGATAGTCAGCCAATAGATACGATATGCTAATAGGGTAGAGAGGGGATGGCTAGACAGTCCGTGCGATATGCTAATGAGTAGGACTATAGTGTAGAGAGTGGGTGAATACACTCGATACAACACGTACAAAGTAGTACACAAATTAGCCCACCTCATGCCGTTGCAATGCGGACTGCGAACGGGTGACCGGGCGGCCCATCTGGCTATACGAATTCACTGAGCAAAGCGTTACAGGAATGAGGAGGGGCAACCAACAACAATCGAAGCGACGTACTCTTCCTCTCCGTTCTCGGCTCACGTCCTCTCTCTCCCTCGTTTCCTCCGCGCTATTCATATTTCCTTGGTCACATGAATAGCGGGACAAACACACAAATACACCAGGGACTTTCTGATACTCGTGAGAAATATACGAGGATGAGGAGAACCACGAATACGAAAGGAACGAGATGAGCAATGTTGAAAAGGCAACTTACTTGCCAGCAAGTAGGCTCTCTGAGACACGGGCCAAAAATAAACACGGAAGAAGGAGAGAAGAGGGAGAGAGCGCCCTCAGTGTGAGCAGAGGACAGAGAGCGAGGATGAGAAAGAGAGACAAACATGGGCCGGGCGCGCTCAAAGCAGAATCTGCATGCATCGTTTCCGAACAAAACTTCCTCCCCCCTTCGGAAGGGAAAAGCGCTTCTCTGAATGTGGTGATGGAGCAAAACACGCTAATGAAAAACGATTATTCTCTGATAAATACGGATTCGGTATTACGGTATTACGGAAGTTTTCCCCGGATAAACGGTTGTGTTTATAATTTGTATTTCCCTTATCAAGGCTGGTGGTCGGGAATGGATGGTGGATAGACGCTATTCCGGTGAAATCCACAAGTACCCAATCGCTTTTGAGAAGTAGGCTGCTCTGTGCGGGTCGGTAAGTCAGGGTCAATTCCTATTGAGGAGCAAAGTAGACCAGTCTAGTCTAGACTGATCCGTTCACATTTTGACCTCAAGCTTACTCATTTGTCAAATTCCCAGCTTCTAATACACTATTCTGACAATCTACCACACAGTTCTCGCTCATTTCTTGCTCTCTCCCCGCATCTTTGTTAGTTTGTCAGCCTCAGACATCTAGAGCAAATAGTGCTCTCGCGCGCAGTAGGAGGCATAAAGGGAGAGAGAGCGACTTTCCCTGTCTCACACAGCTCATTTACCTGATGGCAGCTTCTCGTTTTCTCTCTTCTTACCATATTTTCCGCTTTTCAGTCAAACCAAGTCGTATTGTTTTATTTTTTTGTCGAATACGCCTGCTGTAGCCAACAGCTTCACCATAAAATGTGAGTGTTTCTGCTCTAAAATTTGATGTATACCTGAATTTTTCAATTTATATTTCTCTGATAATCAACAATAATCCTTCCAGGCAAAAACGAGTGCAGTTCATCGAGAAGATCTCGCTGGTGGGCAAGGTTTGTGACTTTTGTCGCAACTCTCTAGGGACACATGCCTAGATAGCCGCAGTGACGGGGTGCAACACCGGCATCGGCCTGGAGACGGTGAAGGAGCTGAATCTGCGTGGCGCCAAGGTACGTCTGACTTTTCAGACTAAAATCGCTTTCTTCGACTGTCTTGAGGCGAAAACCCGAAAAACTGAAACAGCGAGAGCATTGAAGGTGTACATGCTGTGTCGCAGCGAGCAACGCGCAGAGGATGCAAGGAAGACGCTCATTGAGGTAGGGAAAACCGTGATTCAGGATATTGCGCCTGAAAGTGCTTGGAGGTAATGCATGTTCAGGCAGGCTGCGAGCCCACCCGTCTCATCTTCTCCCAGTGCGATCTCTCCAAGTTCAAGAGCATACGAGCATGTGCGGAGAGGCTGACCGCAGGTGACGCGTGTTTTGTTGCTAGAAATTGAAATCCATTGCCACTTGTTAGCTGAGCTTGGCTCCGTGGTGCACATTCGCACGTTTTCGTAGTGCAATCGTTCAGCACATTCTGACGACCTGATTTCAAACCGACACGTGGTCATGTTCAGCCGACTCCCGCATCGACATCCTCATCAACAACGCCGGTATCATGTTCTACCCAAAGTTCGAGCTGACGGAGGACGGTCACGAGATGACCTGGCAGAGCAACCACCTTGGTTAGTTTATCATTAGCTGAGATTCGCGACATTTCTCAACTCCGATGTCCCAGGCCCGTTCCTGCTCACTGAGCTATTGCTTCCGCTCGTAAAGAATGCGCAAGAGGGCCGCATCGTTACCGTTTCAAGCGATTTGCATGAACAGGTACTGTAGTTGGAAATTAGGCTACAGTAAAAGTGAGTGATGTTCACTGACTATTTTTCAGTCCGGGCCTCTCAACTTGTCCACAATCGATGCAGAGGCGTCATTCGGCCGCTTCGCGCCCTACAACCGATCCAAACTGGCTAACGTAGGCAGTTTAGAAGCTACTCTTGGATTTCTGATGCCCATTACGTCGTCAAAGTCGATATGGAAACATTATTTCGTAGGTCATGCACGCGCGCGAGCTGACCCGTCGTCTGCGAGACAGCGGAGTGACCAATGTCACCATCAACACTCTCCATCCCGGTAAGGATCCCAGCCAATAACTCGAGCAATTGTCTCTACAAGAACAATCGATAACATAATCATTCTAGGAATAGTCGACAGTGATCTACAGCGAACGGCACCGATTCCCAACTTTCTCAAAAAGCCCATGGCGTGAGTGATTTTCTAAGTTGAAGGGGTTATTGCTGAAATCAACGTCTAAAATGTATTGTTCAGTTGCCTCTTGATGGTCTCGGTAAAGGACGGAGCGCAGACCTCGCTGTATCTCGCCATGTCCAGTCAAGTCAAGGGAGTGTCAGGCGGATATTTCTCGTAAGTTCTTATCAATTTTCACGTAATTTTGGAAAAAAAATTCAGCTAAAGGAACCATTTTCAGTGATTGCGCGCAAGTCAAGGAGAATAAAGTCGCCAGGGATGACGAAGCGTGCAAGCAACTGTACGATTACAGTTTGAAGGCTGTTGGGCTGTGAAAAAAAGCTCTTTTTTATACTGTATGGATCTCGCATATATTTGATCACAAATTATATTATACCCTGAAACTTGATTATGTCGAAGACACATACGTTTTGCAATATACGCTCGTGAGCTCTTATCTTCTCGCATGAATGACCATTGATGTTATGATCGAAATAGTAATGAGTTTTCTTTACAAATCAGAAGATTTCTGAGAAATGGATTGAACACAAAGCACATTTTCGAAGGAAAAATTCACAAATCAAGTTGATCAAAAATCGCGCATTGTATCTTCAGTTGTTTCGTTGGCTCCACAACAGTAGTTCGAAATACGGAAAGAGTAGACGTGACGGGCCTCCTCGCAATTCACAACGATCGCAACTTTCTCGCACATTAGATCAAACGCGTTAGCCCAAGCAGTGCTTCCCTCGTGATGTCGAATGTTGAGATAGATCTAAATGGAATTGTTTTTGTATGAGCTTCGGACTCAGGAGCAAAGCCTAGGAAAGTGCAAGGAACACAACGAACATCTTCTCGAGGCTCCGGGAGTTCGGAATCAGGGAGCTTTACGATGCCAGTAAAGGTAGCACGCCTCTCTCGATTGTTCTTCCTCATTCGGAATCCCATCTTGCGCATGAATTTGTCAACAGCATCAACGTTCACCGCGAATTGAACGGATTGCTGTTCGCTGTATTCTTCGATGATCTGAATGAAATTTGATTTTGTTTCTACTTTTGTTTGCACACTAATTCGAGACACATCTGAAGATCTACGTTACTCGTGCTCACCTTTTTCACATCCAGAATGACTTGCTCAGACGTGACTACGATAGGGAGATTGAGGAAAGCATGTCTTCTCCTCACCATCTGTATTAGAATCTCCTCGGAGACATAGGTGAACTCGAACCGTTCGTCATCAGTTCGGTGATAGTCGTTAAAGTCACTCTAGAGAAGACAAGTTTGAAGAAAACATCAAATATTGCAACCTTCAATATCAGCTCTTGCAGAGAATGAATGGAACGAAGCGCGGTATCGTCAGGCTGCACATTCACAAGCGTAAGCTTGATCTTCTTGCAGGTTTTGGGGCCGTACCTCGCAATGAATTCGAGAACTCTGAACAGATATAATGAAAAAGGGAAAACCGAAATTGACAAACTCGTCATTGTAGTTCTGCCGAGAAACTTCCATCGTTAGTTCTTCGAATATGCATCCGTTCAGAATTCTAGACACCAATGCAGCTGGAACTCGATTGAAATTCACCTGGAATTAATGTTCGCAGGTCAACAACCACTTTATTGATCACAACTATATTGGATGAAGCCCCTCACTTTGATATCCACATGTTTGGTGAAGACTCTTGTGAAGATTCGTTCTCTGACTCTCGCCACATTCTCTAGATCCCCAGCATCAAATCTCTGTATGAGCTTGAGCGTTCGCGGAGAACTCTTCAGGCCCAAATGAACTTTGAAGGCGTATCGGCCCTGGAATCGTGTGTTTCTACTACACTAAATGCCTGGAATCATTTCATTTCTGAAATCCCTGAAGAGCAAACTGAAATCATCGTGTCCTTTTGCAGTAGATAGCCGTAACTAACACTCGAAAGGTAGATAATCGGAGTTGGTCCCTCTATGGACATATCGGATAGAGTAACAGCCTTCTCTGTAGCATGAGAGCAAAGACGCAAGCTCAGTCGCTCTTTGAATGTTAGATTGCAAAGAATCTTCGAGAGTATTTCCGGTAGCAGTAACTTGTGAAATGTCTGCAAAGACATGGAAATTCGAACTTTCTAATCATGACAAGAGATAAGCAAAAATAGATCATTACCTCGTTATCAGCCTCGTTATTTTGTTCATCAGAAATAGAAAGACCAGCCATAGTATCCGATATCTAAGAAAAGAAAATGTGATGAGTAAAGAAAAAACCGCTCTACCTCATCGACTTTCTCGGAGTCATCCGAAGAGTTCGCTGAATTTTCCGGCATCTATGAAGGATAGTATGGTGGAATAGGAAACGTGGAGATCTGCACAATCTATCAACAAGCTTACCTCAGCCTCCTGTTCGACAGGCATTGCAGTACCGTTTTCGAACATCGTTGTGTTGAACAGTTCGAAGGAAAGCAGGAATGAGGGTAGAAGCAAGCACGTGAAGCAACAACAACGTCTCTCTAGTTTCTCCTCTTCCTTCCTCTCCTCCTCTCTCATCTCCCTCTCTCTCCCTCTCACTCTCTTCATTCAACACTACCTCTCGCACTCAGCCAGAGAAGCAGAGATAAACACACTCTCTCATCACTCGTAGGAGCGCATGGAAACACGCTCAATAGTGTGGCTAATAATAAACACAGAAAGGAGGAAATGAGAGAGAGAATCACATGCTCTGAATATCAATGAGATATATCGATTACAATTGATTCATTTATTCGAGAAAAAACAATATCTACTTGAATCAGTACATAGATAACGAGGTAATAATGAGGTAGTTCGGGTTAGAGGTACTTTGAGTTCTGCTGGAAAACATGCTAGAAGTAAACTGCATTCTCCTCATCAGTCAATTCTTCCTCTTCCGATCGATGGCAGTTCGTGATCGAAAGAGTGAAGGTGGAATTCAACCAGCCAGCCTGCGCCGTAATGCAAATTCGTCCATTGCTAAGATCGAAATCTCCGTTCCATTTGCCGTCCTCGCAGTGGCGCCGCAGTGCCATCTTCGTCTGAAATTATTCTTCTTCAGTCCTAATCCTCGCATTCAGATCCGTCCCCGAATCAATAAAATGAGAATATCGTGCTTGACAAAAGTGAACTATGTCCAACGAACCTCTGGTTGGACTTCTGCGGGATCACTTCTGCGTAGTTTGAATATGTTCTTGAATGCGGGTCGGCTCCTCCGCCTATCTCTGGTGGTTCCGAAACCAACCGAACGCATGAATTGCTCCACGGCTTCTGCCGTCGCGCCAACTTTGACCACTTGCTTTTCGGAATTGGATTCCATGACCTGTAATAACATTGCACTTGCGGCATGACCATAGAGGTGATGGGACGCTTAGGAACTCGCGATTAGGAACCCACTAGTTTTTTATTGATTATGTTAGGCACACGTTTCAGAACATATGGAGACTTTTTTGTTCGGGTTCCTAAACGCCAGTTCCTAAACGTCCCATCACCAGCGTAGATGGTAAACGATATAAGAGAGGAATCGCGATAGGATTAACCACCCCTTGGCAATATGCCAAAAGTTGTTCCCACGGGTCCCCAAAATGCACTATGAATAGCCTGAAGGATGCTCTTTCCAAATCCGATTTGAACATATTTTTAAAAAATTTCATTCCCGACTTACAGCTGGTCAAAGGCGGTCGCTTCCTTGATTTTCACAAAACTCGCCTCACTAAAAAATTCATAAGTCCGTTCAAGATAAAGATTTTCACTCGCTCTCGGCGGCGATCGAAAGAGGAAACCTCGATCAACATTTAAAAAATTTCAAACTCATTCCTGGCCCTTGCGCTGGTGAGGAGCTGTCGGGTGCCGGTCCAGATGGCCTAACCTAGCGAATAGTGATTTCCGCAAAAAGTTTTTTCGATTTTTCTAAAGTGTCAATATATGGCTAAAAATGGACCAAAAAGCAAGAAAATCTGGGAGGGGAAAAAAAATGGCGCTGCATTTAGTGTACCGACCATGAGAAAAGTTTTTAAAACAAACACTTTTACCGGACCATCTGAACTCAAATGTGCCCAA
>LS504161.1:0-39441 GCA_900490845.1 Pristionchus japonicus | reverse complement strand
TTGGGCACATTTGAGTTCAGATGGTCCGGTAAAAGTGTTTGTTTTAAAAACTTTTCTCATGGTCGGTACACTAAATGCAGCGCCATTTTTTTTCCCCTCCCAGATTTTCTTGCTTTTTGGTCCATTTTTAGCCATATATTGACACTTTAGAAAAATCGAAAAAACTTTTTGCGGAAATCACTATTCGCTAGGTTAGGCCTTCTGGACCGGCACCCGACAGCTCCTCACCAGCGCAAGGGCCAGGAATGAGTTTGAAATTTTTTAAATGTTGATCGAGGTTTCCTCTTTCGATCGCCGCCGAGAGCGAGTGAAAATCTTTATCTTGAACGGACTTATGAATTTTTTAGTGAGGCGAGTTTTGTGAAAAATCAAGGAAGCGACCGCCTTTGACCAGCTGTAAGTCGGGAATGAAATTTTTTTTAAATATGTTCAAATCGGATTTGAAAAGAGCATCCTTCAGGCTATTCATAGTGCATTTTGGGGACCCGTGGGAACAACTTTTGGCATATCGCCGCTTGGGCTGGAAAATGGGTGATTCTATCGTGATTCGTCTCATAATACCTGCATTATTTCATGAATGGTCTGATCCATGGTGATCATACTAGGAATGTCCACTCGCGCATGCTTCTGCTTGGTCATTTCGATCAGGGTTTCTTCGGAGACGAAAGTAGCATTCTTCAATGATGATATTGTACGAAAGTATGCTTCATGTAACTAACCTCTTTAATCTCCAGAGCTCGCAGGGGTTTGAGTGAAAGAAGCTCCTCGTCGCTTGGTGATACTTTCCACAAGGCGAGTCTGATCTTCCTGCAGATCTTGCTATCGAGACTTCCAAGGTAGGTGATAAGCCTGAATATAAGTCAGCTGATACGAATCAACTCCTGGCTTACGCTTCATTATAGTCTTCTTTGTTAAGCTTAATGTCGAGTTCATCAAAAAAGCACCCTTTCATCATCCTTGCAAATATTTCCATTGGAACCTCATTGAAATCAACCTGCAATATTTTCTGATTCCAATCTGAAACTTCAGTTATGGCAAGTCAACATCAGCAATATTATGAAGATCAGCCAATTCAAAGAGCCGCTTACACATGTGATATCCAAATACTTTGTGAAGACCCTTGAGTAGAGTCGTTCCCTTAGTCGGGTGACTCTCTCAAAATCATCATCTTCGTACTTATGTTTAATCTTGAGAGTGGAACTGTCTTTCTTCAAGCCGAGTATCAAATCCAATCCGAAATCTCCCTGTAGTAACTCATAACGTTTCACTTTTCTACAGAATTTCTCTCTAAAGAATAGATAAAATAGAGAGAAGAAGAGCGAACTCCGGAAAGGTAGATGAACGGAGGGTTTCCTTCGATATACATGTCGGATTTCGCGACTGCTTCCTCAGTAGCGTGACAACACAGTCGCATGTTCAGTCTGTCCTTGGCTTTGAGATTGCGAAGAACCTCAGAGAAGATTTCCGGAATCAGGATCTTGCGGAATAATTCCTGAAAGAGGAATAATACTGATTTTCAAAACAAATTGTTCAAAATAACTGATCTTCATAGGGAAATGTACCTCCTTATCTTGCTCTGCACGTGGATCAGTAGGCACGGAAATATCCTCCATTGTTCAAGGGAATAGCGTTAGAGGACTATGCATGAAGAGTCGAACAAGCAACACAGCAGTGGTCTCTACTCTTCCTCTTTTCTCCTTTCCCCTCAACTCACTAGCTCCTTCTCTCTATTTCTCGTTCTCTCTCTATCCCTGTTTCTGTGCGCTCTCCCACTCCTCCCTCATCTCTCGCCCGTGCATCGCCAGAGAAGCAGAGACAAACACACTCGCTCTCGCTCGGGCGTATTGAATCGCCCAACTGCGGCTAAAAATAGACACGGAAGAGCAGTTGCGAGAGAAGAAAGAGAGAAGAATGGACCTTTATGAAACTGAACAGCGATAAATTGCCCTTTATTCCACCACAGTTATAGCAGAAACCTCACGAAACCTCCATAGTTGGTTGATTATCATAAACCACAATCAACTTGTCCAATCGGCTTAGCGTCTAGTATCTCGCGAGCACGACCCACACTGCTTCGAGGATTTCTTCGTGGCAAGGAAACTCGTGGTGATCCTCACTCTTTCATTGAATTCGATCGAGAATTCATTGGAGTTTATGATTCCATTCGATGAGGTGACGAGCTTGAACTGCAAAATGCGTTTATTTTCACTGCTCTAGGTGGCAAGTCTGGCACACATCCGAGAAATCGTTGAGCTGAAGGACAGTTTTGCTAGTTCTCGCGAGGCCAATATCCAGCAGGAACCGATCCATGATTGCGCGATTCATCGTAAATACGACTGTTTGTGGTCCATGATAGGCTGACATGCTCTGAACCGCATTTTTTGGTGATAGGAACTCTCGTTTATGCTTATGACACGTTTCAGAACATTTGGAGACTTTTGGATCGTCCTATCACCATTTATTTCTTCCCGGTTTTGATCAATTTGAAATTGTGATACCTCAATCGCATCTCTAATCGATCTTCCCGACGTGAACGTGACTGGAATTTCCATGAACTCGTGTCTCATCTTGATCAGAGCGAGAAACTCTATCTCGGTGAATGATGACTTTGACTAAATCGGTCATATGGAACGTTCTTAGAATCGGGAAATCTTACTTCGAGAATTCTTAGTTTCTGCATGGGTTCAAAGGAGAGAAGAACATCACAGTCCAATGCACACTTATGAGTGACTAGTTCGATCTTCTTGCCTTCATAAGACTTTAGGAAGTCCATGATGCTGAAAAACGAACGAATCAGAAGACTTGAAGATGAGAGCAAACGCACTCTAGATTGTACTCCTCGCTATTCATAGTTACTGAAATTGCTTCCAGCACAAATTCATGGAGAAGTTTCTCAATGAACGAAATTGAAACAGTGTTGAAGTTTACCTGAAATGAAGCTGCTTGCTTGACTCGATGTATTGGATCTTACATGCTCGATCCGAACCACCTTCGCGTATGCTTTCGTGAAAAGCCGTTTTCTGATTTGCATCAGCTCTTCTAAGTTATTGCATGTTATAATCTTCTTTATGCGCTTTCCATCTCCAAATTGAACTGTGAGTTTGTCGTTGCGCTGCAACAGTATCTTCGAAACAACGAACAAATTCCAGTTCAATAAAGTATCGAAAAGCTCACCCCTTTGACGATGACTTCGGACAGGTGAATGTCCGAGTGAGCCACGGCTTGTTCAACAAATCTACTGCATAGTCGAAGACTCAGTAGATCCTTTCCTGTGACGTATCGGAGAATTTTGGAGAAGATGGTAGCGGATAACAGCTTGGTGAATAGCTGCAATGCATTGATTCAATGTGACTCATCGAAAGGAAATGGACAGTGCAAATTTTGATGACTATTCTATAGATACCTCATCATTGGTGGAGCGAGCGGTCTCGGTGTCCATTAATGACTGGAGAGCGATGAGCGCGACAGACTGATGGTTGAAACTAAACTGTATGCGAAAAATGATACGCGTCTCCCATCTATCCCTCGCCTTATCACTCAGTCTGTAGTTCGCTCCATCTCTCTCACCTTCGCAAGATTGCACAAGATGACTCATGGCTAAACAAATTGCTAACAACAAGGCCACTCGTACCTACTGAAGGGGATTGCTTCAAATTTCTAGACAATCGAACTTCGTCGTAATTTTTGTACTTTCTCTGTGACGTAAAATGGATAGAACATTGGAGAAGGAATTTTGAGTCGACGTCGAACATCCGTTTGACGTTTCCATTCATATTTCTGGATTGTTTACTTCACTACGTATCACAAGGCGGATCTATGAACCACTGACACAGAGTTGCTCGACACAGAGTTTTTTCTGCTTCCCAGCTCCGAGCTGATCTTTCTTTAGAAAAGAAAGATCAGCTCTGATCTTTATCTTTCTTTCTTGCAAGTATCTTCACACGATGCCTTACCTGTTCATCCGTAACAAGAGAGTAGAGGAAATGAAGCTCAGCTCTGTTCTGCGTCTTGTTTGTCTTGTTTTCGCTCGTGCACAATGGCTTGCCAGTCAACAGCCGCACGCGCCATCTCTTGCGAAAGTTGTTTTGCAAAGTCGCCTCTTCTCTCTCTTTCATCCCAGTTCTCTATTCTTGCATGGTGTTCCGTTTCATGTGCGGGTGTCCAACTCTTCCAAAAGATTGGTTCTGCAGTTCTGTAGTCACTTGTTCTTGGATACCCCCAGTATCCCAAATGTTTATGCCACACTGATGTTCTCATTTTTTGTCTGGATTACGAGTTCTTCGCGAGTATTTGCTTCAAAAAGCTTTCAGAACAATGACCAATAGTTCTAGCCCAGGCACAAGTTCATCATGTCCGCAAAGCAAGATATTTCGAGTTTCGAGAAAGACAGTGCCGATTGCTTTTTCGACGTTAAAAGGGTTAGTTTTAAAATTCCCTTCATGGTTTTCTCTTTTACTAAAGAGAGAGTGACACATGGCAAGGAAAAAGTGAAAAAGCGATTATACCATTTTTTTCAGAAGCGAGAGAAGAGGCATTTCTCCGAACCTGCAACAACCATACCGGAGGTAAGCATGATCTCCACGGTTTTTTTTGCCGCGAAGCGAGGAAACAATTCTAAAAGTTGATTTCAGATTCGCAAGAAGGCGTACGTCATCGACTATCTCGCCATAGAGGAATCAAAGGTGTGACATCCCATTAGCTATATCTTAGTTGTTGGCTACGCTGTTTCATATTTCATTGTATAGATTGCACCTTCACGAGAGCTGCACGAGAAACGGCACTTCATAGCTGACGAACATTCACTTGATGAGGAGGAGGTGAGAGATTCTGTCGAAACTTCTAAACTCCTTTCAACGAGACAGTAGACAGTTCCAAGCCTTTTCTTTGGCATATTTGTATGTATTCTTGCATCTTCATGAGAAACGGCACTACAAAGAGGAAGCGTATTCAAAAGATGAAATAGAGGTAAGTGATTACAAAAAAAACACAAGCCAAGTCAGTTTTCGTCGAACTAGTTAAACAGGACAATCAAAATGTAACTGTTCCAACTCAGTTGGTCGTACAGAATTGTTTGTACTCTTTCAGACACACGAGAAACGCCACTACAAAGAAGGAGAATATTCGCAAGATGAACCAGAGGTAAGAATAACTTTGAGGAAACGCAAATCAAGTCGACTTTAATCAACTTGCTTTGTATTTCAAAGTGGTAGCAAGATTGCAACAGTTTCTATTTGCTATGTCGATAAGAGTTGATTGTACTCTTTCAGACGCACGAGAAACGGCACTACACAGCTGGAGAATATTCGCCAGATGAACCAGAGGTAAGAACATCTTTGAGAAAACGCAAATCAAGCCTATTTTCAGCAAATTGGTTTGTGTTTCATTGTAGTAGTCAAACTAACATAGTTCATTTCATCAACCTGGTCTGAATTTCATCGTGATAATCAGAATGACTCAGTTGTAATTGAGTTTATCAATGGATATTGTTCGTATTCTTGCAGGCTCACGAGAAACGCCACTACAAAGAAGGGGACTATTCGCACGACGATCCAGAGATAAGAATTTCTCAGGAAAAAAATACAAAAGTAGTCATTTTTCATCAACCTGGTTTGTATTTCATCGTGAGAGTAATGGTGCTGTCAGTGTCACTGCCTAGTCGCATTTTCTAGAGAGACAAATGGACCAGAGGGGTCGACTAGTCGCGAATGAGGGAGAGACGAATCGCCTTCCTTCTCATCTCACTCTCCTTCTCATTTCGCACGTAACCGCGCTCGAACAAGAAGATTAGGGAGAATGAGATATGGAAATACCTTGGGAAACGTGCGAAATGAGTAGGAGAGTGAGATGAGAGGGGAGGCGATTCGTCTCCCCCTCATTCGCGACTAGTCGACCCCTCTAGTCCATTTGTCTCTCTAGAAAATGCGACTAGGCAGCGACACTGACAGCACCATAAGAATGGCACAGTTCCAATAGAGTTATTCAAACAAACCTGTTAGTGTTCTTGCAGACTCACGAGAAACGGCACTACATAGAAGGGGATTATTCGCAAGACGAACCAGAGGTAAGAGTCTCTCTGAGAAACACAAATCTACTCAATGTTCATAAGTCTGGATTCAACGTGGCAATTAGAATATGAGGCCGTTCGCGAGAGAGTCGAGCAAACCTGGCTGGGTCTGGCACAGCTCCAAAAGGTCGATTTTCTCAAACCGTGTGATTTGGGGTCCTCGAGGGTGCTGAAGACGATAATCACTTTCATTTTTCATTTTGGGCCTTTTTTGGTGCCCTGCGGCCATACGTCGAAAACGGTTCCTCGGGCTCAGCTCAGCCGTTGAGATCGCTAAAATTAAGTGACTATGGCTTCCGGGGTAGAATTTGGTGCTGATCACACCTGTCAACTTCATTTTTCATGAAAGTTAAAAATAAAATTTAAAAATGGAAGTTTTCACTGAGTGGGTTGTGGGCAGTGCGACATAGATAGATCGATCGGGCGTGACGAGAGGGTGCTAAGTTTAAAGTTTGATGTGGTGTTCAAATGGGGAGTGAGATAGTGAGGCGAGATTACGTGTGAAATCGCACGTCCTCCCCTTGTTTACTCTCTCTCCCCCATGCAAATCGCTTGTCCCTTCCCTCGTCTCCCTCTCACCGACGAGAGAGTGTGGGGAAGGGAGAGAGCGCAGAGAGGGGAGAGGGAGAGAGGGAGAGGGAGGGCGATTTGCATGCGAGATGGGAAGGGGTTAGAGAGTAAACAAGGGAAGGACGTGCGATTTCACCCGTAATCTCGCCTCACTATCTCACTCCCCATTTGAACACCTGACCCTAGATTTGGCTCAAACTTTAAACTTAGCACCCTCTCGTCACGCCCGATCGATCTATCTATGTCGCACTGCCCACAACCCACTCAGTGAAAACTTTCATTTTTTAATTTTATTTTTAACTTTCATGAAAAATGAAGTTGACAGGTGTGATCAGCATAAATTCTACCCCGGAAGCCATAGTAATTTTAGCGATCTCGACGGCTGAGCTGAGACCGAGGAACCGTTTTCGACGTATGGCCGCAGGGCACCAAAAAAGGCCCAAAATGAAAAATGAAAGTGATTATCGTCTTCAGCACCCTCGAGGACCCCAAATCACACGGTTTGAGAAAATCGACCTTTTGGAGCTGTGCCAGCCCTTGCTCGACTCTCTCGCGAACGGCCTCATATAACTGTTCCAACCTAGTTTATCATACTTTCAGACTCATGAGAAACGGCACTACAAAGAGGGGGTGAATATTCACAAGACGAACCAGAGGTAAGAATGTCTTTGAAAAAACATAAAGATATTCAATTCCATCCTTTTTTGTATTTCATCGTGCCAGTCAGAATGTCACAGTTCCAATAGCGTTTATCAAACATAATTGTTTCTATTCTTGCAGACTCAAGAGAAACGGCACTACAAAGAGGGGGACTATTCACAAGACGAACCAGAGGTAAGAATGTCTTTGAAAAAACATAAAGCTATTCAATTCCATCCTTTTTTGTATTTCATCGTGCCAGTCAGAATGTCACAGTTCCAATAGCGTTTATCAAACATATTTTTTTTCTATTCTTGCAGACTCAAGAGAAACGGCACTACAAAGAGGGGGACTATTCGCAAGACGAACAGGAGGTAAGATCCTCCTTGTGAAAACAAAAACCTAGACCACTTTCATAAACCTCATTCGAATTTCTGCACGAATGTTAGCAGCAGTTCCAAAGTAATAATATCAGATAGAAATGTATGTTCTTGCAGAAACATGAGAAACGACACTACATAGCGGAAGATCATTTGCTCGACGAGCCAGAGGTGAGACTAACTTCAGCGGAGTCGGGCTTACCCTTTGCTACGTTGTCCGTAAAATCACTCCGAATCAATAATCGAGAAATATAGTGCGACTTTTGGTTTTTTTGCAGACTCACGAGAAACGACATTTCCTGGAAGATGCCAAAGATGATTAGAACACGACAGGTACTATCATTAATGAAAAAAAGATCCTCAAAACACTCGGTTACAGATCTCCTGTGGACTGTCATGTGCAATTCATCAGCGAGCGTCCTCGGTTGGTAACTACTGCGGTTGCTTTACATTCTTTCCTTTACTCATCTACCGAGAGTCGATAAAGTATTCAACATGATGATGCTTGCCGTGTGTGATCTATCGGTCCACCTTGGAACCATAAGTAATGCATGATATCATCTGAACATGATATTTTGATCAGGCCATGACACGCAAATTGAGGGATTCAGATCGACCCTCGATTGCTGACTGGACTTTTATAGTTTGATTTGTCATCGATTCTTGGGTCAGACAATTGTGCAGCTGAATTTCTTCTCCAGCTAACAATGGTCCGAGTTGCGACGAGGCTATTGTAAGGGTCAACTTTGAAAAGCAGTTTTCAAAGTTGCAATTCTAAGTCTGCTCCACTCGCAGACAACTCTCGGCGTTTTTGAAACGATCGCTTCTCGATCGCCGACCCTTGGACTCTCTTTCTACGTGCAGGAGAGGTGAGTGCTGCTCCACTCAAATTATAAGCACTGATAAGAGTGTGCAGACGTGATGCGCACGAGATGATATTTGAGCAGAGAAACAAGCTGCGCGACGATAAATATGCACCAGACAGCATGAAAACTGTGCAGAGTGGATCCAATGGAATAAAAACCTGTGTTCTCTTGTGATCCATTAAGCATGATTTTCAACCATCCTCGTAATTAGTATTTTCCCTTGGACAGTCATTCTCGCGATAAACAGTTATATTAATTAAAGGAAATGCGCTTGTTCCTCCTCGTTCTCTCCTCTCTCGTCGTCGCGTCGGCAACGCTCGGCTTCGATGCTGCCCAGGTACGAATATGCAAATACATGTGCGTCTTCTCTAGAAGTAATTGTTTGTCTTGAAGATTTCTGCGATTCACTGTGCAGAAATGGTTGAATAATGAATGGAAAATGCCATCTTTTCCTGGTATACAACAAATTGTGAATACGATCAGCTCATCAGTTCCTCAACATTTGTGTGCATGAGAAACGAGGGCGGCTACTCGTTCTACGTAGCGCGAGTCTCCAAATCCAATGGGCAGGTCAGTGGACAGACACTCTTTCAGATATCGCAAGCTCACGTTTGCGAGCTAACAAAATGGCACTTTTGTTGGTCTTTAATGAAAGTGCCCCCAACAGAATCTGATTTGCAGCTCGACAACTACGGGCTGGGCAGTCTCAGCGACGCTTGGGGTGCTGGTAAGCATTGTTCTCTTCCTAGCCTGACTGATCTTTTCCTCCTCTTTATCGGCAAACAATCATGAAGAACACGCTCGGAAACCTGTATTGAGCATATTTCAGAGTTCACGCGCGTCGATGCGTACATCTTCCCCTGCCACGCGTCCTCTTGTCCGTCCGCCAAGGACCAGGTGATGTTGAGGGACGGTATTAGTTGAGGCTTGGCGGAGATGTATGGGTGGATGGAATCGCTGTTGTTGGGCTGGATATCCTTTCTTATCCCATGAAACGTGAAAGGAGATTAGAGCAATAAGAACTGATGGAAGGTCGCTGCCGCCATCAACGCTGTCAAGAAGGAGAACTCCATCAACGCGATCGACAACGCGAACACGGACATGCTGTGGCTGGACATCGAGATCTACAACTGGCCCTCCAACCAGGTAGCCAACCAAAAAGCATCACTCCGAAATGCACAAAAAGTGACGTACGAATGAACTCGTTCGGTGGGATTTCACTACACGGTGGCGATTGGTGTTGAACGATAGGAGGGCGAGACGAGAAGAACAAATCTGAGAATGAGAAATCTGCCGATGAACTTCAACCAATTACAGACTGCGAATAAACAGTTCATCCTCGACATGACCAACCAGGCAGTTGCGATGGGATTCAAGGTGCGAACGTCGCGTTTCAAATAATGACGCTCTCTTGGTTTGCTCAGGTGGGCATCTACACAAACAGCAAGAACTGGCAGTCCATAGTCGGCATCGAGTGGAGTGGAGTGAGCCAGTACCCGCTCTGGTGGGCGCAGAACAACGGAATCGTGAGTGCATACAAGAGTTCGGAATTAGGGACCACCACGTGATATGCAAATGATGAATTCATGCCCCATGAACTATTTCAATTTGTTAATCAGTCATATAGAAACATTTTTTGTTCGGGGAAGACCATCCGAAATCCAATGGTTTTCGAGAGATTTGCATTTTTCAAAAAATCAGTTGTCGATAACGAGAGACTACAAACTATAAAAGCCCTATAAAAATTGTTCTAGGCGAGGGCCGCGACTTCTGTAAGTTCCCAGTGATAGACTAAGGTAACGGGCACAACATATCCGAAAATCAGCCGATTCCATGGGCGTCCACGATTTTTATAAGAGATCAAAGATCATTTTCGTAGTCAAACTTTGAATTCACATAACTTTCTTGGACGACCGCAGAATTGGCTGATTTTCGGATATGTTATGCGCGGTACTTTAGTCTACAACTGGAAACTTTCAAAAGTCGCGGCCTCCTTCTTGATCTCTACCGAGAGCGCTGCAAAGAATGATTATTCAAGTTCAATTAGCATTTTTGATACATTATCGAGCACAGAAAACGTGGACGCCCGTATATTTGTCTCAAACTTCGAGCAAAGTTGACTGACATGGTGTATTAAACCCCTGAGAAGTCAGAACACGCGGCCTTTCAACCCCCTTTGAGCTGTTGGACATTGCGCGCGCCCTATCCGATCGGAGAGGGATGGTGGTCCCTAGTTCGGAATTTGGGTAATCACCTCTCCATAGAGTGAGCAAAATAAATAGAAGATTAATTGAATCTGTCGTGCATAAAATGAGCCCTTTCTCCACAAACTAAGTCATTTAGGCCAATCTTGACGGCTTCAAGTCATTCGGTGGATGGACCACTCCTACCATGCACCAGGTGACGGATATTTCCTCATGAGTATGCAATGATCTCTCCTCAGTTCAACGCTGACGTCAAGGGTCCGTGCGGCATCGGCAACATCGACCAGAACTATCAACCTTGAATTTCGAAAGTTCTCAAATATTAATGTTCGATAAATAGTCATTATACAATGTACGATGCAGTGCGAGAATATTCTCATGCTTATACAAAGGAAATATGACAAGTTGTCATTTGGAACCACATTCACCAGTCATTCGAATCTGGTATTGCTCAGAAGACGCAATAGTCAAAAATGTTTGCCCTGCGATCATTGGCCATCGAACCAGCTCGAATCTTGCTTGGCTTTCAGACTGTCGGACTCTGCTAGTACGTCTCTCCGTTTCTACTATCGCCCCTGTTTCTATGTATGTCTCGGCTTTCGTGGACGCATTCTCAAGCCATCATTCCAATAAAAAGTCGAAAGAATAGCAGCGGATGGAGCAATCGCGATACTATGAATTGTTCGTTAATTTGACGACGTGGCGTGACGGCTGACAATTCGATCCCATGGAGTCATTTTGAGAATTTGGTCTGTGTGAATTCGATCTCTTGACTTCTCTCGACGGCTTTGGTCTGTTGTAGCCTCGGACGTAGTTGGTCCATGATTCTGAATTTGCGTAAGATGATTCCAGAAGGCAGCGAAAACAACTGTAGTCGCCACGAGAAAATAATAGTGAGACAGAGAAACAGGAACTGATCAAGAATTTGTGACAAAAATGTTGTACATATCGACATACAATTTGATCTACATGCAACGTCGTTACTTTATTTCCGCTTCCGCTTCAGAGAGTATTACGATATTTTTCGTAGATTGCTTCTCTGCTGATGGAATCCATTACAATTTGAATTCTTGGAGAATCTAGTTCACCAGGAAGTTTCCGATGTCGTAATGCCGTTCTATGTTTGGCATAGATGAAAACAGCTCGTCCTGTTTCCGTGTATCAACCATGCCACTGATAATCAGATTTATCAGAATTTCATCAAAACTTTCAAGGTTATAAACCTCTTTGTTGATCGCAAGTTTCTTCTTTTTTTTGCGATCTGAGAACGATTGTTCATTGCAATGCTCTCAACTCGACTCTGCTTACTGCTCGTCGTTGCAGCTCTCGTTCCCGGAAATGCAGATGCCTACATCTATGTAAGTCTCTTAAACAACCAAAAAAGAAGTATAAAATGGTCGGGAACGCTGCAGAATCCATAGTTCTTCAAATAATTCTAATTGCAGAAACGTGATGCGACCAAAGCTCCAGTGCAAATGACCGAATCAGGTAATAGAAAAAAATGGCAGTGTTTGTCTAACTGGAAACCGAATTTATTTCAACTCAGGCATTGTCGACACGATCAAAAACGACTTGAAGAGTATTCGAGAGGTGAGAGTGGTAGGGTAGACGATGGCATCATCGAATGGGCATTTCAGGGCCTTCTGAAGAAAGTTGAGAAGAAAATCGGAGAAATACTCACTGAAACGTACAGCTTCGTATCAGACGCTGCTGATCAGGCCGCGAAGTCTGTTGGAAGTGGTGCTGCGCCTGTGACCCCGGCCGCCTAATACTTGGCAGTCCCTGCAATAGTACCCGACGCCCGAGCCATTCATATCGTGTTCATCATATTTGTAAACTAAATGATAAAATGTTTTTCCTCAACCGAGATTCTTCTCAAACGGGACTAATTATTGGCCTGGTCTTCCGACAATTGCAACATATTTAATCTATTGACCTCGCAAGATTAACAAAAAGTGATGAAAATCAAACAGTACAACAACTGATCATTTGGAATCACATTCAACAGTTATTCAAACCTGGAATCGTTCAGAAGACGCAATAGTCATCATAGCAATGAAAAATGTTTGCACTGCGACCGCCGATCCTCGAAACCTGCTCGAATCTAATATACTGTCGGACTTTGTTGTCAGAGATTATACTCTCCATCTGTAATATCACTCCAGAATCTATGAATTGCCTGATATGGCCTTCCTTGACGTATTCTCTTGCCTTCATTTCATTAGAAAATCTAGGCGATAGCATCCCATGGAGTCATTTTGTGAATTTGGTCTGTGTGAATTCGATCTCTTGACTTCTCTCGACGGCTTTGGTCTGTCGTGGCCTCGGACGTAGCTGGTCCATGATTCTGAATTTGCGTAAGAAAACAAACTGCGCTTGACACAGGAAAATAATAGTGAGACAGAGAACATACTGATCTGATCTGATCAGGAGTCAGGAAACAGGAACGGATCAAGAATTTGTGACAAAAAAGTACTACAAATCGAAGCACAGTTTGATCTAGATGCAATGTATTCACTTCTTCTTCGGCATCATGAAATGAGTTTTACGATATTTCTCCATTCTCTACTGATGGCACCCATTACTTTCTGGATAAGCTAGTGCATAAGGAAGTCAGGTGGTTTCCGATGTCGTAAAGCCGAACTCTGTTTGGCATAGCCGAAAGCACAGCTGTTCTTCCTGTTCCTCCTTCCGTGTATCAACAATGCCACTGGGATTATCAGAATTTACTCGAAACGTTTTCGGTTATAAACCTCTCTGTTGAGCGCTAGCTTCTTCTGTTTTCTGCATTCTGAGAGCGATTGTTCAGAATGCTCTCAAAGCGTCTCTGCCTACTGCTCATCGTTGCGGCTCTCGCTCCCGGACATGCAGACCTCTACGTAGGTCTTTAGAAAAGTATCAAGCGATCAAGCGGAAGCACCCATAGTGGCTCTGGTGCATTGAATTGCAGAAGCGTGACGTGACTTCGCCAGCCGCGTCCTTATCGGGAGTAACGGGCGGTACGAAACAACGTGTTACAGTCTCGAATTCGAACCGTCATCTGTTTCTTGCAGGCATTGGCGGCGCATTCTCGGGTATTGTCGACACCTTCGTGAAAGTGTTCTCGAATATCCTGGTGAGGAACACGACTCCAAGTTCCTTCACTGAGAACGCATCTTGCAGAACATCCCGATCTGTCTTGTGAAGACCGTTCTGGGCATGTTCACTGGCGGTAGTTCGGACTGTGCGGCGGGAGCGGTGAAATCGGCAGGAACTGCTGCAGCTCCAAACGGTGCCGCGCCTGGAGCCCCTGGAACCCCTGGTGCCCCTGGAGCCTCTGGAGCCCCTGGAAACCCTGCTGCTCCAGAAACTCCTGCTGCGAACGTAGCCGGTGCAGACGTCGCCTACGCCGACTCAGGCAGCTCCGCTGGGGGTGCACCTGGACTTGGCGGTGGTACCGGCGGTCCCGGTGGTCCTCAAGTTGGGTTTGCTGTGGGTGGTCCGGGACTTGGAGGTGGTCCCGGTGGTCCTCAAGATTCTTTTGGTCTGGGTGGACCTGGTGGTCCCGGCGGTCTTGGATCAGAAGATTCCGTGATATAAAACATTCACCTCTTATCCTAATGTTCGCTGTGAATGTTTTGATGCAATTGATAAACTCTTCTACGTGATTCGAGCAGCCACAAAGCATCCTCAGCATGTTCGTCCTCACTCGATTTAGAATGCAATTGATTGAATCTTCGCGTGCCCATGTTGTTCATTGCTGTTTTTTTGCTTTATAACTGACTCGTTTGATGGTAGGGCACAGTTTTTAGGACGTTAGGCAAAAAAATTGCGTTGGGGGAAGAGATCTGTTCGACTGTTCGGATTACAAGGCTTTCCTCACAACACTGTTGTTTTCTCGCGGCTTGTGATCTGTGGAATACGAATATGTAGATATCGGCTCACCATGGGACAACCAACGTTGGTGTCAATAGTATTCACAATTTATCTGATGCAGTACACCGATTGCCAGGAAATGAGTGCCAGCTCACATGGACAATACTATAAATGAGATTTTCGACTAAACATTCATGTGAGGATCTGCCATGCATGTGAACGACTTCCCCTAAAGTGCTTTCATTACACAGCGTTCTCCTATACTATACCAGAGACTATCTGAGAAAACTCGTATGGGGCCGTACAAGGATTTTTGACACTATCCTCGAAAAATCGCCCTAAGGCCAACTTTTTGCGTAGATTTCAAAAATCGACCTTAGAAAGCCGTATCTTTGACCCCCAATTAGTTACAGCTACCGTAACCTCAGCAACCCATTAGAGCAACTTTGCGAATGCGGCTCTAAACCCCCACTTATGATACAAATTCTTGTAGCTATCGAAAAAACAAACTTTTTTGTGAAAAAAAATTTCAAAAAATTTTTCGTTGAAAGTTTTTTTTCGATTTTGAAATTTTCCATGTCTCACCGTGAATATTTTTAACGTGGTGGGTAGAAATTTTTTTTCATTTTTAGATTCTCCATACTTTGGTACGTTTCTGTGAATTTTTTCAGATTTTTAGTCCGTGGACTAAGTTGTTTCATGAGGCTTCGAAAGAGCGCAACTGCGTGTTTTTGACGATTTTCCCCAATTTCAAGGTTTTGTAAGCTGCTCATTTTGGGAATATTGACCCGGTTTTCAACTGAAAACAACTAATATGAGTCATAACAACAATCCCTGAAATTTATACGCAGTTTGGAGTGATTCTAGTTTTGAGTGAAAATCCATCAAAACCAAGAAAAAATCATCATTCTCGAATCTATCCAAACTACGTATAAATTTCAGGGATTGTTGTTCTGACTTATATTAGTTGTTTTCAGTTGAAAACCGGGTCAATATTCCCAAAATGAGCAGCTTACAAAACCTTGAAATTGGGGAAAATCGTCAAAAACACGCAGTTGCGCCCTTTCGAAGCCTCATGAAACAACTTAGTCCACGGACTAAAAATCTGAAAAAATTCACAGAAACGTACCAAAGTATGGAGAATCTAAAAATGAAAAAAAATTTCTACCCACCACGTTAAAAATTTTCACGGTGAGACATGGAAAATTTCAAAATCGAAAAAAAAACTTTCAACGAAAAATTTTTCGAAATTTTTTTTCACAAAAAAGTTTGTTTTTTCGATAGCTACAAGAATTTGTATCATATGTGGGGGTTTAAAGCCGCATTCGCAAAGTTGCTCTAATGTGTTGCTGAGGTTACGGTAACTGTAACTAATTGGGGGTCAAAGATACGGCTTTCTAAGGTCGATTTTTGAAATCTACGCAAAAAGTTGGCCTTAGGGCGTTTTTTCGAGGATAGTGTCAAAAATCCTTGTACGGGCCCTGAAGGGAGTATTTAAATTCTCTCAGATAGTCTCTGATACATATCTTCTTCTCTAACTTGCTAACACTTGTGATAACGATCTGTGATAAATAGCAAAACGTTCACAAACAAAACTCCACGACGATCTTACGTGCTCTTCTGACGTGTTTGGGCCACGAATCAAAATTTGCATGAGAGGATTCGTTCCCACATGGCATCGACAGGTGTTGCCATAGGAGAATAACAGAGAGAGAACTTCCTGCTGGATCAACAGATCAGAAGCTCGGAAGAGAACAACATGAAGAACGAAGATTTAGTTGAAGATCCAATATCGCAAATTGCTGTCATAGACACATATCTGATGTACGTTTTTTTTCAGGGAGCCCGTAAAATAATCGGTCGATTTCAATGAAAATAAAGTCACCTACTCGACGAATTATCTACCAGAGCAAACCCAGGCATGAGATCAACCGAATCGAAGTTTTTGATCTCTGTATCACAACACCGAAAACAACAGTGTTCCTCCTTCCGTGTTTCCGCCATGCCACCGGCTTACCTGAATATTGATTAAGGTTTTCGTGTATAAAACCGCAGGCTTTCAGTGGAGGAAGTATCTCTTCTCTCACTCTCTTTCTTGCTTCTCCTCCCTCTTATCTTCCCCAATCCATTCCCTCTTCACTTCAGGACGACATGTTCTCTACTCGGCTCTGCCTGGTGCTGGTCGCCGCTGTTCTGGCTGTAGGATATGCGGCTCCTGAAGCGAGAATGGTGAGCGATCAACTGTCAAAGCTCAGCTTCGAAAAGGAATCGATCAACAGATTGAAGCAATTTGATTCCAGAAGCGCGACGCGGGACAAACTGCTGCGGCTAACCCAATGGGCGGTCAGTCAGTTAAATTCCAACTGAAACTGAATTGCAAAAGCAGCTTCTCTTTGAGACTATTGACAATAATTGCAGATATCGGTGGAACGATCACTGGCTTCATCGATCCATTCGTGAAGATGATCTCGACTGTTTTGGTGAGTCATCTGACAGTTATCAACCATATTCAGCTGATCAGTCTGACTAGAAAATAATATTTCAGAACATCCCGGTCCAGATTGTTCAACAATTCATGAGCGTGTTCACCGGATTGTTCGCTAACTTCGGAGGAGCTGCTCCGTCAACTCCAGCTGCAGGTGGTTCGCAGGCTGCACCCGCCGGTAATGCAGCAGCCCAAGGAGCGCCTGCTGGCGGCGCGGCATCCAGAAAGGTTAGGAAGAGGATAACCCGAGACTTATCAACGCATATCTACACCACCATAATTACAGAGACGTGACACAGCGGCAGCTGCACCCGAGAATGCAGCCGACTCAAAGGATGACTCCAAGGACGGTGGTGAGACCTTGCATTACGTGTACAGGCTGAATACCGACCGCGACTTGCGCAATTCCAGAGTGGGGATGGAAACATGAGTTGCAGGCTTCGGTGGCATCATCTCTAGCATTATCAGCACTATCACGGGCGCTTTCACGACAGTTGTTGTGAGATTCTTTCTAAATCTACTCTCGTTGATCTGATCACCTCGTGACTGGAACATAGGGCAGCAATTTCAGAAACTACCGATAACCGTCGTTGAAACCATCGTGGGTGCAGTGAAGAGCGCGTTCGGCGCCATCACTGGAGTCTTCGGCGGAGGAGACGCAGCTGCCGACAAGCCTGCAGCAGACGGAGCTGCAGCTCCTGCAGGTGGCGCACCTGCTGCAAACTCGGGAGCCGCGACAGGCCCTGCTGCAGGTGCCCCCGCTGCCTAAGCAGTTCGAATCGCGTTCATCATATTCGCTGTGGATATCTTGAGCTACGTGATAAATTCATTTATGCATTGAAGTGAGCGCTCACGCAAATAATGAAATAACAACAAAATCGATTTTTTATTGAACACATACACTATTGTGCCCAAATTTCTAACCGCCACAACTTCCTTCAAAATGGGGATAGAGACCCAGGGTCGGTTGCGTTCGATAGGTGACCCATAGCAGAATACCGTAGTCTGGTATATGAAAATGCGTTCCCACAAACTCATTAGTAGCAAACTTTTTGCCGAGGTGACCTTTAGTGACATTTGAAAGCAAATCATTGACGTCTCGGGAGACATCTGTTAAAAAGATATTTGAACTCCGATTTGCATCAAAAAGGACCTCGGATTTGCACCTGTCCTAATTGCTTTGATTTTTCTGATTTGCATCTGATTTGCAACAAATGATGTTATGTTACATGTTACAGTTATGTTGCAGAACATTTATCTCTTATAATACGAAAAAATCAAATGTCTGGTTGACGGTGTGGTCTAGGCACAAACGCAAGTGTACGACAATGCTCCAGTATTGGCTGCTGCGATCGGGAAGAAGTTGGTTGTTGCAGTACCAACGAATCTGTGAATAATATCATGCTCAAATGAAACGAAATTCTATTATTTTTCACACAAAACTCTCCATGCAGAGAGGCGCCCATGTTTCGTCAAGACATCACTTGTTCCTAAATGGAACTCACGACTCCAACTGGCCGGTGGCAGTAGCAGCCGGCTGCGCTGCTGCGAACAGCTTCACAGTGCATCTACTGGCAGCGAATGCGCGCGACAACTGAAAGATGTCATGCTTACACATGTTATCGTTCCTACATCTCGACCACAAAACTGCTTGAGTGGCAAATGCGGCGTAATATCAAGGAGCCACCCTCGTCTTACCGTGGTACCAGCAACCACTCCAGATGCAACGGCTGCGCCGGGTGCATCAGTTCTGTTGGAGGGAGTGCCGCGCGTGAATGTCGTCCCAGTTACAGTGTACAGTGCACAGTCGGCGGTTGGTTTCTGAGGTAAGTTCAATGGTGGAAAGATGAACGATCTGGGAACTCGATGAATGCTGAGAAACTCACAATTTCAAACTCGCAAGTCTTTGCGCAGAATAGAGCCTTGTTCGCGGTAGTCATCGTATTGACGCAAAAGGCGTTTGTTGGATTGGCAGCCCACTTGGCGCAGCTGAATTGTGAATGAATCGGATACTCCACACTCTTTTTCGGATTCGCCTCATAGGAACACTTCCTAGAGTGAACTCACTTAGCGTTCGCATCTGTAGCTACTGCAGGGGTTGTTGGAGCCGCACAAGTCTTGCAGCAATACGCCTGCTTGATCGTGCTCGAATAAGCAGCGTTTGTGCAGAACCCGTTGCGGGCCCAGCTAGCGCAGCTGAAAACAATTTAGCATACACTATTCGAGAGTCGGAAGATTCAAGTCATCCTTACTTTGCATTCGCATCAGCGGTACAGGCGCCCGCTACGATCGGCTGTCCGGCTGCATTGCAGAGTCCACAGGAGATGCCGCACGTGGCTTGCCTGATTAGAATGGATCAATTAAACATAACTAAGTGTTAATCACTTCACGGCAGTCGAGTAGCCAGCATTGGTACAGTAGCCGTTTCTGATGAAGTTTACGCAACTGGAAATGGATAGCATCAAACGAATTCAGTTTACAAATTCTCATAGGGGCTATGCAAAAGGAGAAGAGGTTTTCCTTAATCGTCTTCCCTACTCTCGATCTTACTTGGGGTGCTGTTGGGTCGAGCACTGCGCCGAAGCATACAAAACCATTGCGAAGCCGAGGGCAGAGAAGAGAAGGATCTGCATTGTTGAAATGGAGTGTGGTGATTGTTGCGACAAATGGACCGGTTTATAAATGGAGTCAGTGTATGAATACGTGGGCTTTAGATCTCTCCGAACTGATTGTACAAATATGATTAAAGTGTAGGGAAATCGAACATCCGAACGAACTCCCACGCACTCTAAAGTGAGCTGAAAGACAATGGGTGCATTGCAGTTGAGCTAACACGTAAAAGTGATTCCGAACTGTGTGAATCACAGGAACATCTTGATTCCAGTTGGTATATTTGAACTGAAGACGAAGTTCTTTAACGAGCATTATCAATGTTATCATTCAAGAAAGTTTATTCAGAGCTTATCTTTTTCATCCTTTAGACGTTCTTCTGACAACCGCTATTTGATATTATTCAAAAAAAGTGATGGTACATATATTCTCATTCGAAGAAAGAAAGGAGAAGAAAACATGTTATCTCTGTAGTGTGCCCGAAGTAGACTTTGAAAGTCAACTATGTGACTAGTCACTTACTATGCAAATCGACCGCTTTTCACGCGAGAGAGTAGGCGGAATGAGGTGAGCGACACGTTTAAGTGACTAGTCACATCGTTGTCTTTCAAAGTCTAGCCCGAAGCATTGTTGCGAAAATGTTCAGGATCTTGTTCCGTTCGGGTGATCTTCCCATTCCTAGGCGCATAGCAGCTGAATACACACGACAACATGAAAATCAGTGGGCGGATAGAGTGTCCCCGATCAACGCACAATACTGTAAATTTATAAACTCAAAGTTTACTCTAGTGTGCTCTTGGCACAGTGGAAGCTCGTTAGTAATGTCGCGATACAGTAGTCGTCGTCCTAGATTTCCTTGATGCTATTGATGTGTTCTACACGCCCGAGATGAAAACATCAAGTCTACACAAGCAAAGACGGATACTTTCAGGTAAAAACTATAATATAATCACTTTTTTCAAATCTAGTTTTCGAACGAAAATATTGCAAAAATTAAATTGTTTTCGATTTCAAATAATGCAAAACACAGATTTGCGATAAGGTCGCGTTACATTCGGTCGCCACAAACTGATAATTATGCTTCTCACGATGATTACATACCACGCGTGCCACCTACGAATTGAAGTGTTTTGCACATTTTTCGACACTTCATGAATGAGTATAGATTTAAGGGTACCTTACCAACTGAACTGATAATTATTTTGCATAATTTTTTCATTCCAGACCATGGACTCACTGATGTAATTTGTGGGATTGACGTATTAGCTCCTTTATTCATTGTTTGATTATGCGGAGTGGCGGAGAAATGTTGATTATACAAAGCCGTCGCATAATTATACCCGCCGGGCTTTACTAGATGCGATAGATCGCAAATCGAGCATGTCTTTTATCCTTTTTCCTGCGGGGTATTGGGGGTATTTTAAATGGGGGTATTTTTTCACCGCTTGTGAACTATTGACTTCAAGCATCTCCGTCGGGCCATTTTTTGCATTCGTCGTGTCAAGTCTACGCCTTTTGACTTGAGGTAGACACTGCCTCCTGTGAGCAATTGCGCTGGCATTCACAGTCCTTTTTTTCGTTGCTCAAAAACGGGGGTTGCCTACTTGTTGTCTGCTGTTATGGGGTGAGAATTTAAGATGACTTGAATATCGACAGTCGATATCCTTCCGAGTAGCTTCCATTGAAGGAACGATGGACATCGCGAACAAGGTCGAGTTCTACGTCGCCCTCGTTGTTGGTGAGTCTTCAGCATATGACTAGCAGGTGATGGCACGGCTTGGAACCCTTAGGAACCGCCGGAAACATTTTTTTGAGCTGATGGTAGGGATATGTTACAGAATATTCAGCTACTTTTTCATGGTACTGAAAGATGGTTACGTTCCATCACAGGGTATCCGGTTCTCACTATTGTATCTTCATTGTTTCAAAGAGGGAAGCGATTGCTGGTATTTCAAAATCTAGTGAATTTACTCGGAAGCCGGAAGATCAAGACCTCATTTTCCCTCGTTTTCGCGCTCGAATGATTGCGTTAGGCGCAATTAGCGACTCACACATTCAAATCGGGCGATTTCTAAAACGATGAAATTGGTGGTTTCGTGTATGGATTCTCTAAATTGAATGGATAAATTCGCTAATTTCTCCTAAAATATCGTTTCTCTAGGCGCTCCGACCCTCATCCTCTCATGCCGTTGCATCGTCATTCTGCTAAGGAAGGAGTACCGCAAGATTGCTTTCTGCAAGATATTCATCGCGTCTCTCGTTTTCGTGGGTTTTGCTTTCAATTGATTTGAAAAATCGATTATTCAGAGCTCCCTCACGTTCATCCTGCTCATGCACAATCTGCGATTCGCAGGTAAGATTTCACTTTTGTTTGTGAGCTGAAGCCAAGGAAGCAAACAGAACTGTAATAGTTAGGCTGCTAGGAAAAGACTATAACGGGCATTCCAAATAATGATGCGGTCGGAAACGAGGAAAAATAGGTAAATATCCCCTCTCTCATGTCCAGTGCTGAAATAAGAAAACTATTGACAGGTCAAGGTTTCTTCCCCGAATACTACGAGCTTATCAAGAACGCGTGGTGGCAGCCGCTGCACTCGTGGACTTGCAGGTGCTTTTACCTCTCTCGCTTGTGAATTTGAGAAAAGATTTTGCAAAACGCTAATCGCTTCTGCTACAAACAATAAATTCTTAACCATAAATCTGATCATCAGGGTCTGTTACGTAGTTAGCCTTATGTGCTCGTTCGCCCTCTCCCTCAATCGAGTCACCGCACTGCACCTCGATGAGCAGCTTGTCGACAAAGTTGGTTTCAACGGCTTCGTGTTTAGCAGTAATTTTAATGATAAATTGGAGAAGAACTTCCGTTTTTATCCAATATTTCGTAACTCAGATCTGGTTTCCCTTTCCCTTCGTCTACCTGCCACTGATGATCGTTCTCGCCGGAGTATTGCACTATGACGTGCTCGTGAATAGAGCGGGATACGTACGAGGTATCAATATTTCAATATTATTTTTTACTTGTTCTTTTTAGTCGAAGACACAGATGGAACCGTCATCTACCAGTTCAGAAACTACGATCTGACGAGAATGGTAATCACTTATTATACAACTATTAAATGAATTTAATTAATAGTGGAACAGCTACTGGATGATGTTTGAGTGCGCAGCAGACTTATTGTGCAATGTACTGATCCTCATCAAGTTTGCCAAACTGAGAATGGGACAATTTAAAACGACTCCATTCGAGTGAGGTTATTATCCACTTCGTTTCATTCGTGAAATGTTTAGGAAATCGCTGTACCTCATTGGCTTCACTAGCTTCTCCACGCACACAGTCACTGTGGGAATTCAGGTCCGGTTTTTTTATAATACTAATACAATGTTTTACCTATAAAATCAATTCAGACTATTTTCAAATTCGATATTATACCGCCGTCGATGCTGAATTTCGTATATTTCATTTCAAATACGGTTAGCCCATCCCTTTTTCGTAATTTGAACGTATTTTTCGCAGTTTCTCGATATTACCGTTCTTCTCCCCACCATCGCCATTCTCTGCCTGACAAAGGAGATTCGGACAGCAGTGCGGCAGTGTTTTTCATTCAAAAGAGGACGCTCGACCTCCGTCAAGATCAGCCCTCCGGCATCCAATATTCGATGACTCGAGACAATACTTTATTCGAAGTCAGTCTCGCTGATCGCCAAACGAACATGAACATACATAATCGACATTATTGCCAAACGCGTTTCAATTGTTCGAAGTGTACCGCGGCATTCTGTGTGGTGATTATCGACGGGCGGACTCTGAAAAGGATATATATTTACAAATTTCTTCTATTCTTGACCTCCGAGCAACTCGAAATTCGATTATGATGGCTAGAATCAACGGTAGGTAGATGGGAAATGTGAATGCTTCTTGATACAGTAGCCGGTTCATGTTGTTTGAGCAGCCTACGATCTGTAATTCCCTTGAGAATCAGCTGTATAGTTGGTCTATTAATACTCGATCTTGCAAAAGTAGAGCAGATGTGTGCGCGAAACCCAGCAGAGATTGTGTTATCTCTATGGGGAGCATGAACAATATGATGCGACGATTTTCCGATTGCTGAAACGTAGATCAACTGTTATTGACAAACATAGATATACCTGATAGGAAATCGACAAAGATGATACAAGCTTCCTCTTTCGTATGAAATTTATGTAAAGGTCGGAACTGAACATGCTGAGGGAGAAACTTGTCAAAACTATTCCCCAGTACACCATCACCTTGAAAAATGTTCTGAAAACTCGATTTCAATCGAAACAAACATCGAAACTTTCGCGATTGATTGCATTCCTTTCTTCAAAAGTCGCAACAACAAGGTCTCCGAAGAGACTAAAACCATTCGTGAGACGGTGCATGGTGCATATCCAAGATATTAGAATCTGGTATAGGTTTCAGTGACCACAGCAAAAACCGCATTAACCTACCACAATGACTGAGAGAAATAACGCGAACCCTTTGCTTGAATGTTTTTCGAAACGCGCAGGAAACAACGCCGAATATAGCCGTTCAACCGAGATAATCATGAGCAAGTAATGAGAAGATATGCATGCGCATAGTCCCATTCCTCTGATGTCAGAGGATGGTAGAATTTAGAAAAATTCAGAGGAAAACCTTGAGAGTAAAACTGTGCGGAAATATATAACACGGCAATCGAATCGAAGTCTGTAGAGAGGATGCGATGGATATTGTGAGGTTGTAAAGATACCTCATCAGCTCGAAGAGATACGTCATCATATAAAAGAAGGCGTTCAGTACATTCAAAGCATAGTAGAATTTGAACACAACTTTGGTGTTATCATGAACGAGAAAGCGAACACCCTGAATAGAAGTGATTAATAGAACAAAAAAAACGAAGTGCTTGCCTGTCTTTTCCATTGACCAATCACAGCCAGCGTACCAATCAAACAGAGTGCGCATTTCGCCGTGATAACGCACTGATATTGCACATTACTGGACATTTCTCGCAGCAGCTCGCATTGTTCAAGAGACATCGGAACAATGAATAAGTAATGCGCATCACCGGGTGAAGAAAAGCTCATTATTTCTCCCTTGAGATCCAGCGAGGAAAAGCGAAAACAGCGGATAAAATTTCCACAGGCAGGCATACTGGCTGTTTCCGATCAAATTGTAATCCTCAAGAGATTACCTCATAATGATTTTTTATTGATAACCACGATATATCTGTAGATTTGGAAAAAAAGCATTTTCTAGTTCAGCCCGTTTTCCGGACGATGCAATGTACTACAAGTCTGTGTTTCTCATTTATTTGCTCAGATGAGCCTGTGAACGCGTGAATTCGAAAGGCTTGGTTTCTCCGATTGCTGTTTCCGGTTGGGAAAACGATTGAATATCTGAAACAATGCTTATTCTTGTAAAAACAAGGAAGCAGCTATTCTACATAATATCTTCGTACGCAGACTAGAAAAACGGGGTATCGCCTATTCACGAACTCATGAGTCACTAACCACTCTAACCAGTGAGTGTTCGAGATGAAGAGATGATTACCCGTATTTCGTACTCTAGCACAGACCCTGAAGGGAGACGTACCTGCCGACACCAAGCGTTTTTGAAAACGAAAACGATGGTGTGACCGAAGGAACAGCAGCTGAACATCAACTGAAATGGACTTCTCGCTGGGAACACATCAACATACGAAACCATCACTGTGAAGCGAAGTCCTGGAGCGAATGAGATTGGAACTTTGCTTGCCAGTGGGTTCTCCAGTACAGAAATTATTAGACATGTGAGCGGTAGTACAAACATTGTCGAGGTGTAGAACGCCTTGATTTTGAGGTTTAGACATTATTTTGATACAGACTTACTTGAATCGTCATGGAAAGCATAAGAGCGACTATCTGAGATTTTGAACAAATGTCTTCACATGCGTGGCACTAGGCCAAAAGGGCTATCCGAGGGATCCGGCCCATACCTTCACAGGTGACAGTACTCGGTAAGCTGAGAAGGTGGACCACATTGGGAACGACCGCGACGCGTCTGAAGCGCGGTAGAGCGCGGGAAATTTGAAAACGTTTTTTGGCGAATATTTTCTGGACACGCCTATTCGGTTTCATATTGGTGGCATCTGGCTCCTATGTGCCCACAGAGCATTTGCACACTGGTTTCAAGCTGGCGCGATTTCACAATGATGACGAAATCTGCTGTCTCATTTTTCAAAAAATTGCACAAAATCGGGGTTTGAAAAAAGGGGGATTTTTATTTTCGAATATAATGCTTCCTTCCAAGAGGCATAAAACAAAAATATAAAATCCGAAAAAATTTCCAACCGAAACGGTTATATTTAGGATTTTGTGAAAACTTACTACATTTTTTCATTTGCCGTTGCTTATTGCTTATCGTAGATTCTCAAATATCATTCGAATAGAAGTTTTGAACCTCCACGCAAACATTTATGATCATTAAAGTTGATTTCACCACAGTCATTTTTGGACCAAAACCATGAACCAAAACCATGGTCATGGTCCGAAAATTACTTCAAAAGTCATGAAGTAGAAACTTCAAGTACTATGCGCCAAGGAACAGTACAGTAGTTCAGTAATTTATCTAGACCCAACATACAGTATTCTGCCCTCCATGTAATCGTGAACTGACTTTTATAAATACATTTTGAAAAAGATCAGTTTGCGATGGCTGTATTACTGCAAATCGGGTCTCGATAAATTACTGGACTACTGTACTGTGCATTGGCATACAGTACTTGAAGTTTCTCTGTCATGACTTTTGAAATCATTTTCGGACCATGACCCCGGGTTCATGGTTTTGGTCCAAAAATGACTGTGGTGAAATCAACTTTAATGATCATAAATGTTTGCGTGGAAGTTCAAAACTACTATTCGAATGATATTTGAGAATCTACGATAAGTAACAAGCAGCGGAAAATGAAAAAATGTAGTAAGTTTTCACAAAATCCTAAATAGAACCGTTTCGGTTGGAAATTTTTTCGGATTTTTTATTTTTGTTTTATGCCTCTTGGAAGGAAGCATTATATTCGAAAATAAAAATCCCCCTTTTTTCAAACCCCGAATTTATACACATTTTTGAAAAATGAGAGAGCAGATTTCGTCATCATTATGAAATCGCGCCAGCTTGAAACCAGTATGCAAATGCTCTGTGGGCACATAGGAGCCTGATGCCACCAATATGAAAACGATTAGGCGCCTCTAGAAAATATTCGCCAAAAAACATTTTCAAATTTCCCGCGTTCTACCGCGCTTCAGACGCGTCGCGGTCGTTCCCAATGTGGTCCACCTTCTCAGCTTACCGAGTACTGTCACCTGCGCCGGTATGGGCCGGATCCCTCGGATAGCCCTTTTGGCCTAGTGCCACAGGTAAGTTCAAAATCTCAGATAGTCGCTCATAAATCTCCTGTGAATTTCGTAAGTCCTCGATTTCTGTTTTGTGAGAAACTGAAATAATGTCGATCTATGTTATTCACTGCAGTTCTTCTCACATTTTGTCTTCCTGTTCGGAAAACAGAGTGATATACGACAAAAACATAGAAAGAGAAGCAAAGAGCGATTGTGAACAGGAGCAGATACATTTCTGTGATGTATTCATTAAACCCCGTTTTAGACTGCTCAGCAGGGTTTAGCTTCGAGATTTTGAGACTTTCGAGGTTCCTTTAGCCATTTGGGTGTGAACTTAGAGAGAAACTTCCTAAAACGATCAAACCTCGTCCAAAAAGTTCAATATCTCCTTGCTTTCGTCCAAGCACTAAACAAATGCCGCTCTCATTCTTAACCCAGGCAAGACTGGGGATCTGTGATGGATCATTCATGATAGATACCGAATTGAAAGGGAACCTGCAGAACATCCGCTTTCACCTTAGACTCGCTCGACCAGGCGCCAAATCCATACACATTCGAGAGCAAAGTAGTCGAGATTACGAGTATAGTGAACGCTTGCGATCTGTAAAAATCAGGCTTTCTTGGGAACACAAATTTATGCGGATATTTCAAACCCGACCGGGTAAGTGTGAGGAACCCGGGAATATATAGAATTTTGAGAAAAAAGAAAAACTTTTTTTTGGGGAGTGATACGAACACTGCCGTAATGTGTAAACATAGATGTGACCTGTGACTCAGCTTGCTCCAACTATCATCGGGGAGCATCTTCTGGTGCATACGCATCATCACGAAGAGGTAGGGTATGCACTGAGCGAACGTAACGAACGAATTTATTGTCTGAAATACGGCTCGAACAAGAATAGAAAGATTAGAAAATCAAGGAAGTAGAAATCCTCACAAGAAGAATTCTAGGTGGGAAATTTTCCGTACACAGAACACCGGTGCAACAAAAAATCGGATACGGTAGCAGTGTGTACATTTGGTAGATCAGTCCATTGTGGATGTCAAATAGCAACATTATAACCTGGAACTTTTCTGTTTTCTTCCACCTAAAAACAAATTCAAACTTCGTAAATGACAAAAGCGATTTTGCAATCCAAGTCCATGCGAGTTTTGCCGATTATCAAAAAGAACATGAGAGGATGGAAGAAAAACACTGAGATGGGCCAAAATATGTGTCGAATTCTGAATACAAATTCAATTAGGAAAAACATTGACGAGAACAGGATAAGCTCAAAAACTAACAACGATGCAAGATGCAATAGATAATCACGATCGCTTTCCAGTCCGTAAGCGAGAGGTGCCTCCATTGGCAAAATATCTTTGTGACTCATATATTGCCAGCCCAGCGTGGAAAAGTCGTACAATTTTTAGTTGGTTTGTGCGGAGGTGTATTTCTCAAGTGATTGTACACATAATGACCGAAGATCGCCGAAGATTACTGATTTGTGCTCATAATTGTGAGAATATTTCGAAAAGCAATCTTCTGCAGTACTGCTTTCAAATTTTTCAATACTTTGACGGACTTTTTTCATTTGCAGCAGCACTTTCCGTGCTGTAACATGAAGTCCGTCTTACGCAAAGCAACTGCAACTGCCCGTTTCGATAAATTGCAGAAGCTCAGCAGGATCGCTTTCTAACCAGTCAAAAAACAAAAACGACGGTGGTCAACTCTCAATAATCAATGTTTTTCTTACGTAAACGTGATCGTATGCAGATTTGCACATTGTATTTTAACTTGCGACGAACGTGAGCGTGCGGTACGAGAATAGTATGTATGGATAAGATTTGATAGTGGACTTGTCAAATTGAGGGTGCGATTGCACATTGCTGATGTGATCTAATTAGTGATAACATTTTATCGATTAGAATCATGCATAAAAATGGACGTTTCGATACGTGTAATTTTTCTGTTGTGAATTTCTGGCCACAGCCAGTTTGTTTTCAATGACAACGTTGAACATTGCAGTCAATTCATGAGCCCCTATATTCATGAAGTTGATTTTTACTTGCTCGTTGGACAACGCAAATCCCGCTCTCGCATCCTTATCTGATTGCAGCCGAAGCTCGAATTCAATCTGAACCTGATCTGTAGTAGGCAAGAAAAACGAAAGTCCTCTCACCTCATATTTTCGAGATCTAGCAAACTGAATCTGCTTCGTTTGTGAATATCTATGGTGTATGATTTTTTCGACTTTTCGGTAGCCGATAAGATCTATGAAACGATAGATCCCGGTGAGACGAATGGCGGTGGAGAGTGATTGCGATTCCGAATTGTTCGAAACTGCGTAAAGTCTGATAATTCTAACGTTTACAGGAAATCCATTCAGACCTGGATAATTTTGAGAAATGTATCTTCCGAGTCGACTTTTACCGATTTAACCTCGATGTTGTTGCGTTGATTGGTCACTAGTTGCAGGATCACGTTTGACGACAGTCTTGATTTATTCATAAATGGACATGTAAAACATAGAGTTTCGCTAAGACAACCTGATCGATCTTGATGAAGTTTAGTTGTGGGATTGTTAATAGTTCCTTCTCATCGGGAACAAATCCTTAGAAAATTAGTCGGACTGTTCCTTTTGGCAACTTGTGAATGAGCGTTATCACACTGTAAATTCGCTGTTTTTTTCGATTCGTATTCGAAAATCTCACCTTTGATTGTATTCCATTGAAGTGAGAACCACTGACAAAAAGCGTAATTGGCAATTTTCCAGCAGGGAGCTGACATAGCTGACAGGGATTCTGTTGAAGTTCACCTTGAAGTAGTCAATTCGAGTAAGGAGAAAACTAGTGCGAATTCACGGCTTGTCAGAAATGGAAGACTCTTGCTTCTTACGATTTGCAAGCTCTCTTGTTTTTCTCTGACTGTTAGAGAAAAGCCGTTTCCGACGCGCTTACCCCCGAGATCGTCATTGCTTCGCCAACTGGTCGATCGAACAGCCTTCTTCTGACGCGGAGAAGCTCTTCCTTCGATTCATCTTCATATTTCGCTTTCAATCTGATCCACTTGCTGAATCGCACCATGAAGTGATCGGCATACTGAAAAAATCAGTTGAATTCATCCTAAGTTCAGTTCTCGATAGACTTTTATTGTCTTCTCAAGCACTTTGTTCACCAATAGTCAATGAAACTGGTCGCATAAGGAACGATTTATTTGCTCCACTTGTTCAGATCATTACTAGGGTTGGCAATTCAAGGATCCATTCAAAACCTTGAGATCACTTCCTTTTCAATTGAATGCAAATCACCTTATTACATTGCTCTCTCATTCTTGCGCAAGGTTGAGAGACTCATTGTGATTGAGTAATTAGCTCATCCCACTGCGTTATGTGAGGCGGGAGCGAGAGAAAGAGAGAGCAGAGAAGCCCGAGGGAATTTCGTACTGGGCGAATCCGGAACGCTGTGATCCCTGGACCCTCCTTGAATCCTTGAATTGCCAACCCTAATCATTACTCACTCCAGTGATTCTGCCGTAGAAACAATCCACGTGCATATCAGTGAGTGAAATCATGTGCTCCATTCGTCGGTTGCACAATCGGAGATTCAATCGATCTCGATCTTCTATGTAGAAGAGAATTTGGGTCCAAATTTCAGGTGGGAGATCCTCGGGTTGAACCTGGAATTGAACATCATATTACAAGAAGAAAGACCAAAAACATGAAAATATGAAATGGTGATCACCTGCCGCATTCCATCACCAGAAGTTTGCTCGTGACCATCCATCAAAAGCTTAGGAAGTTATAAACGAGAAATCTGCAAAATATCGATCGATTCTCAAATAAGAAAGCACGCGACAGAGAGAGAGAAACGAGCACAGACACACAGTGGATAGTGTTGGCAAAGTGATAACGATAGATGAGTCATCGCGATTGATTCTTCTTCGGAAATTGAGATGTTGTCACAGTTAGTTGCAAGAAAAGTAGCTTTCCGTGGATCTTCCCAATTGAGCCCAGATCATAGTTATTGATGCACAATGACACAAAGGGCACAAATGGCAAACCAAGAACGATCCTAGACGGGGTTGACTGAGAGCGATTTTAGTGGTTTGTGAGGGTAACAAGCTGATAACGATCGATTCGTCATCGCATCTGTTGCGTTTTCATTTTTACCGAAAGAGTTGGTTTTTGTTAGTTTACAATTATTAGCTGATATTTGCTCATCCGTGTTCAAGAGATGTAGTCAGAAATAATAATAAAAAAAGATCAGTGAAGTTAGGCGTGGTAGTGGGCGGGTTCTTATCTCTAACCGCAGTCGGAAACCCATCTGTATCATTCGATTCTCCTTTGAGATCGAGGGCTTAGCGCGTCTCTTCTCAACCATGTTTGCCCTTCCGTTGCTGCTTCTCCTGCCCTTCACAGGTAAGTGCACTAATAGTCTGTGGTTCATTCCGTAAATGTTGATTTTCAGAAGCTTTCGTTCGGTTACAAAACTCGATACTCTACGATGAAGTCGACTTCAAGGGTGTGGATCAAGTTAGCCACACTCATTTTTTCGTTCATAATTCGAAATGGTTCAGATCACCACGGATATGTGCGCGGCTGGATGCAAATTCTACGCGACCATTCCGACTACTGATGAGAACAAGAGAATCACCCAAAACATCATCATTTCCAATCCGAATACGAAGAAGGAAATCAGGTTTTGATTACGTTTTCAATAGAATCTGAGTCGCGATCAACGAAACGAGCGATCTTAGTCACTTTCAACAGGCTTGCTGTTTTGTTAGGAGAGAACGTGCCTGTATTGTTACGAATATGGAACAATTTCCAGCGTTGCGGACTTGAGCCGATTGTTCATGGAAGGTTCACACGAGAAGGCCTTTTTGGAGATAGGAGTGAGAAATGTTGACGAGATTATGACGTAATATTTACGAAATTTTTAGAATGCCGCCTCGGTCACTATTTCCAATAAGAACGCTAATCAAGAAAGCGCACCGTTGGCCCTATGGGTTGTGTCAACTAAATCTCGTGAGACTTTACGTTTCTCAGTCAAGTATAAAACGATAATTGCAGCATACTATCTAACTGCTGAAGTGTTCGAACCGATGAATCTCAACAGGGCAAAATGTGAGTTTGGCCTCCAACAGACGTTCAGTTTAACCAAAACTGTGGCATCTTCAAATAAGTATGAGTTTTCAGCGGTTGCCCCTGCTCCCATCACTATTCTCTCTGCCTACCCGTTCACTATTCAAGTGCAGCCCGGGAACGTGAGATTTACCTGAATGTTGAGTGATTAGGCCCTTCGGACTGAATTGGCCTTTAAATATAGTCACTGGCCTAGCAGTGGGCTCACGCAGGCCGCAAGTGCTTTGAATAAGGAGATACCTCAACCTTTGAGTGAACATCTACGTATTTCACAGAAAAACGCCGTTCTCGCACGAGCTGCTGGCTACGATGCAATTGACAGAAACAGTGCTGACAATTGCTACGCTGCCATGGAAAACGAGTGAGTCTGTGCACGAATTTCTTGTGAATTTCAATTTTTCTTCAGTTTCGACGTTAAATTCGAGGGATTCTTCCTCGCGATCAATGGTCCTCTGCTCACTCTCTCCTTCAACACCGCCAAATTTCCTCACGCGGAAATCGAACTCAGTGGAGGCAATGGAATCGGTAACATATCATCTGAAATCGGTTCATGAAAATGTCCAAACACAGGTTTCGATCTCTTCCCAAAGTTTCCTGCGGTGCCCACCTTCATTTCGTCGACCGGATTTGTCTGCGGAAGCGCGGCGAACCAGGTATGAACAATATCCTCGCGAAGAAGGAAACGAGGAACAACGCATTACGCGATTAGTGCAATCGTTTGCCTATAAAGCCGGAGAGTTACCCTACGTTGTTCACTTGGACAGGCGAGAGGGAATTTCGAGAGGGAATGGAATTTCCAAAGGAAAAACTAGAGGGGAGGGAAAGGCCCCAAATTGGTACAGAGCTATTTCATGATTGTCAGGCAACAAGGTAAGAACGACGAAAATCCATGGGGATCTAAGCACAGGTCTCTTGGGCACCAGTTATTTCTATGGGCACCAGTTATTTCTAGGGGAACCAGTTAATTCTATGGGCACCAGTTAATACCACAGAGCCGAGGGAAGCTTTTAGGGAACTTCCCGGTGGTCCATCTTGACAAAACTTCATGACTTTCAGGTGTATCGCTCATCTGCTCTCAGTCCTGGCAGTGCCTTCACCATTCACACGCCGCAGGACGAGTTTGGCGAGTTGGAGTAGCAAAGATGATATTACATTTCTCAGGGAAATGATGTTCAACTTCGACATCAACATGAACACCGACGGCGCGCATCCAGTGTCAATCTACGACCACAAAACGGCGCTGAGTTATCCGTGAGAATTTCAGTATATAATTCATGAACACCTTTTCAAAAGCATTGAGATACGAACATCGCTTTAGTAAGCGTATTGATAGCGTGTTTCAACTGGAACAGCTAGAGGGCAAACTACAACCATTTTTCTTGTACAGATTCTCCGGAACGTTCAAAGACGGAACGAACGCGAAACACAATGTGCAACTGCAGACTTATGTGAGATCCAAGGAACTTCTTCTTCTTGATCTCGCAATTTCGTATTTCCAGAGGACAACGATCAGTTTCGACTCTGGCGCAGGTGGTCTGTTCGGAATGCGTATTTGGGGTGATGAAGTGAGAGAGGAAGACAAGAAGACGACGACGTCTGGCTCAGCCTCAACGACGAGATCGACTTCTGACATGACTACTTCGTTGGCAAACAGCCACTCTATCATCGTGCTTATTCTTGTTGTTGTCTCGGTCATCTTGGTTTAAAATATTTTCGAGCTAAAATCAAATAACAATTCTGCGAGTGCTGTTCAATTGTTTGATGCTCCTTTTCTTTCCAATTTGGAGATCAGTCTTTATCAACTACTTTTCTAGGGCGACACACTGACTGAGAGATCGCATAATCTGATGCGCTTCAGACTTTCTGAGCGATAAGTACAAACCATCTACGCCACCTAACATCATTGACAGTTCGTAATTGAAGGCTGCAAATTGCATGTACACTCACCGTTTGTAATCGACTTTTTCTCTCTAGTTCATTTTGAAGCATCTTGAATTTCCACCATAAATTGCAGCTTTTTTTCAATGGAGATTGATCACCGAGTTATATGTTCAGCAGAGAATCAGAAAAGAGAAGCGATGAGCAAAAATCATTTATCCCAACACCAACACGATAAGGATGATCTCGATGACGGCATCGTCTAGACTTCAGAGGCCGAGACGCGAATTCCGTAGAAGTTCTTGCCGTTGGTGGAATCGAACGTCACGACTGCCAACTGAAATTCAATTTTGAGGAACTTCTTCGCTTTCTGATCCACTCTTGACCCCTCCGAATAAAGTGCTAGGCGGGCAACGAGAATAATTAGGAAATAATACACTAAGAATGAAGTCCGGTCAGAACCGAAAGAAGTGCCGAACTATTCACTTTGTTTGAGAGAAAACAGATGAAAAAACAACTAACATTGGTCTTCAGGTTGAACTCTTGTTTGTTCGTTCCGGTCTTGAAACTGCCGACGAATCTGAATTAGAAACGGAGTTGAGTGATATTCGAGTTTGTCAAAAAACGTGAAACTCCGACTCACCCCTTACTCAGACCAGACATGCCGTCGTTAATCGACAGAGGATGCTCCTCATCAGTGTCCACGGTAACCTCGAAGTTGAGCGCCATTTCACTGCAATATCAATCGATTGTTTCGAAAATATCGACTCTAAATACTCGTTCGCCGGAGTGTGCAGTCTGTAGGTGTACAGCCTGGTGAGCGAAGAGGACCGGTACACCTGAATCCGGAATTTGATGTTTTCATTGATTTGATGATTGATATTTTCTGAAGCTTGATTTGATTTGATAATGATTGTGCATTGATTGATAATTGATAATTATTGACAATTTCTGAAGCTTAGCTGAACCTGATTCGATGCGCTTCCGCAAACAAAGCCAGCAGATGTAATGAATGTGGGAGTAAGAGGGAACGACGGGTAGACATCGGGACCTGGTAATGAATGCATTTCGTTCATTGGATTCATATTCTCTATGTCCAAACTATTGTTTTTTTTGACACATCAATTCAACTAAATAATACCGGCTATAAACAATACAAAGAAGACGTAAGCGCTTACTAAGGATAGACCCTCCAGTGAATCCGACTTTCGAGTTAGGATATTTGGCAGTGTTGAAAGAAAGGGTGAGCAGAGCACTGTTGAGCGAGAATCCCTCGAAAGAATTGTCGAAACTGAAAGAATTCAAAATTCAGGATTGTAAACCATGGCACAAAAACTGATTCATTAAGCTTACTCGTTGTCCATCAGAGTGTAGCAGTTGTCCGCTCCGTTTCTGTCAATCGCATCGTATCCCGCTGCACGAGCCAACACCGCGTTCTTCTAAATCATTTCGATTGAATCCATCCAGTTATTGAATTGTCTGTATTTCACTTGCGCTATCTAAAACCAAAGAATCGATTAAACAGATAAGAAACTCGCATCTCCGGGTCGCATATAAATCGTGAATGCGGACGCCGAGAGAATGGTGATGGGAGCTGGTGCGATGGCTGAAATGATCCATTTGATTGAATTTCTATTTTGAGGTCGATTGATTGTAGTATCAAGGAATCCCTTTTTGAAACGGCATGTTTTGAGCGAAAACGAAGTTCACCTCTCGTCCGGTTCAGATATTGCGGTTCGTAAACTTCTGCCGTGTTGAAATAGGCTGAAATGGACAAAATAATAACTGTTAGTCAACAGAACAACCGACGAGAGTTAGCCGAAACGATCCAGAGGGAGAGAGGGCCGCTCTCTTGGTTGGCGTTCGTGTTGAAGATAGTGACCGCCGCAGTGGTCTGCTAATTTCGTCATCATTAGCTAAACATTTAGTGATTTCGCACCTCCATTTTGATGAATCCCTTCTCGTTGGAGCCCTGCTTGAACATCCTGCTCAACGCTGCGACACTGCAATGGGTATTATGTCAGCCAAGAAATTTTCAAATGTCTCATTTTCACAATTTTTTTTCATTGAGAGCACATCCCAGATATTGCAGTACACCTGGATGCCAAACAACACACTGGAAGAAACACGAACACACTTTTTAGCACTACCGTGTCTTCTTTCATGGCTTGATTGATAGAGTAATCCCTCTACCTCGTATTCTTCTTCGTATGAGGATCTGCGATAATGATGTTCTGCCAGATTTGAGTGTACTCATCTGCTACCGGAAGCGTTGCGTAGATTTTGCATCCAGCCGCACACATGTCCGTGTTGACCTAAAGTCTACTCACGATAAAAACGTTCGAAATCACTTATTTAGAGCAACAGGAACAATCGAATACATGGAAAAGTTGAAATGTCTCACGCGATCAACTCCACTGAAGTCGACCTCATCGTACAACACCGAATTCTGGAGACGGATGTAGGCATCTGATGTTAAAACTTATATTTTGTTCTTATTAGAGTTTGAGAATTCGGACGGAAATTAGTTCTAATTCGGCTCCAACTAGATGATAACGGTTATCTAGGCTAGATCATTCTAACGGAATAAGAGGTTCACCTGCCAGGGGCGAGAGCAGCAACAGCAACGGAAGAATGAACATGGTGAACTCGGGAATGACTCACAAGATCTCGTAGGTAACGAGAGATCGAATGATCAGAGGGAGAGCAGACTTGTTTTATACATTTTTATGCCATTAAAAAGGCCGTCACATAAAGTAACGCGTTCACACCCATGCGTTAAGTGTAAACTCGCGATGCAATACTCTCTGGCCGGTCAGACAGAGCGAGGGACCGAGCAAACTGAAGACACTGATAAATGTTCAGCACACTCGCAGGGCCCTTCACACTCCACCCATGCGTTAAGTGTGTAGTCATCCTGAGAAGCTACACTCAGCCCATGTGTCGCCCAGCTCACAAGTAGACATGAGAAAAGGAAGATCGATGAGGAGCCAATTTATGCAATATGAGCCGCATTTTGTGGAACAGAGAGAGAGGATCACGCTGTCCAAGATGGCTTAGAGATTTCCAAGAATATTTCCTTATGAAGCATTCTCTGCGGCTCCAGTAACCTCAAATCGCTTTCTCTAAATTTATAGTAAGACCCAGCAGAACAGGTTTTAGATTCCAAACGCAAAAGAATGCCAATATCGCCTGCAGCTTTGCTCATCCGTGTTCACAAATTGTAGTGATCAATCAAGGATGGGCAATGAAGACGGGGTATAGGAATTCTTATCGCTTAGATAAGTCTGAATCACCTCTACTCACAATTGTGATCATTCGATCTGTATTTAACGACGAGCGATTGTCGTCCATTGAGTGCACCATGAGTGTTCTCTCGTTGCTGCTGCTGTTCTCGCCTCTTGCAGGTAATTCTCCGATTCGCTATTGAGCGACCGATTTTTTTACTTTTTTCCAGCCGAATTAGAACTTTTCCCCTAACGAATCGGTTCACAATATATAGAATTTCATCCTCAGATGCCTTCATCCGCCTCCAGAATTCAGTCTTGTACGATGAGGTCGATTTCAGGGGAGTGGATCATGTGAGGTTTTCGACTTTTCCACGAAACGGACTGTTTCCTGTTATTATGAATGATTGACTGATTCTTCTCAATTTTTACTATATGAGACGAATCGCGATAGAATCACCCATTTTCCAGGCCCCGCGGCGATATGCCAAAAGTTGTTCCTACAGGTCCCCCAAATGCACTATGAATAGCCTGAAGGATCCTCTTTTCGAATCCGTTTCAGAAATATTTAAAAAAAATTTCATTCCAGAGTTACGCCTGGTCAAAGGCGGTCGCTTCTGTGATTTTTCACAAAACTCGCGTCACTAGAAAACTCATAAGTCCGTTCAAAGTAAAGATTTTTGCTCGTTCTCGACGGTAATGGAAAGAGGAAGCCTCGAGCTACATTTTAAAAAGTATAAACTCATTCCTGGTCCTTGCGCTGGTTCGGAGCGGTCGGGCGTCCATCAGGATGGTGTAACTATGGGGATACCGATTTGGCGGACAACTTTTTATGTTTTTTTCAAAGACTCAATATAGGCCTAAAAATCACCAAAAAGCTAAGAATTATCCCAAGGAACTAAAAAAATGCTGGACTTTTAGTGTAAAAAGCCAGAGAATTATTTTTAAAACAGCCACTTTGACTAGCCCAATTGTGCCCAAATGTGCCCAAATTTATCGGAAACTATCATGAACAATGATTAAAAGCCGTTGTGGGCACATAACAGCGGTTTCCGAGGGTCAAAAATATGATTCCAACTCATGGTGACCCGCATGTTCATGAGCGTTGGAATTGACATTCCAAAAGCATTACTTCAGTCAAATGACGACCGTAGGAATGCATTTTTATGTAAAACTCAAAAATCGAGCATAGGGACCCATATTGACAAATACCCGGACTTTGGGCTGACTGCATTATCTGTAGTGTGAAGACTCAAGCAATCCCCTCGGAAAATAATACCTTCGCTTACTCTTCTATCACAATTGCCAAATTTAACGAAAACGATCATAAACAATGATTAAAACCATTTGGGGACCCATTTGAGAGGTTTCCGATGGTCAAAAATCAGATTCCAACCCAAGGAGACTCGCATGTTCATGACTGTTGGAATTGGCATTACAGAAGTTTTTCTCCTGTCAAATGACGACCGTAGGGATTCAATTTTACGTAAAACTCAGAAATCGAGCATAGGGACCCATATGGTCAAATCCCCGGACTATGCGTTGACTGCATTTCCTTTAGTGTGACGACTCAAGGAATGTTCTCGGAAAGCAATTGTTTCGCTTCTTTTAGAATTCAAATGAGAAAACAGTTATCGAAAATGATCACTAACAATGGTTAAAAGCCTTTGGAGGTGCATTCCGGGAGTTTCCGAACGAGAAAAATGAGATTCGAATTCATTGTGAGTCGCGTGTTCACGAGCGTTCGAATCGGTATTACAGAAGCGTTCGTTCCTTCAAATAATCGCCGTAGGGATGTATTTTCATGAAAATCTCGAAAATCAACCATAGCGAAATTCAGGAAACGTCTACAGAGACTCGAGGAAGCTTCTCCGAAACAAAATACTTTCGCCTTCTTTGAACTCAAATGCTCAATATTTGGTAAAAAAAATTAAAGCTTAATATTTTCTTAATGATTTTTCTTTTCCGTGAGTAGTATTATGTGAGGCCATTTACTACGTTTTTAGCTACTGGCCTACCATAGAAAAAAAGTCACTAATAGCCTTACATAATTTTTATTCGCGAATCGGATTCTACTATTCGAGACGTATCTGGCAAACTTTGAATTATCACTCTACGACCCCATTTACTCGAGTTATGGCAGTTTGCGCGAACTAACTACTTTTT
>LS500696.1:106027-118172 GCA_900490845.1 Pristionchus japonicus | reverse complement strand
CTTCTTCGAGAGCGTACCCTTTTCCTGATTCGAACGTCGCCAGGAGCGCTCTTCTCTCTGAGTGAGCAGTGATCCATGGCCTGCACGTCCAATCAGATGGGTGAACTTGATTGAGTGCCGATCATCCGATGTAGATCTTCTTCGAGAGTGTGCCTTTTTCCTGATTCGAACGTCGACCACTCGTATATGCAACAAAAGCAAAAAATGTCGACAAGAAAGACTTTTAAAATCAGCATCAACAAAAAATCAATTTATTTTCAAAAAAAAACATTGACAATTCAATTCTGCATAAACAGCCGCAAATAGGCAAAACCGGCAAGCTCCGGTCACAAAAATAGCCGCTGCTTGGTCTCTCGGCAACGTATTTTCAATTTAAAAACGAGATAAAAGTTCTACGTTTCACGATTAACTATTCCAAATTCCTTCCCTAGACTACCTTATTCCTCCTTGCTTCGCAACCCGTAGTGTTCGTTGGTCTTTCTTCTCGTCCTTCCTTTGCTCGTCCTTGCAATCGAACTGGTGGCTGAGGGATATGATAGGTTACTGTAGATAACTGCGGGGTACGGTAAGACTGCGGTAGGCTACAGTACCTCATGACGGGTACTGGGCGTAGTCTCCGGGGCATGCCTTGAAGAGATCGTTGATGGAGGGAGCGGAGCATCAGCGTTTCTTGTACTTGCTGACCTGAGGGATACGGTAGGTTACGGTATGCTGTAGATACAGTGCCAGAGGGAGATCAAGTGCACAGTAGTTCGTATCGGGTACTGTACCTGATAATTTTATCGATCTGCGTGTAGTTGGGCGCGTCGTAGTACTTGTGGTTGTCGATGATGCTGAAGTGTGAGTGGGTTACGGTAGGGGTACGGTAGGGGGTGCGGTACCATCAGGGTACTGTATTGCGATAACTTACTTCAGATAATAATCGCACTCTCCGGGGCATCCAGCGAAGAGCTTGTTGATGGCGGGAGCGAAGCGGCAGCGCTCCTTGTACTCGTCGATCTGAAGGATACGGTAGGTTACGGTATGCTGTAGATACGGTGCCAGAGAGAAATGAAGGGTACTGTACCTGGTGATTTGATAGATCTGCGTGTAGTTTGGGCGCGTCGCAGTACTTGTGGTTGTCGATGATGCTGAAGTGTGAGTGGGTTACGGTAGGTATTACGGTAGGGGTATGGTACCATCAGGGTACTGTATTACGATAACTTACTTAAGATAATGATCGTACACTCCTGGGCATCCGCCGAATGGCTTGTTGATGGCGGGAGTGAAGCGGAAACGCTTCTTGTACTGTCCAACCTATGCGATACGGTAGGTTACGGTAGGTCGTTGGAGTTACGGTAACAGTACCTGGTTCATATCCTGCTCGTTCGTCCAGGGATGACTGTCTGCCAGTGGTGATGTCGGCCTGAGCGATACGATATCTCGCTGATCTTTGATCTTCTGTCGAGTCGTGGATACGGTAGTCAATGTTCTACCGTAATCTTCCATCGATTACAGTATACCTGCGTGTTCAGCCACGTCTCGGCATCGTCCTTTCTGTATGTGGCACGAGGTAGGCGCGTTGCGGACGGTGACGCGTAGCCGGCGGCCGCGCGCGGCTCGCGGATCACGCCCTGCAAGCGGAGGCGCGGATGAGTGGCGCGTTGTGTTCGCGATAGCGTACCAGTTCGCAACTGCGATGAACACGTTCTTGAATGCGCTGGCGCACTTGACGGTGATCATCGAGTCGACGTGGATGTCAGTCTGAAGAGGGCTGTGGTAATGTAGCTAAAGATGTTGGTAGCTTGGGTATGGTAGTCTACTGTAGCTCACGGGCACGATAGGTCATCCTGATACGGTAGGCTGGGGTACTGTAGCTCAAGTTACGGTAAGTCGCTTGTGTACGGCAGGCTGGGGTACTGTAGCTCAAGACACGGTAGGTCACTTGGATACGGCAGTCTGGGGTACTGTATCTCGAGCTACGGTAAGTCGCTTGTGCACGGTAGGCTGGGGTACTGTATCTTCAGAGTTGCTCGCTTTTATACGGTGGATAATGTTCTCGGATGTAGGTGTACTGTAGCCTTAGGTACAGTAGGTCGGGTTACCGTGCACCTTTGGGCATCAGTCGTACTCCTTGACTCGCTTCTCGTGGCTCGTGGCGGTTGCAGTGCCGGCGAGAGGAGCGAGCTGGAATACGGTAGCGTTTGATTACGGTATGCAAGGATACTGTAAGCAATTCGGTGGATTACTGTAGTACGGACTTGCGAACATCTTGGTGTCGCTCTCGTTGCATTGGTGAGGGGGCAGAACCGGGCCTGGAATTAGGTAGTATACGGTAATGTACGGACTGAAGGATACGGTATGAGGCAAGGGCTTGCGGGGTACTGTACAACCATGATGGGGGTCGGTTGGATCCTTACGGGTACGGTAGGATCCCCGATACTGGTCGGGATATTCATCTGAGCAGGGGAGGATCCTGGATCTTACCTTGAAGAGCGTGAATGGAGCGGAAGAGGGAGAGAGGAGGGGCAGAACCGCCCAGGACGAGCGCACGGAGAGCGAATGAGGAGAGGAGGAGGATCGAATGAAGGAGAGGAGAGGAGACGAGAGAGTATGCAAAATTGAGAGAGTGGAGGAGAAGTAATTGAATTGAGTGGGAGTGTAGAAAATGAAGAGAGCGATAAGAAGATTAGTTGGGTTATTGGATTTTTAGAGAAAGAAGGGAATTTAGAGAGTGATGATCCAATCAATTCGATGTAGAGCTTTTCTATGCTCCTCATCGTCGTAAATAAAACAATTATGTTGATTTTGCGTGATGTCGTGGAGTGTTGATGATAAAGCACGCATCGAGATTCCATGAAAAGGCTGATTTCTGAGATGGCAGACCTCTTGTTCGAGTACTCATTCGAAACCTTTCATTGTGTGCCGAACTGCTGAATAAATAAATAAAACAATTCACACAACACTACTCATTCTGCTCATTTTATGGTCGGCTTAGGAATACTAAAGGAAGTCCGGTGAGAGATCACTCGAAGTAGAAATACTTTTCTCTTCACACGAAAAGCATGCGTACATTTCTTATCAGCCGATGAGACACGGAAATGAAAAGGCACGCTGCTTCGACCGATTTCCCCCATTGGTGTTATCACTCGATAGTATGGTTGGTTGCAAGCTAGAGCTCGTTTCATAAGAATTTTCTCACTATCGCTGTCACCTTTCCAATTTCGTATGAGTGTTAGGCCGAAGTGATCATTTCACCTACTTTCGAATGCGATTCATGATTAATCATGTCCATCTTGAAATTCGCTACTTAGTTTCATCACTTCATCGGCCTTTTGCGAATCTCTGCATTTTTCGATCGTCCTGTTCCATTTTCAGTTATGAACTCGTTTGTCGATTGCCTTCCTACTGCATCCGCAGGAGCAATTCAACTTCAAGATATCGAAAGCATGTCGTCGTTTGAGCGTTTGCCCAAGGAGCTTGCGTGGGCGATTTTCGATCATTCGATGATGTATCAACTTCGAATTCTTGGATTGGTTCGTTCACTCTCCCTTCGATCACTTTCTGAGAGGGAATAGTTGCAGACATCCAGAACTATGCATGCCTCAGTGAGCGATTATGAAACAGCCCGTCGATCCTCATTCGAAAGGTTACCTCAAAAGCTCGTTTGGAAGATTCTCGATTATGTCCCGGATGACCTTTGTGACGTTCGATTGGTGAATATGTTTGAATCTTTTCGAATAAGTTGAGCAAAAAATTCTATTTTCCCCCTTGACAGATCATAGAAATATTGCAGACATCTCGACACCTCCGATCACACGTGGACGAATGGGCATTCGAATATTCGACCACCGCATTAGTTAAGCAACTGGAATTCAATGTGGTATTCTCACATTTTCAGCACCATTTCAGCGTTCAAAAGTGGTGTTGGACTGCTATATTTTCGTCATGTCATTTTTTAGAAAGATAAGAAAGATTAGAGAGATTTTGATAAGGATGGGTGTTCCCACGAACCGTGTGGAACAGTTTCGATTGCGTATGATGGCGTATCGCAAGCGATGCTTTAGCCTCACTAAAAGAGTAAAGGTGGAGTACCATGGAAATGAGTACGTATGGGACGTTGTAAGTTACAATGCCTCAAATTCGCAAACGATTTACGGGTTTCAGTGGTACGCGATTGGGGTCTGGGGCTCTGATGATATGACTGTGTTCAAAGCACTTGGAAAGTGCTTGGGAAAACGCATCGAAGTCATGAAACTCAGAAGATTCGTGAACATTCTGAGCTCCCATGCGTTAGCGACGCTCACAGAGGGTATTGAAATCGAGAAAATAGAAATTGGTAACGAGCTTGGCGACTCTGAACTGACGGATGGTATTGGGTAAGTTGTTGTAGACACGATTTCGTAAATATAAACCTGTTCAGAAATGAACTTCTGCACATTGTGAAAAATAACCAAATCAAACAACTCGATATGGATGTAGACGCTGTCAAACTATCTGATCCTGGTGTGATACATAATTGATTAGTTATCGAAACAGTTATCACTCATTTCAGTTCAATTTCTACTCGAACTCTCATCTGTCCTAGAAAGTCTGGAGATCGGACATGATGCAATAACAGAGCTCGATGATACAAGGCCGTATTTCTTTGGAATATATGACTTGGATTGGGCTCCTATCATACTCGATATGTTCACGAGAAAGCTAGATACACTGAGCATCAGGAACTACTGTTCACAATATATCAATTTAGAGAGCGCGGAACAACTGAGAAAGGTGTTACCGACACTCGCATCTGTTCAGAAATATTTTCAGGAGCTTCCCCTAATCGAGAAGAAATTCTGGTTCAGCACAAAGTGCGATGCGTACTGTCCGGATGGTCTGACGGAAAGTGTCAATGGATGCGATATCGAAGGTGAGTGTGCTGACTTTCTATGTAAATGAAGTTGACCTTTTCTTTGTATTTTTCCTTAATTTTCAAGCATTTATCTATATATCAGGTTGTTGCAAAAGTCTTTTCCATTTTTTAGTCTCCCGAATTTCCGTCATAAATTCCTTAGGAATGGCCCAATCCAGCCATGTTTTTTTGGTATTTGTATGGGCTTGGATGCTCTACATGGACCACGGGATCATACCACAAGCAACCCGTTTAGACGTTTGCAGTAGTGGGCCAAAGTACGAGTACTCGTGTTTCATCCTCTTCATTTATCGAATTGTATTTCCTCGGAGAGCCAAGCAACAGCCCTACTAACTCCACTGTTGCAGAGCATGAACCTTAGTTGTCACATTTCATGCATTGCAATATATCTCCCTTAAACACCCTTCCTAGACTAGCGCCTGTTTCCAAAAATATTTTTTTCTAATTTTTTAAAAACTACATTATGAAGCCCAGAATTCTATTGAAAGGAACTGATGACTTTAACTGAACAAAAAATGGAAGAACCTTGTATGTCAAGGTTATATTCCTAGTTTGAAGATTTTTCACCTATCCATTCACTAGCTACATTTTTTGGAAAGTTAGCATAGAATTTCAGTCTTTTAAAATTGGACATTTTTATTTTTCCCTCTCCCGTGTCAGGTTGAGAGTTGAATCTTTCGTGTTTTTATGAACAAGTGGACTCAGCCCTATCACTCCATGCGCTGACAAATTTTGACGATGGTTGGTTTGAAAAAGGTTGATTTTGATAGCGAAGTTTTCGAAGTGCACATTTTTTCTCGAATTTTTCCCTTCTTACTTTCGAATTTTTAACTCCCATCCTAGGCATTTCCGAGTTCACATGAACATACGACTGTGATACCTCAACATCCCTCAATAATATCACACAAGAGAATTTGGGCAAGCCTATGCACGAGAGCCGTGAATATTAAAAACAAAATGGAAAAGACTTATGCAACAACCTAATATTTATTCAAATTGTGTGATTCTTCAGCCGAAGGGAGCGAGGAAGCTTCCCCATATCTGACAATCTGGCGAAGGTGATCGTTAAACGATGATGGAAGCTGAAACCAATCTGCGTTTTATAAACTCAACTGAGCTCAACGCGTTTTCGCGCTCAATAAAGCATCTTTACATTAAAAATACAAGATTCTTGTCGAGAAGAGTGTGAGTGATTCACCCTGATCTTATCAATGAACTAGAAGGAGACAGGAAACGTTTCGCCAAATAACGCCATCTCTTTTATCACTATTTGCTTGCGTTTGTTTCGTAATATCTTCTCTCACTTGATCGTTTCTTTTACACTTTCTCACCGGTTTTGACCAAATATCGAACAGAAATCCATTTTTTGCGTACCTAGAATTGGTTTGAACGAGATCCCTCTCACTACATTCTCTCTACATGCTCTTTTTTTGTAATTTGCTAAATTTTATAGTTTTCTTCACTGTTTATTACTCCGAAAATTGTTGCCACATCATTTTCGCCTGCTCATTTCCGCCAATGACAGATTCTCATCACGTGATTTTTGACGAGCAAACGCCTTTCAGATCTCATAATGTCTCTTCCTACCGCCTGTCAAGCTTCAGTGGAATCTGACACAACTCTATCCGTTGAACCCCTACATTTCGAAAACCTCGCACCATTCGAGCTTCTACCCAAGGAGCTTGTGTGGACCATTTTCGATCACTCGATGATGTACCAACTGCGAAGTCTTGGACTGGTGAACGATGCATTGATTATCCTATGATTAGATCAGTTTCAGGCATCTCGAACGATGCATGCCTTTGCGAGAGAATATACACAAGAAAGTTTCTCTCCGTTCGAGCGATTACCTCAGATACTCGTATGGGAGATAATCAATCACGTGCAATGTTCAGTGAGGAATCTGAGCTTGGTGAGTCGATTTCGAGCATCCCTGAAGCGTTTGGTAATCTCCCTTGTGCGGTAACGTGTGACCCCATGAAATGTATGATGTAAAGGAAATGCAAGACAGCACTGGATACGAATCGGAAGGGCGGGGGTTCGACTCCCTCTGCTTCCAACTTTTTTTAGCGCACTCCACTGATGATATTTCAGACTTCTCGGACGATGAAAGATCATGTAGAACAATATGCACTGCAAGAATCTACAGTCGAACTAGTTGATGAGTTGGAGTTTGATGAGGTATTATTCTTTCAAGTGAAAATTATGATACTTATCGAATCGTGTTTGAAAATTCATGTTTAGGGAGACGATAACCTAAGTATATGGATGGACGTACCCGAGTACCAAAGGGATTTGTTCGAACTGCGAATGAAAGTTCGCAGTAACGTCTATGACATCACTAGCAGAGTGAACGTCTCTTACCATGGAGACTCTTACGGCAGTAATGTGCGTAGCGACTAGACTTTCAAAAGGAACTAGGGAACTAGTTCCTTAATAGTCAAATGAACCACTAATCTCACTAGAGACAACGCAAAATGATAAGAGTCGGATCAGATTTGACTATTAAGATTCCTAGTTCCTTTTGAAAGTCTAGTTGCGACGTTGCCATCGAATCCGGATCTGAATGATTTCAGTGGAACTTGCTAGAAGTCAATCCGTCAGACGACATAAACATGTTCAAAACGCTTGGAGAAGCTTTGGGAAGGCACATTCCTATTCTGAGGCTACTGGGATGCCGAAGAGAAGAGACGTTTACTGTTGTGAAGCAGGTTATCGAAGGAATTGAGTTTGACGAACTGCGTCTTGAGGATCGTTATTTCAAGCCAAACGTACTGACTGATGAGATTTCGTACGTTTAAAAATCAATTTTCAAAGAAGAAGATCGTTTCAGAAATGAGCTTCTCAGCATCGTTAAATCCAGCAGAATTTGCCATCTTAATCTTTGGGTTGAAAATGTGCATCTATCGTATCCTGGTGAGATTTTCATTCTCATAATGCATAGTTCCATAAATATTGCAGTGCAATTCCTCCTTGAATTGTCCTCCCATGTTGAAAGTCTATCAATAATCCAGCGTGAAACAAGAGTCCATGATGGAAAATCTTATTTCTTCGGATTATATGAAATGGATTGGGCTCCTGTCATGTTCGATATGCTGTCGAGAAAACTGCACACACTTGAGATTGATCACCACTACATAGACATGGGAACGGCAGAACAACTCATAAAGGTAAAGAACGATGTTTTAAAGATTATCAATCTCCTGATTATTTTAAGCAACTTTCATTGCTTGAAAAGACGTTCTGGTTCAAAACTCGTTGTGAGGCGTATGCGGAAGGCTTGGACGAGATTGTTGATGGATGTTCCGTCTACGGTACGCTTTTTTTTATTTCGAAGTAGTTTTCTATGACAGAGAAGTACGACTATGTGTTCAGATGACGGGGCTGACGCAAGATTCCGCAATGTGACTATCGAACGCGCGTAGCACGAAAAAGAAGAGCATTACGAAGAAGAATAGAACGAAAGTACTGTGCGAGGTCGTGGCAGCTTTATTAGCATTAAGTACTCCACACGAAAGGACGAGCACTTTATCCATCCTCTCGAATTACGCCCGTAAAATTAGCACGCAACAAGCTTATTCTCACATACGTTCACAAAAACGCATTGTTAATCAACTTTCTCTGTGATAAATGTTTGTGTGATTTTTATAAAAAGTGTTCGAGCACAGGGTAACAGGCAACAAAATACTGATAGCTTTGCAATTCACTCCACCCTTCCTTATCACTCGTGCTCTCTTTCTCTCCTCTTTTTGAAACGCATACCTTTGCCGCATTGTAGGACGATTTGCCATTTTTGCTGTCCGCAGACTTTCATTTGAATATGTATTTTTTCCAGGCGTTTGAAGGTTTCAAAATGGTCAATCCGCCAGTTTCTACTATAACTGAATTATCACTTATCGAACGTCTGCCTGCTGAACTCGTCTACAAGATCATCGATTTCGCGCCAAAGTGTGTACACAGCCTCAAATTGGTGAGCAATGGTGCACGCTGCATCTTAGAGTTAACTATTCAACGCACTCTAATCAACTCGGTACCACAGACATCTCGCGTTCTCCGAAACCGAGTTGACGAGTATGCACTTCACGCGGTGACGATTCCCCTTGTCGATCGACTTACGATTCCGGTGAGGCACTTACTCTGGCGCCGCCTTAATTTGAAATCAATCTCGAGGGGGTTCCCAACTTGCCACGGTTTGATTCCAACTTGAGACGACGGTCATTTAATTCAGATGAACTATGACGATTGGACCTGGATTGTTATTCCGAAACATAAATCGGATCTGTTCGAAATGCGCCTAAGAATTCACCGCCAACCGGACTGTACAGTCAAGATCACTCGATATTTCCACGAAGTACCCTACCATTTGAACGTGAATTCTTATTATATGGAATCATCCATCAACTCAAGAACTTTTTCAGAACTACCGCTGCGTTATCAAAGAAAAGAAGGACGAACACGCTAGTTTCGAATACCTCAGAACATGCATGGGGACACGAATTCGCGTTGGAGCATGCGCTAACTATCATTTGTCGAATATGGGCAATAATCTTCTCGAGGGTGTCAAAATCGACTCGCTCGATATTGATATTTACGATCTCTCTACTGATACGTGGTAGGATTATGCGGGTCTCGAGTTAGTTTGGAACAAACCATTGCAGTAACAAAATTAGTGCGATAATCATTTCGCATGAAGTCAAGACTCTCCATCTGAAAGTGACCACAAAGACGTATCCTGAAAATCCAGGTCGGATCACTAGCCGAATAATCCGAATCTTCTCTATTTTTAGTGAAATTCCTTCTCGAGTTATCCTCTCTCGTTCACTCTCTTCACATCATGCAGTTCGGAAAGAAGGAAATGAAAGATGTGCTCAACTTTTTCCTCGGAGTGACCGATGTCGATTGGTCCGCTGTCTTTACTGAAATGTTTTCAAGAAAACTGAGCAAACTGCTCATTGATTCAGAATTTCCGGGGTATCTGCCAAAGCAGAGTGTTGAGAAACTCTCGGAGGTAAGCACTATAATTCGCCTTGTTGAAGGTAGTTAAACACTTCAGAATCTACCCAAACTCGGCGACAAAGTGTGGTTCGAATCTGATTGCATGGTGTACAAAACGGATTTAAGCTATGCAAAAGATGATGTTTCCGTGGTATTCGGAGGTAGCATTTGTTTCGAGATTAATATCCAGTGAAATATTTTCAGCAGACGACCAACGCCTCAAAATCAAACATTCTTCGAGACTCAACGAGTTATTCCGATATTAGAGTTTCTTTCTTTTTGTTTCAATTCCTCGATAAATTTGTTGAAGAAAATGTGGATAAACCGTTGAAAATAAGCATACGAATGGCTTCGTTCCTATTATCCCGCAGGGGTTTATATCAAAGGTAAAGGCTAACAGATCATTTCTGATAGGCGTCACACTGCTTTCACTCCGCCCTTTCTTATCACTCGTCCCCTCTCTCTCACTCTCTCTTCTTGTTCAAACACGTACCTTCTCCATTCCACCTCCATTTTCAAAATTTTTAATGCACAATTTCGCCTCTCCGTAAGGCCCAAATTGTATTCATTGAGCTTATTCGAGGTGTCAAATGGATAGTCCGTCAGTTTCTACACCCCCTGAGCATTTATCTCTGATCGAGCGTTTGCCTGCCGAACTTGTCTTCAAAATCTTCGATTTCACGCCCGAGGCCGTTTCGAACCTGAAATTGGTGAGTTTGAATCATCTATTGATACATTCCTTGTTCAGATTTGAAATTTCAAACATTTTCAGACATCTCGTCTTCTTCAAACGCGTGTTGTCGATTACGTATCTCATCCAGTGTCAATAACCCTCGTTGAACGATTGCATATTTCGGTTAGTGCAGCCATGTCTTCCGGGGTCTTTCTTCTGTTTAATCAGGTTCAACCTAAACTTGTCGTTCATTCCAGAAGAACACAGAAGGCGGGATCACCATTTGGATGCATGTGTTGAAGCCGAAATCGAATTTGTTCGACATGCGTCTTAAACTTCATCGGCCCGTTGACTTCAGAGTGAAAATCTTAAGATTCTTTCATGAAGTTCCCTACCATCCAAATGTGAGTTTTTTGTATCAAAAGATGTGAAATCAGATTTGAAGTAGTTTGTCTTTCAATTTCCAGCATTATCGCTGTGATATCAATGATAAGTGTGAAGAAGAGCGAACAATGGAGCATCTAAGAGCCTGCATGGGAACACGTGTCGTGGATGTAATATGCAATGGCTACATTCTATCGAACGAGAAACTTCTCGCAAACATGAAAATCGGGATTCTCGACCTCTATGTAGAGGATTTGACTACTGAAACTGCGTTAGTTTTGATTTTCGAGACTTTGAGAAAGGGTTTTGGTTGAAGTTTAGTCATTCCAAATGGGTTGTAGAGAATGTCGGATGGCGTTTCTATGAAGAATTGCGTCGAATTGCAGGGACAACATTTTGGATCTTATAAACGTGCTTGAAGTCAATGCCCTGCAGCTCAGAGTGAAGGCCGATAAGTATCCTGACGATTCAGGTAAATATATTTTTTTAATTATCAAAAAATATGGGGTTTGCTCTCTTCTCAGTGAAATTTCTTCTCGATTTGGCATCTGCCTTTCGTTCCCTTCACATAATGCAATTCGAAGTGAAAGGAATCAACGATTCGATCAACTTCCTATTCGGTGTACAAGATTTCGATTGGTCCCGCGTCATTTTTGAGATGTTCTCAAGAAAACTAAGGAAACTGATAATCGATACCGAATATCCGGGATATCTGCCAAAACAGAGTGTTGAGAAACTCTCTAAGGTAAAACTAAATAGCACATTATTGAATAGTGCAAAACATTATAGAATCTACCCAAACTCGGCGACAAAGTGTGGTTCGAATCTGATTGCATGGCTTATGACGAGGACCTCAGCGATGTTGTCGATGATGTAGTCTTGGAATTCAATGGTGAATTAATTTTTTTAAACAATAATAAAATGCATAATTTTCAGCTGATGATCAACGCCTCATTATCAAACATTCCTCGAGACTCGACGAATTATTCCGATAATGTACAGTAGCGACCGAAAGTATTCGGACACTTTTTCAATCGTCTCTAACTTTTTGACCAGACCTGATAACGACCTAATTTTTGTTCCATTGCACAGATAATATATAGAAGACTACGACGCACATATAATGGTTGCGGCGCATGCACTCCGGAATTGCATAGTGATGACGCAACCGAGACATACTTTTTCGAAATTCCATT
>LS500696.1:80050-105806 GCA_900490845.1 Pristionchus japonicus | reverse complement strand
TACAGTAGCGACCGAAAGTATTCGGACACTTTTTCAATCGTCTCTAACTTTTTGACCAGACCTGATAACGACCTAATTTTTGTTCCATTGCACAGATAATATATAGAAGACTACGACGCACATATAATGGTTGCGGCGCATGCACTCCGGAATTGCATAGTGATGACGCAACCGAGACATACTTTTTCGAAATTCCATTATTCTTTGGTGGATTTTTTCCAACTCAATAAACTTTTCGTGCATTGAGGCCAGTCCAAGGGCTACCCAGAAATAAAGTTTCAAGTTGCTGCGACCACTCTCCGTGGCTGCAGAAATTCAGCAAAATCGAACTCGTAATTTCATAACTCTGCCTCTAGCAGAGCTAGAGCTTCGTTCTAAAGCTTAAAATGATTCAGGTGATGACTGTTGATGATCCACACAGTATGGTTGCAATAGCCCTTCATTTGCCTTACGGAACTAAATAAGTCACTTTTTCACATGACCCAACTTTGAGGGCTCACCATTCCAAGGGTGATTTTTGAAAATTCGTGGTACCAGCGCAGGAATGTTCTATTACCGCTGGACTGTCGATGTTCAAATTTTTAGGGCTTTTGCTTGACTCTCCGACCTGTGGTGAATTGTTTACGGAGGCATACTCGCTCTCAAAATGCACGCCCCTCCCACTTTCATGCTGATGTCGATATTCCTACTTATCTTCGTAGTAGAGTTGAGGCTCTGAAACTTCTCGTAGTTCATGGAGATAGTGTGGGCGTACAGTTGACGAAGTTTCAGCCCGATCGGGCGTCTGTGAAAAAATCGAGTATTGGCAAGGCGAGCATTTTGGGAGCGAGTATGCCTCCGTAAAGAATTCACCACAGGTCGGAGAGTTAACCAAAAACCTTAAAAATTTGAACATCGACAGTCCAGCGGTAGTAGAACACTCTAGCGCTGGAACCGTGAATTTTTAAAAATCACCCTTGGAATGGTGAGCCCTCAAAGTTGGGTCATGTGAAAAAGTGACTAATATGGTACCGAAAGGAAAATGAAAGGCTAATGCTACCATACTCTGTGGATGATTAACAGTCATTACCAGAATCATTTTTCGCTTTAGAACAAAGCTCTAGCTCTGCTAGAGGCAGAGCTATGAAATTTCGAGTTCAATATTGCTGAATTTCTGCAGCCCCGGAGAGTGGTCGCAGCAACTTCAAACTTTATTTCTGGGTAGCCCTTGGACTGGCCTCAATGCACGAAAAGTTTATTGAGTTGGAAAAAATCCACCAAAGAATAATGGAATTTCGAAAAAGTGTCCCGGTTGCGTCATCACTATGCAATTCCGGAGTGCATTCGCCGCAACCATTATATGTGCGTCGTAGTCTTCTATATATTATCTGTGCAATGGAACAAAAATTAGGTCGTTATCAGGTCTGGTCAAAAAGTTAGAGACGATTGAAAAAGTGTCCGAATACTTTCGGTCGCTACTGTAGATGAAATTTCATCGATAAACGCAGTTTGCTGATCGTAAAGCGTCGAAAAACGATTCGAAAGAAGCGTAGCGATTCTGTCGTTTGCACACACCTGACTCTTATCACTCGTGCTTCTCGCGCGTTTCTTTGCGAGACACAACTGAATCTTCTTGCTTTTCGCCCTTTCATTTGATGCCGCTTTATCATTTTCGCCCGTTGAATGCTCAAACTTTTCGGCAACAGCCACACCTCCACAGGAAATGATCACGAATACTGAAGTCCAAACCGGTCATGACTTGGACACTCTCTCTCCCATCGAGCGTTTGCCCTGTGAACTCGTTTGGAGGATCTTCGATTTTGCGCCCGAGTCCATTTTCAACCTGAAACTGGTAGCTTGAGGCGTTCATGCTTTTTCTAGAACAGCGATCGCTTCAGACATGTTCGATGTTCCGTGCTCGAGTGAACGACTATGCACTTCAGCCGACCTGTCTGCCGATTGTTTCCTATTTGAGTATTCCCATACGAAAGGTGAGCGACAAAGCATGCGTCCAGCAGTTCATAACCGAAAACATGTTTACAGAGATCTTCCGGCGTGCCGCCGCTAAGATTGACCATTTCGAAGCAATATTCGAAACTTTTCGAACTCCGTCTGAAAGTTCGTCGACTTCGAAGTGAATCGAATTTACGCATTGTTCGGTTGTATGATCAACTTCCCAGAAATCGCAACGGGAGTCCATTTTTCGATGTTAGACTATCGTAAAAATCGTGAAAAATTTGAAAAGTAGTGGAAATTTCCCGATGGAAAAGCATTCAACTTCTACATTCAACTTTTTCGACATTATAGTAGCACCACGTAATGATAGTGTTGGATGCCCAGTTTAGAACGATTACCTAATCTACATCGACGATGTCATGGACTGTGACGCATTGGAGTTCCTTCGCAAATGCATCGGACGAAGCGTTGAGCAAGTTAGAGCGAGTCTGTTCGATTTCACCGCTTTTACTGTGCTGTCGAAACTTCTGATTGGAGCTTCAGTCTACACACTGCATATTAGCTCGTCTAATCTGTCGGAAATCGGCTGGTCAGCCTACCTTGCTGATAGTCATATGAATAGTTTTTTGCAGTAAAAATCTCCTAAGACTATTCGAAACCAATGAAGTATACAGAGCCTTTCTCGTTGATGTCCATTCGCAAAGTTCAGGTTTGACAGATTGCAGTAAGGAACGAAGTGCTCTTCGTTCAGTGAAACTTCTTATCGAATTGTCCTATCATGTACGATCTGTTGAAATAATGCAAGGGAACGCTAGATTCGAAACAAGCTCCAACTATTTGCTTGGCGCAAGAGATGTCGATTGGGCGTCGGTAATCCTGGATATGTTTTCTGGAAAACTCGCGAAGCTGAGAATATCGACTTCCTACGAAGCATATCTTACTAAACGAAGTATCAATTGCATACTAGAGGTAGGATGAGTCAGAGCTTACAATTGAATGCATCCATTGCAGACTCTTCCCAAACTCAACAAGAACATTTCGTTCGAATCTAGCTGCAATCCCTCCCGCACAGAGGTCAACTACGTTAACGACAATGTCACCATCATTGTTGCAGGTTGGTTATATTCACATTTGAAATATCTATTCACCTTCAGATCGGCTTCTAAAAATTGAAATTCGAAGATAATAAGTGAGCTTTTAGCGGATTTACACTGCTTGTACTTCTCTAGTGTTCACATTAGAAATGAAAAAAATCATTGGGAAAAACATCTTTATGCATATCGTCACTTAATAGTTGTGAGTGTGTTTCATCAAGCGAGATAAAACTCAATTCCTTCACTTTCTCTCGATAGATGTTTGATCTTTAAGACTGCGCCGTAGATTGAGCGAACAACTGAACTTTGTTAACAATAACAATAAATCTACCAAATAAATTAACATTTTACCTTTCACTGAGTGATCGTTGACCGCCTGGTTAACCACTTCGCCAACACAACACGATGCTTCGAGCCAGATCGGTTTTCCGAGTTCTGTACGTTTTGAGTAATGAAAGAAACAAATGAATTGTGTATCACCTCAACAAGAGCCATCGCACCTCGATCACCGAGAAAATTAAGACAGGAAGCATTCTGGATGTACAATTTGTCCAGTTTTCTCGAAAACATTTGGATGATCAAGTCAGCCCAATCTTCACCGTTAATTCCCAGCACTCCTCACAAAAAAAGTTTGGTTAATTTATAACTTGTGAAACCCATTGGCTTCAAGTTTACCTGAGGCATCATGCTGAAAAATACGCAGCGATTTTATGTGCGAACATAAACAGAGAAGCAAATTCGCTGCAGATAACGTTTATATTTTGCTCATGATTTTGTACAAAGTCTTCATACCTGGGTCCGAACAAGTCACGTGTTCAGCTTTAAGAGCCATTCGTTCGACTTTGTGCTTCTCTACAGATTGAGTGAGGAATTTCCTGAAAATGTTTCAAATTTTTCTTCATAGCAAGTAAAATGTTTGAGAAAAGTGCATGAAAGCTCACGCGCCGGCCTCTGTTAGTTCGTCGGTGTGCCAGATCAGCTTCCCGCATTCCGTTCCATCCAGAATCTTCGAAATGACAGTTAGTGAGGGTTGCTCGTTGCAGAATTCGACGATGACTGCTCCTGAAAGACAAGTTAGAAATCGTTCCGGTGATAGAATGGCAAACGGCGTCCCCTCCAAACAGTTCTCCGAATAGGAAATTTAACCGTGCCTGTACTATTTCCGATACACTCGCTTAGTCTCTGCAAAATCGCATCGTCGTCACGCGAGAGGATGGTCATGTTGTACTCCTGTAAGATTGACTGCAAACTCTGAACGTCTGTGAAAATTCCTTCGATAATCACACACCCAATATCCATCCACTCCCGGGACTGCGAGTCGGCGAATTCTCGACTTAAAGTCAACCTCGGTCAACCGTAGACGGAGTCGAAACTCGAAAAGATGCGCACGAGATTTCTTCACGTCGAGTGAGATGTCGACGATGCCCGAGACAGAACCCTCGAATGTTGCGTCTTTTTTCGAACCTCTGAATGCTCTGGCCAGGAAATCATCCTTTAGCAGCTAGACTTACAGAGAGTGATTAAAATGACTTGCATTTCTAGATGAGAAAAAGACAAACATATTAGCATACCGATCTAGAAAATTTGATTCTCTCAACGGTCGTTTCTCTGCTGCTTCGAAATGCGTACTCGCGCACGCGGGATCGGAGTGTGCGAGAGGTCTGGAATTGTCATAACACGAAAGATTTGATTGCAGAACGTCCGTGCTCTGAGACCATTCAAGAATAGCAGTGAATGTTCAATGAAGAGTGTTCACTCTTTATCTAGTCTGTTGTTCTTTTGTAGCATTCTTTTCCAGGCATTGGGAAAGGCAACTGACCGCTCTGAGCTGGAAAAGTGACGAGTGCGCGCTGTCAAAGATCATCCACGAAAGCTCGCGAGGCAATCGCTCGAAAGGCGATTGCTCGATGAGTACGAGTGATCTGATGCCTTCGACTAGTGAATCCATGAAGGTGAATATTTCTAAATAGCAGGAGAGAAAATTCAAAAATAAGAGCTTGTGGGAAACGAATAGTTTGGAAAGAGTGAAGAAAGCGAGAATGAGAGCGAAATTCAACAGATAAAACAGGCGATAAGAAGCAAACAAAAGCTCTTGAGAGCTGCATACACAGATTTCTCTCTATCATGTCTCTGTTCTGATAAATATACAACATCATATTCACAAGTATCCAACCAAAAAACAATTTTATCAGGATAAGCGGTATCTGTTTTCTACGTAATAATAATTGTTCATATTTTTACGCCGTACATATGTGACTCAATAAAAAAGTTCAAAATGGTTGAACTCAATTCCTTCATTCTCTCTCGAATTATGTTTGATTCTCAGCACAGGTGCGTCCCCGTCCACATTGAAGTCAGAGCGGTCAGCTGAATTTTGAGAAAAAAGTGTTTTAAATTCTCGCCTCTCTAACCTTGCACTACGTGATCGTTGGCTGACTGGTTGAGTCCAAAGGCGTAAATATTGCACGATGTCTCGAACCAGATCGGCTTACCAAGCGTTGACAATCTCTGAAAGAAAATCATCAACAAGAAAATGCTTTTGAAATGTCTTCAATGCAATTAAATACCTCAACGAGCGTATTAGCGCCCTGTTTGCCCAGATATCCTGCCCAGGTTGGATTAACAACGTGCAACTTGTCGAGTTTTCTCGAGAACATTTCGACTATGAGCTCAGCCCAGTCTCTGTCCGCAATCGCAAACACACCTGCATCAAATATATTTTCGTTCAGGGGCTGCAATTAGCTTGAAACTCTGTCTGAGAGCTCTGAGCTCACGTGTGATCGTATAATGAAAAATGCTGAGTGATCTGATGTGCGAGCACAAACCGAGAAGGATTTTACCTGAAATTTATGTGAATATCTTATTTTTGATTGATGACACAGACGTGCAAACCTGGTCCAGAAGAAGTCACGCGCACAACTTTAAGCGCCAACCGCTCCACATTATGCTCCTTCACAACATTCGAGAGGAAAATGCTGAAATGACCCATACTCGTTGAGCTTCCTTGTGCGAAATCTCTGTGGCGGGGTTTGTCCGCACTCAAATTGCATAAATTAGAAGCTAGCGGAAACGTCGTCGAAATCACACCATGCTGCCTCAGTTAATTCATCCGTGCGGACGATCAGTTTCTCGAACTCAACGCCATTGAGAATCTCAGATATTCGTGCCAGTGCTCGATCTTCGCAGAAGGAAAGAGTCACCGCGCCTAGAAATGGCAATAACGAAAACGTTGCAGGTAGTGAAAAAAAAGAGACTAGAATGTTTTAGGGAAATGTTGGGGAACGGTTAGAACGACTGTGAGCGAATGATAATGCCATTTTTAATATTATTTCAAATACCTGCCGAAGCACCGATGCATTCGCTAAGGAGCGCCAGAATCACACCATTATCATTTGACAGGAAGGTGAGATTGTACGTCTGAAATCGCAGTTGGTGGTTACGAGAAAACAAGGATATGACAACTCGCCCAATGTCCGTTCGCTCCCCACACTGCGACGCGTTTGATTCTCGGGGCAATGTTAAGCTCAGCGAGGCGAAGCTCGAAGAGGGGTTCGTAGCGCTTCTCCGGGAGTAGTTTGATGTCGACGATGCCCTCATCAGCATGCTAAATGAATCCGAAATTTTTTCTTCTACACTGCAACGACTCGAGACTGCATACATTTTCATCAATATTCCAAAATACCTTACCGATTTCGAAAATTTGATTGTGTCCACGATCGATTCTTTCGAGTTTCGAAATGCGTACTCGCCTAAGTGGGATCGCATCAATCGAGAGGTCTGGAATGGCCCCAATTGGAAATCACCAATGACAGAAACGTGCAAACGATAAAATCTTTACGCTCCATTACGTATAGCTCTAAGCGTTCAGCATCCAATCATATGAGAGAGTTACTCACCGGTCTGAGGATGCTCAATGACTCGGGCACGAGGTCGAAAATCATAAACGATAGTTCGCAAGGCAATCTCTCGAATGGCGATAGGTCGATGTCGTCGGAGAGCATCTTGCAGAAATACCGGCTTCTTCAATCAGAAATGAACGAGTAAAATCAGAGAAAGAATTCAGAAATTTTACGCATTTTGAAATTCCAGAAAGCGAAGAAAGAGAGCGAAACACACAGCGAGAAAGAAGAAAGAATGCATGGGAAAAGAGTATGACTGATAAGAAGGAATGAATGCAAGGGGTTTTGAAAGTTACTCACACTATGTCGTATATGTCACTTCTTGGTTTTGAAAACAGACAACTCACGTAAAATGAGCAATGATGCAAGGAGAATTCAATTTTATCACAGGTATCAGAAATATCATATTTTCAACAATTAGATGATACACCCTCATCAAAGCCATCATATGCTTCGGTTTCTCTATCAGAGTGCTTTATTGTCAGTGTTGTAACGCATTTTGGCTGTGAATTGCCCGTGTAGACTTGCGCTGAGTCGGCTGAAGTAACGTTACTACTCCGAATTTCGAAACAGATAAGTACCTTGAACGACATGATCATTGACAGTATAGTTTAAACCGTTTTCGTAGACATTGCAAGTCGCCTTGAAACATACTGCTTTGCCGATCGTTGGTAGGCGCTACAAAACACTTTATTTATTTGAATTTTGTCGGAAAATTATACCTCTCTGATCTTATCAGCACTTGTCAATGAAAGATATCCCGGGAAAAACTTGTTCTCTATCCACAGTTTGTCCATTTTCTTCGTGAACATCTCCAGGATAACCGGCGCCCAATCGATGTTTTCTGCTCCGAATAGAAAAGAAGCGTTCCTTGCTTGAATGAACGCTTGCGAGAGGTGAATGAACCGAACGAGCGAGGATAATTCCAGCAAGATTTGAACTGAAATGAGAATTCAGCTCAAGTTTCTGGAGTTTTACCAACATGGATCGCATTCTTCCACATTATCTACGCTGAAGTGCACGGCATCTGGCTTGGAATTCCTTATCAACGATAGAAGCTGAGATCTGAAACGATTTAATTCATTCTGAAACACATCCAGGGCACTTACGCGTCCTTCTCAACTAGTAGTCGGGTACGGAACTTAATTCTGCCGAACTGCACTCCTTTCAGCAACTTGGAGGCGATGCCAAGCGTGTTCTCCCTGCAGCCGAGTATCTCCGTCTGCCCGATTCGACGACCCATGCACTCATTGACGACTGCCAAGAAATCCACGTCGTAGTGGTGCGGATCGAGCGTGAGCTTGTAGCTCTGGAAGTGAACGTGAGAGTCACTAGTCACTACTCATTTAGCGGAACGAACTAAACCAAGTAGAGTCAACTGCCAGATGTTTTTTGTCACATAACGAGACAATCTTTTTCAATCTTTTTCAATACCTTCATGCGTTTCCTCGTATCGTAGTGATCCACGCGCTTGATCTTTGATCGCGCATACTTCTCTGAATCACTGGCAGGGCGGAATTTGAGACGAAGTTCGAACAACTTCGATCGTGATTCGGGAATATTCATGATCACGAGCACGAGGTACGGCGGGTTGTGGGCCCTGAAATGTTCAGTATCAAGATTCTCGCTTGCCGTAACTATGTTTCAGGCAAGTACGAAACCGGAATTCGGTAGTGTCCTCACCTCGGTCCGTAGATTGACATCTCATCAACCAGTTGGATCGTCTCTCGTTGCGTAGCGTATTCATCAACCAGATTTCGGACCATGTGAGATGTCTAAAAAAATTTAAAAATAAAAACCACTAGGAGAAAAAATGAAGAAAACTAACCAATCTGAGATCGAACAATGACTCCGGACAATAATCGAAAATTTTCCAGGCGATTTCGCGAGGAAACTGCTCGAATCGGGAGAAGTCGTCCACTTCTCGCTCACTTCGATCCTTCTCTGTCATTGTTGACGGAGGTTTCGGTCGCGACTCGCGTTGGCCCATAGCTGAAGCTGATGTGGAATCATTGTCTTTGAGAGCAAACAAAACGATTGAAACAGATTGAATGGGAGCGTGGGAGGGTTGGAGAGGAGAGCAGGAGGAAGTGAGGGAGGGGGGAAGAGTGGAGAACTTGGTTGGTAGGCATCGAAACGAAACTTGGGCATGCGCTCACTTTCTCATAACAGGGGGAAGAAGACGTCAAATAGGACAGCAAAGCGTTTCCTCTCTATTGAATCAAAGCGGAATGATGAGTGGACAGCGCGGAGCAACAAATGTGATTGAGGAAAGCAGAGCAGGAAACACATGTCATTCCACAATTGAAGGAATGAGAAGGAAAGAAGAGTGGACCTCTCTCCCACGGGCGCGTTTTCTCTTAAGTGGCATGTGAAACGTGGAGCTACACGTGGTCAAAACTAACGCGATGTGATGACTCACTCTCACCCCCTTCTCCTCCCCTCTCACTAGCAAATAGACTCTCTCCTTATTTCATAATCTCTCACTCTATCTGGCCGGCTGATGGGGAAATTAGAGCGATAAAAAACGGCTTGTCAGACAACATGACAGTGTTGTGAATTGAACGTGCCATTGAGTTTCACAGAGAGTGAAACGTGGCGAGAACCGTTGCGATGCGAATGATTCACCCCTTCTCTCGAGGAGCAAACATCCCGCTCTCTCTCCGTCCTTCACAACCTTTCGATTGTCCGCTAAAGAGAAAAATTAGGTGGGGTGGAATCGATGCATTTTGAAATCATGCAATTACGAGGGAGGTACTTGTACTGAAGAACGATGTCTCCAAAAGTCGGCACTGCTTCAGTTATCCGGACCAGCCCACTCCCCCATCTCACACACAATCCTCATTCCGGCGAACAGATGTAGTGCCCAAAAGTCGAACACAAAGGAGAAAGAATGCGATCAGTACCACCGATTGATTAGCACTAGCGGTGTTATAATAGCGACGGCAATGTGTCATCGCCCTTGCCACTCTTCTTCTCTCCTCTGTGTGTATCTCTTGCATGAAATTCATACTTCTTTTAGTGCATTTCTTTCAGATGTTTGTATAGATCATCGTTACGAATTTTCACGTCCGCTAGTGCCCCTTGGACGAGCGCACTTTAGCCACGGCTCCGGGCGCTTCTGCAGCTGACTCTCTCACTCTCACACACTCTCTCGTCGTCTCGTCGTCTGCGCTCTCTCTTTCAGGCGCTCTCTCCTTCCTTCCTCTCGTTCGGCCGTTCGTTTCAGTATTTTTGATTTCAAATGTTCTGTTTTCGTTCACAAATACTGGCTCATTGTTGTGCTTTCAGGATATGTGATAGTTTCCACTTCGATCGGTTGCCTCGCAAGGTTTTGTGGAAGATTTTTGATTTCACGAAGCTCCATCAGCTTCGTGGATTCAGTCAGGTGAGTTTCCAACCTTTTTACATTACGTCTTTTTAGTGTGACCAGAGTGTCAACGGGGAATTTCGCCTTCGGATCAATTTCGCCTTTTTAGACGTCTAAAGCAATGAATGAACTGGTGATCGACTACACACGCAACCCGCTCGAGTCGCTGCCACTGGAAATCTTGTGCAAGATATTCGAGCCCTTGTCGGAGTCGCTGTTCGACCTTAGACTGGTTTGTCTCCTACTCTCAAAAAATTTCGAAATTTCGAAAATGCGCATTCCAGACTTCTCGATTGCTTCGAAAACGCGTGGACGAATACACGCGGATAATGCCTAACTTTGCCGTTTTTGATAAGCTCATTGTCTATAGCTGTGTGGGTCTAATCATAATCATAATAATAACTTATCTAAGCCCGAGGCGCGGCAAGATCTAAACTCTCCTGTCTGATTTCATTCGAATGTGTTATTTTCTCTACCACAAATCAACTTGCAGTATAACGACGCGTTAGATGCCCACATCTATGCTTCCAAAGACAAAACGGCTCTATTAGAGAGGCGATTGAAGCAAAATAATGTTGCAAGTGACACAGAGCGAGCCAGAGTTGATGATGAATGGAATGTGGGTTCATGATTTCTTACAAAAAAAATATATTGCAAAAAATAATTTAAAAATAACGAACGAGCCCTTTCTAGGTTTACAAGATCAAATTTCATCACCATACTGATGATGATTCAAACTGGTTAAAGAATCTGGCGCTTGCTCTGGACAGAAATACAGGAAAGATTGTCCTTTCTCAGGTAGGAATCATGCATCACGGCTAGGGTTGTCAGAATTAAGAATGACTCTCCTCATTTTCCACGCTCTTTAACCGATCTGGCAGGCGAGAGAGCGTGTGAAATGAGGAGAGCCATTCTTAATTCTGACAACCCTAATCACGAGCCAGAACCGAACTTGAACCACTTCCAGTGCAACGATGGTGCTACCCTTGCATTCGTATCCAAGCTTATCGTGAATATTCAGTTTACGAAACTAAGAATAATGAACTCTAATATTTCGAAAGCAGCAGTGTGAGTTTTAAAAAAAATCGCTTTTTTAGTCTGAAAATTTAATGGGCTGAATCTTTCCAGGCGACATCTCCTACATATCGTTAGAAGCAAAGGCGTCGAGGAACTGTCCCTGTTTGTGGGGAAACACACTTTGACAAGTGAGCCCTGAACAAGGGAGAAACAGAAAAAACGGAGCAACGTTGAGGTGATAGCATGCACGAGTTATGCTCGCTGGTCCGCGCAATGCATATCGATCAAGGTGATGTACGACATGAACAGAGCAACATCCCGGCTTTCGCTGAGTGGTCTCACCTCATGATCGAAAATTTTACGGGAAACTTGGACAAATTGTTTTCCCATAACTCCAATTTCAATCCAGATGTCGAAGGAATTGACGAATTCGTGAAGGTAGGAAATGAAACGTTCATTGATCATTTTGATGAGTTGAGAGATGGAGGAACAAAAGTAGCATAAGCACGAAAATTATGATCAATGATCGTTGAACTTTCAAATATGAACGAAAAAATCCTTTACTTTGAGAACCTACAACTACTCGATAAGAAAGTTTGGTTCGAAGCCACATACAATACTTTCCAACATGGACTAGACTACAGATGTGGAGATTACGTGGTTCAAGGTGATTCTTTCGTTGTTTTGAGCATACTCTATATTTTATATTGCCTTTGCCATTAAGTGCCTATCTAGTATTGCATGTAAAAAATCTGACCATTTATCATTTAGCTAATAAAGTCCGTTGGAGAGGAGGAAAACTGAGCATCAAACACATTTCAAGAGTGGATGAGAAATTCGAGATATAATGGACGTCTGCTTAATCTAATCTTTCCCCATGTATATTTCATCAATGCGTAAACGTGATAAAAATAAGTAAATATGTATACAGGAAAATATTGAATTGATATGATAGTGAGATCGGATAGAATCGAGAAAGCACACGACACTCCACAGCTGATAGCAAGAGAAAGCAAACCACGCTACGCAAGGATGACTCAGCATTTTCATCACTCTCCTTATCACTTTCACGTTTGGTGCATACTTTCTCTGCTGATGCTTTCTTCCGATTTCGTGTTATCTTTTCGCCCGCTTCTTCCTCTTTTTCCAACATTCAGTCTCCGATATACTCAAAACTTGCATCCATTCAGTTCAAGCCATTAACCTAATGGAGAGTCTGTCTCCATTCGAGCGACTTCCTCCCGAACTGGTACACAAAATCATCGAATTCGCGCCGGAAGCAGTGTTTGAATTGAGATTGGTGAGCTTTCATAAGTTTTATATGCACCAAAACGGATAACGGAACCCTTCTAGACATCTCGCTTGTTCAAATCTCTCGTGGACGAATGTGCAAACTCACAAAACTCAAGCCAGATTATAGACGAGTTGAGCATCTACACTACAGAAGCAATGGAAGTTGTGAGTGATGCATGCATGTCATCAATTGTTTTTTTGTAACGTTTACATAATTCCAGGACAACAAATCGATTACCATGTTTGCAATATCTTTCTACGTGCCCAAGCACCTCTCGAATCTTTTCGAACACCGCCTGAGACTTTGCCGACACGCTTTCGCTGGTTTTAACGTGACAATCATGCGCCGAGGAGAGACAGTTGCGGACAAGCCGAATGTGAGGAAAATTGCTACAAGCTTCGATCTTTTCATAGCTTCATTCAGGTCTACAACCTGCGATTGCTCACGCCTGATGCTGATGATTTACGCATCTTCCGGAGTGTTTGCATGTGCAAACGAGTCGGAAAAGTGGTCATGATCAACTGCAATGAACAAATCAAGTTGTCTGCCGTTTCGAAACTATTTGATGGAATACGATTCGATTTGATGGAATTTACGGCAGTTGATCTGCACAAGGATTCGATGTTCGTTTTCTAAAACATCTTTTTAAAAACTTGAAAAATGAATTTTAGTGATTTCATCATGAAGACTATCGCGGACAACAAAGTCGATCACTTCGCACTGAACGTTAGCACAGCGCCCAATTCAGGCAAGTTCTTTAACAAACATAATGAAATTAGCAGAATTTCGATTTCTTATCGTTCGTGTACCTTATCACTGTTTGATGCTCTGAATTAGACCTAAACCCATTTGAATCTCGCAGATTAAAAAAACATTGATTCAGAGCGTCTCCTGCTCGACCTCGCGTCTGTCCTCAAATCTCTCTACATTTATCAGTGTAGAATCGATGGAGTTGCGTGGCAAGCGCCTTGCCTGGTACGTCCTACTGATAAGATTACGGCGCACATCTTGGATATCTGGCCCAGTCTCACGACTCTCAATAATCCATATATTGCCAATCCATGAAGTTTATCTGGGCCAGATATCCAACAAAATCCTATTACTGCTGCCGTTCCAAATTGATGATTGCCCTCATTTCAGTTCGGTCTACTCGATGTTAACTGGACACCCGTCATTCTTAACATGTTCTCGAGCAAGTTGGACAAACTATACATCGAGAATCGAACGTATGACGGATATCTCAGTCTGGCTGACACGGATCTGCTCATTGCGGTGAGGGCACTAGGTCGGATGAGAGAACATTCGGATGATAACCTACTGGATGAGCACCATTTGCATATTCCGTCTATTACAGTTGTTCTCTCCCCCTCATTAGGTGCTCATCCAATAGGTTATCATCCGAATGTTCTCATCCAACCTAGTGCCGCGGTGAGAGTAGTTGCTATCTAACAGCTTGAATCCTGCGAATAATTTATCAACGTAGGAATAGTGAAATACGGTTTTTCCAGTCCTTGCCTACAATGGGAGAGAAGAAGATCTGGTTTGAGGCCACGTGCCACAATTATCCGACTGGTCTGGACTTGACCGAGAATGAATATTCGATACAAGGTAGCTTTAAGAGCGTTGCCTTCATTATTGAATGAGCGTTCCAGCCAATAGTCGATACATGCATGGGCGGTTTCTGAGGATTAAGCATCTGTCTAGAATGAATGAGCCGCCGGAGTTTCCGAGAATTCAATGAATTATGTGCATGTTGTTATTTTCACGATAGATACCTTTCTCTTGTTATCACTAATCCATTCGTTGTTGATCATGGTTTTGTATTCGAAACAAAGAGATTAAAATCAATTTTTTCTTGTCCACAAAATTTCACAGTGCAAATGGAACATGCGTGTAGGTTATGTACGGTATGGAATTCGTGATCAAATCGAATAGTTTGTTTAACAAATGAGAACGGCAAATAAATGAAACCGCGTTATTCAAACTTTTCGTCAATTCTTGAGAGATGTTTGATCCTCAGAGATGGGTAATAACTCTGCTCTTCTTCTCCAACTGAGAAACTCTTTTATGATGGGTACATTGTGCAACATTTTAACAAATCTTACCTTGAACGCTATGATTACTAATCATGTAATCGAGATTGGTTGGATAACCGTCGCAAATTGCCGAAAAGCATACTTCTTTTCCGATGAGAGGCAAATTCTGCAATTTCAGCTTGGGTATTCACTTTTTTTTAAACGCATTACCTTTCTGAGGTTATCCACATCTTGATGTGTCAGGAGTCCCGGATAGAGGAGGCACAGCTTGTTTAGCTTATTCGAGAAAAGTTTGAGTATGAACGGAGCACAGTCGACATTAATCAGTCGACTAGAGGTCAGACTATATTCGTCGTTATACTCCGTATATTTGAGAATGCGCATGGAATATACCAAAGTTGATATATCATGCAGGAATTGTTCTGAAATTTTGCAAAGCAATCAACGATGCTTTAATTTATTTTATCACCTGGATTAGAAGTAGCAATTTCTCGAGTGCACAGTGTCACTTGCATTGCTTTGCAAGTACGAATAGTTGTGAGAAGATGAGTACTGAAAAATATGTTTCAAGGAAAGGAAATAACTATGAAATTTTGAAAAAAATCAAAATTATGACACTTACGCGGTGGCATGAGATGCTTTTTTCGCAAAAAATTCCAGTTCACAGATCTGCATTCTTTCCAATAGGTTGGAAACAATAAACAAGCTATTTTGATCGGTGCACTCGTCTAATGTTACTTTACCGATTCGATATCCCACACAGTGGGCTAAGGTCATGCTGGTAATCTGCATCACTTCTTGCGTTTTGCAATGCATTTCGTATACCTCAAAAAATGGAACACGAAAATGTTGCAAAGAGTTCTCGAGATACTCACATTTGAAAATTCCGGGTAATTTCGATCGTAGCACTTGACGGAAATAAGACGCTTGCGTAGTGCGAGGCGCAATTCGAACAGGCTCGACTTTCTCTTTAAAATATGGACAGTGAAACTCATGGAGCCAGGTATCTCAACCGAGCAGATCATATTCTCGACTAGAGCAATGGTGGGTCGTCGCTTCGCATACTCGTCAACTCGCGATTTGAGCATTGATGATGCCTGTAAATTGCCGATTATTCAGTTTTTTCGAGCTATTAAAGTGAAGACCTACCAATCTTAGTTCAAACACTTTCTCCGGCACATATTCAACAATGTTCCACGCGAGATCTCGAGGTAGTCCCTCAAGCATGGACAATCCATTCCAAAATTGATCAGAATCGCCCAGCAACGGCATCTCATTCAATGGCGAACTGGACGTTGCACGCTTAGTGCGTATTGAGTGGAGATGGTCAATGAGGAATCGTTTGTTCTCACACTCTCGTTCCGTGCAATCGGGACAGCGCTTCCACTGGGTTTTAACATCAAAATTCTGGCCTCGGTGGGTCGATCTCCCTAACACTAGGGATGCAAGTTCGGTATCGGTATTACGGTGTATTTATTCCCTCCGTCCCTCTCATTTCGCGGATCCGCGAGAGGGGAGAGAGGGGAGTGAGAATGGACAGCGGATCTGCTAGAGAGAGGGAGAAATGAGCGGATCCGCTGTTTTGAGCGGATTTGCATCTCCGTCCCTCTTCCTTTCATTTCCTCTCTCTCCCCTCACCCTCGAATGGCGGATCCGCAAAAATCAGCGGATCCGCTGTCCATTCTCATTCCTCTCTCTCTCCCCTCGCGGATCCGCAAGATGAGAAGGAGGGAGGGAATAAAGGCGCCGTAATACCGATACCCATCTCTTACCCGCAACCCTACCTAACACGAACTGTAAAGGCAGCTGCTTCTGTCTCTCTTACCTGTGAGTGAGCGCCGTTTTTTCAAGAAGAACACTGCCACTCATTTCCCATTTCTGTCGTGATTTGAACAGAGAAGAGTGACCCATTCCACTACAGAGTTCACTGCTCTGCTATGAAAAAACGCCGTGGATCTAACATGGCCAATCGATATCCATCCCTCGCCATCGCGGATCAAGAGGAGCATCGATCGCCGCTGGAATGCCTGCCTAGTGATCTGCTCTTAGCTCTCTTCGAGTATACCCCAGAGAACGTGTTCGATCTGAGATTGGTATGACATTTTTTTAGTTTGTTGGGCGTTTATAACTAAATAATATGCCTTAAGACGTCGCGCCTCCTAAAAACGCGAGTCGACGAGTTCGGTATGAGACGGAAAACTATTCCCATAGTAGACCGTGTTGAGTGCGACGCAGAGCGCAAATGTTACGCGATGTTAATACGAGTATATATATTCAAGAGTCTCTCCGATCTTTATGATCTGCGTATTTCACTTCGAAGGCGTATGTGTAAAGTCAAGATTGCGTGTTATAATCGAGATTTTGAATTTAGACCTAATGTGAGTACTAAAAATGCTTCTTTTAATTAATTAAATAATGCCATTTTAGGTTTATGAAATCACCTGTGATCTTCGAGATCATAATGATGATTTGCTGAATTTTTTAGCGGAATGCATCGGAACTAAAGTCGAAACTGTTTCGCTGTTGCATTGCAAGGAAGAGTATAAAATGAGATTTGCAAACAATTTTTTAATGCGTCTCAAATTCAAGACAATGCATATTCAGGATAACGTTATTTCAAAGAGCAATTTGTGAGTTTTCAGTACTTTCTAACACATAAATCATTTTAATCAGCGATACTCTCCTGGGGACTGTCGCAAAGCATAACATAGAGCGCCTAAAAATGGAATTGGGAGAATTGTCTGACATCAAGCCAGGTGAAAAACTCTTGGCTCAAACATAGTTTTAAGTATGTGTTTCAGCCAAATGTTTACTCGATCTCTCCTCGAAAGTTAGATCGCTGGAAATATGGCAGTTGCGTGTGAATGGAATCGATCGTGCTAGCCCCTATTTCCTTGGCTCTTACGACGTTGAGTTGGGTTCAGTCATATTGGAAATGTTCTCAAGGAAAATTGAGAAGCTGATAATCGACAATCTCGAGTACCCTCGTTACCTCAGGTTTCAATGCAGCTCTATTCTCGCTCAGGTATTTTGCTGTAGCAATTGTTAAACATTAATCGATAAATTTCAAGCGATTGCCACTGCTCGGCAAGAAAGTTTGGTTCGAGGCCACTTGTCCGTTGATCGATATTCACTTTGAGTACACAAATGAGCATCTCGTTGCTTACGGTGAGAAGTTGGCAGAACTGAAAACAACTAAATAAAATAAAAATTTCAGGGAGAAAGCACAACGGGTGCGCCTTGTTCGTGAGGCCTGTATCTTTTACGCCTCAAGAATGATTATTCAGCTCGCTGTAATCGAGAATGTTTTGATTGGGATAATTGTTATGTTAAGTACGAGTTGGGATAAATAATTGTGACATTTTACTGGCTCACATTTCGACTGTGCCTTTCTTTGGGTGGCATTCCAGAAAGCCCTCTGACTGTTTATCGATTCTCTTCGAGCTCATAGCGTCTTTGCGAGATATTCGAGCACAATATCAACAACCGCTTCCGCACATCTCACCTTAGTGATCCCTGAGGAATCGCTGGATAACGCTACAAGTAAGAAACAAGCGTCCATTCACCATTGTAGTTCATTGTCGAATCCCTCAGTTCTTCGTTCCAGCTCCGAGCGTCAGTCTCACTCATTCTCTCCTCAATTTCTCTCGGGTAACATGGATTCTTCAAGAAAACGCAAGATGCTATCAACTTTCGAGCAATTGCCTTGCGAACTCGTGTGGAGCATCATGGAATGCGCCCCAGAGGCAGTACTAGATCTGAGAATGGTGAGTTTCTGTTACTTGTGAAATTCGCGGGAGGAGCGTTTGCCCAGAATCCATGCCCAACCCTCCATTCATCTGGGGAACTCCGCTACTTTGGGATTATGTTTCCGACCTCTGCAACACAATGTTGAGGCATCTCGGATGCTCCGCTCACGAGTTGATGAGTTCGGCCTTCAAACCACTTCCATCGCCATCGTTGAAGAACTGTACATTCACAAGCATCACGGTCCGCCGGAAGTAACCCAGATCATTTTCTACGTTTTCGAGCAGCAGAGGAGATTGTTCAAACTGAGATTAAATCTGAACCAGTATTCACGCCCCTTGCTTGCAACCCGAGATGCAGAACAAGCAAAGGAGGTTAGTTTTACTTTTGTTTAGTTATGTTCGAAAAATCTTTCTATTTCAGATTTTCAGTGTGAACTTCAATCCTGAATCTGACAATCAGCAGTTATTTGATTCGATTAGGAAATCGATTGGCAAACGAATCAAGAGATTGTCTCTGAATAACTGCCATGATGCGGCTCAGCTCTGTTTTGCTTCGTCAATTCTGGGCGAAGCTCAAGTCCGAACAATGAAAATAAAAAGCACCCATTTTTCTGATGATGATTTGTGAGTTCTATGCCACTCATTCGCGCATCATTAAGCTCCATTGCAGTAACCACATCATAGAAGCCATCAAGAAATATAGAGTGGGTGAACTGCATCTAAGTGTACTCAACATTGAGTGCGGCGATCCAGGTACAGTTGTGCATGTTTCATACCCACATAGTAGCCAACAATTTTCAAAGCTTCAATTTTAGCTCTGGTTCTCGTGGAGCTGTCATCTTTTGTATCCGCGTTAGCCATTGATCAATTGGAAGTTGTAAGACTTACAAGACCTGTTAGAGAAAAATATCTGTTCGGACTTCAAGATGCTGACTGGTCTTCCATAATACTTGCTATGTTCTCGAAAAAGCTTAACAAACTGAGAATCAACAGCTTTTCTCATCCCCATTATTTGAGCCATGAGCATGCGGAAATTCTAAGAACGGTGGATGGTTAACTTTTAGCTTATTATGCAACACAATATATTTAGCGACTGCCTCTATTGGGAAAGAAACTTTGGTTTGATGCAACCTGTCATTCGTATCCACAAAGCGTGCAAGAAATTATTAATGATCATGAAATCAAAGGTAGACAAGTTTCCTTTCTGACTCTGTTTAAATACTGATTCAGTTCAGGGAAGAACCGCCCACAATCCTAACCCCAAAATGAGAATCAAGCACTCCTCGAGATTAGAAGAAGACATGGAACATTTCTGAAGATTCACACGTTCTGTTCATGTCTAAACTGTCAAATATCCACTTTTGTTTGCAACAAGTCCAGCAATTGTGTAAACACCACAAAAAATTCGCACGCATTCATTGAACCGATAATAAACGAGACCTAAAACAGAAAACAGAATTGCTATTTTTTATTTGATGATTAGGTTGACATCGAAGGGGCACGCAAAGAAAATTCATGTTGTGTCAACTTCTATTTCAAAGGTTGGGACTTTACTATCCCTAGCGAAAGGGAAGGAGGAGAGGGAGAGAGGGAAGCATACGTTAGAGGAGACTCTCGAACGTTCGCTGTTCGGATATGCAGCACTTTTCTTTCAAGAAACGAGAAGAAGGAGATGCGACTGAGCTTGTAGCCTAGTTGAGCAGCAGTTTCATTTCTCGCTCTTGTCCTGTTCGGTGAAGTAGAGAGGAACGAAGGGTGCCATTAATTGTGTGCACGACACGATCATAAAAGCTGTTGGTTGTTGCTGGCTCACATTTCTACTCTGTGTCCCACTTTTTCATCGAAGTTAGACTGTTTTTACAAGCGATTCAACCGAAAGCGAGTTCTTATGGGCAATGTGAGTTGTTTGAGGATTATGTCCCCACCCGCTTGATCTCACATCTCAGTTTATCCTGTGGGGTCGCTGGATAAGCAACGCTACAAGTAAGAAATAAGCGTCCCTTTACCCGTGCAGTTCATTCTCGTCAGTTCTTCTCCGTTTCAGCTCCCAGAGTGGTGAAGAACAATCTCTCCCGGGTATCATGGATCACTCAACCAATAGCAAGGAGCTATCAACGTTCGAGCAATTGCCTTGCGAACTCGTGTGGAGTATAATTGAATACGCCCCAGAGTCAGTGCTGGATGTTAGAATTGTAAGTAAAGTATCGGGTTGACTCATAAGTTTCCGCGGGTTTTTCAATTTGTGTATAATAGCTTGCCCTGTCCTTCTGGTTGAACTTGCCATCTCGAGCTTTTTCATAATCAATGCACACGTGGACGCTCTTTCAAACGCGCTTTGTTTTGAGCATATCCTAACAGAAAGAAATTGTCAGTGCTATTTCAAAGTGAGCGAAGTAGCCAATTTTCGAAATATTTTGCAGGTCCAGTACTCTTCGAATACCAACGATAGGCTCAAACTAACATCACTATCGCAAAGCCCGACTCCTAGAGACTTAGAGAAAAATAGTTGTACTGGGCAGTCACTATTGCGGTTATCAAGACAGTCGAATATTCCAAACGATGATGATTCGAATTCGATGAAATTTCACTTATCACATCTTGCATTCGCATCGAGTGATCTAGGAATCCCGCACTAGATGGATCATGAAGTGTTTATCGTGCCTTACAGTATCGGACAAAAGTTTAGCACCAAAATTCAAATCGTCATAAGTTTCTTCAAAATTGAGATAGAGACTTATAGTCGGGAGCAATCGATAGGCAATCTATAGGAGAACAAGGACATATGGTATATCGGAACAGGTTCCTCTAGACTCATTCGCTGCAAATTTTCTGCTGAGCTGTGGTCGTAAATATTTTTTTGAACCTCGGAGGATTCAGCCCAGAAGCTCAAACGTTCTGTGGTGATAGTGCAACCATTGCTCTTCACGATCCACCATATGGCCCTTTGCGGGAATTTCGCAATAGTGAATAGGAATTATTTTCCGACACCTCCCAAATTTTTTCGAAATTATGTAAGTTCCGTCTTAGGTGACCCACAGCCTCCAAACTTGGCCGGTAGTATCAGTGTGTGGTCCAGTTGAGTTGTGCCAAGTTTTGGCCAGATCGGCTGTTTGGTTTGTGAATTCAATTTTTTACGTAAACTCATTGTGTCGCCACTCAGAAATAGCCGTTCCGTGAATTGAAAAATCTGATTTCGTGCAGTGTGGTAGCACAACCTCTAGTGACTGAATGTGTGAAATTTCAAAGATGGACGATCATTTTCCCGGGATTTACAGCTGCAAATCCGACGCGATTCTCAGTGGGGAATTTCAGAAAACGTTGAACTGTGTCGAAAAAGATGCCTCCAAAACTTGAATGTTGTGCTTTCAAATAACACTAAAGGTTCTAACATTTCATGAAATGATACTGCGACAACGATTAACATGTCTGAAAGGGGATATGCCAAAGTTCCCGAAAATCTTTTGTTGAACTTGCTACTTTTTTCGATCTGACTCGCGTCGGATTTGCAGCTGTAAATCCCGGGAAAGTGATCGCCCATCTTTGAAATTTCACACATTCAGTCACTAGAGGTTGTGCTAAAACACTGCACGAAATCAGATTTTTCACTTCACGGAACGGCTATTTCTGGGTGGCGACACAATGAGTTTACGTAAAAAGTTGAATTCACAAACCAAGCAGCCGATCTGGCCCAAACTTGGCACAACTCAACTGGACCGCACACTGATTCCACCGGCCAAGTTTGGAGGCTGTGGGTCACCTAAGACGGAACTTACATAATTTTGAAAAAAATTGGGAGGTGTCGGAAAATAATTCCTATTCACTATTGCGAAATGCCCGCAAAGGGCCATATGGTGGATCGTGAAGATCAATGGTTGTGCTATCACCACAGAGCGTTTGAGCTTCTGGGCTGAATCCTCCGAGGTTCAAAAAAATATTTACGACCACACCTCAGCAGAAAATTTGCAGCGAATGAGTCTAGAGGAAACTGTTCCGATATACCATATGTCCTTGTTCTCCTATAGATTGCCTATCGATTGCTCCCGACCGTAAGTCTCTATCTCAATTTTGAAGAAACTTATGACGATTTGAATTTTGGTGCTAAACTTTTGTCCGATACTGTATGTTCATTATTTATTTGGGAATTATCCGGTACTCCGCACACGAGCTGAATTTTTTCGACTGTCATCGTCTAAAATTTACCCTCAAACTTTGCACTCAAGGAACCCCTACGCTGCGAGCACAGCTTCAACACCGGATATTATGTGCTCATTTGAAGCAACTACCCTTGCCCTATCCCTGCCTTTATGGGGAATTTTCGAGGTTCACTAGCATTCAGATGGTAGGCTTGGAAAGCTAGCTCCTAAATTCAAGATTTTCACAAGAATCCGCATCCACATCAACATAAAAATATTTTTCGCTGAGCGTACGCCAGCTAGGTCCAATTCAATACTTCGAGTATATTACCTCAACACCTTCCCACATTGTGGAATAAAAGATATCTGATTGATTGCTACTGGCGAGCCAATTTTAAATAAAACAAAACCCGCGGAAACTTATGAGTCAACCTAATATATAATTTTGAGTTTTATTCCCCTGATTAAAATCTCAGGCATCACGATTGCTTCAACAGCGAGTTGAGAAATTCGCCCTTCAACAAGCGACGATTCCAATTGTTGAAGAGCTGTCAAACGATCAGCATCCCGGATACACGGATGTCATCGAGACTCGATTCTCTATTTTCAAGAGTGCGTCTATGTTGTTTAGACTGAGGCTCAAGCTCAATAATGTTTCACTTTCTATTCGCAATGGTATTATTTACAAAAAAGGATGCGCAAAAGATGTGAGTTTTCTAACACATTAAACTCAAATTGTTTATCTATTCAGTGTCTTTGGTTGAGATACAACCGGAAATCCTTCGATAAACACCTACTCTCGTCGATTCAAAACTCAGTTGGGAGAAAAATCAAGAGAGTAGAACTGAACGAGAGCAGTAGTATGGATACTTTGGCATTTATTCTTGGAGATAAGAAAGTTGAGACCATTATGGTTGATAACAACACTCTAACGGAAGAGGATCTGTGAGTTGTTCAACAATTAAGTATATTTTTGTATTTATTTGATTACAGCGATTATTTGGTGCAAAGCGTCAAAAGAAATAGAGTGAATCATATATCTTTAGAAGTGTGTGAAATTGATGGCATTGACCCAGGTAACATTTTTATTCCAATATCAAAAGGTTCTAACAAAAATCAGTTCGTATTCTCTTCGCCTTATCATCACACGTGTCCTCACTGCATATCGATCAATCAATAGTTAACTCACGAAGATTTGACAATCCAAATTTTCTGTTTGGGATTCATAATGGAAATTGGGCTAAGACAATTCTCGAAATGTTTTCAAGAAAACTTGACAAGCTCTGCATCCGAAATAGCCATTTCGCAGGATATCTGAACGTCGCAAACGCAAATCAAATTATAGAGGTGCGCTTTTTATTAGTCGTTTTTAAACCGCATTTACAGCTTTTGCCTCACATCGGTAAGAAAATATGGTTTGAGGCCTCGTGTGATGTGTTTGAAAAAGAATTTACGCAAGTGATCAATGATCACGAAGTCAAAGGTTTCATATAATTTCAAATTAGACGATTTCTAACGAATTTGTTCTCAGTTCGAGCTCGCAGTGGTCTCTTATACTCTCGAGGAAGATTGTCAATCAAGCACATATCGAGATTGGATTAGAAATTCTGAGACCTTAGCTGCTTCAACTTACGCTATTGCATCACGAATACCTCATAATACTCCAACTGTGTGAAAATATTTCCACTGTTATCTAATCTCTTGTCTCGGGACTTTCGCAACTCTGTTTTTTTAATTGTTGTATAACAAATTAATCCCATTAAGATATACAGTAGCGACCGAAAGTATTCGGACACTTTTTCAATCGTCTCTAACTTTTTGACCAGACCTGATAACGACCTAATTTTTGTTCCATTGCACAGATAATATATAGAAGACTACGACGCACATATAATGGTTGCGGCGAATGCACTCCGGAATTGCATAGTGATGACGCAACCGGGACACTTTTTCGAAATTCCATTATTCTTTGGTGGATTTTTTCCAACTCAATAAACTTTTCGTGCATTGAGGCCAGTCCAAGGGCTACCCAGAAATAAAGTTTGAAGTTGCTGCGACCACTCTCCGGGGCTGCAGAAATTCAGCAATATTGAACTCGAAATTTCATAGCTCTGCCTCTAGCAGAGCTAGAGCTTTGTTCTAAAGCGAAAAATGATTCTGGTAATGACTGTTAATCATCCACAGAGTATGGTAGCATTAGCCTTTCATTTTCCTTTCGGTACCATATTAGTCACTTTTTCACATGACCCAACTTTGAGGGCTCACCATTCCAAGGGTGATTTTTAAAAATTCACGGTTCCAGCGCTAGAGTGTTCTACTACCGCTGGACTGTCGATGTTCAAATTTTTAAGGTTTTTGGTTAACTCTCCGACCTGTGGTGAATTCTTTACGGAGGCATACTCGCTCCCAAAATGCTCGCCTTGCCAATACTCGATTTTTTCACAGACGCCCGATCGGGCTGAAACTTCGTCAACTGTACGCCCACACTATCTCCATGAACTACGAGAAGTTTCAGAGCCTCAACTCTACTACGAAGATAAGTAGGAATATCGACATCAGCATGAAAGTGGGAGGGGCGTGCATTTTGAGAGCGAGTATGCCTCCGTAAACAATTCACCACAGGTCGGAGAGTCAAGCAAAAGCCCTAAAAATTTGAACATCGACAGTCCAGCGGTAATAGAACATTCCTGCGCTGGTACCACGAATTTTCAAAAATCACCCTTGGAATGGTGAGCCCTCAAAGTTGGGTCATGTGAAAAAGTGACTTATTTAGTTCCGTAAGGCAAATGAAGGGCTATTGCAACCATACTGTGTGGATCATCAACAGTCATCACCTGAATCATTTTAAGCTTTAGAACGAAGCTCTAGCTCTGCTAGAGGCAGAGTTATGAAATTACGAGTTCGATTTTGCTGAATTTCTGCAGCCACGGAGAGTGGTCGCAGCAACTTGAAACTTTATTTCTGGGTAGCCCTTGGACTGGCCTCAATGCACGAAAAGTTTATTGAGTTGGAAAAAATCCACCAAAGAATAATGGAATTTCGAAAAAGTATGTCTCGGTTGCGTCATCACTATGCAATTCCGGAGTGCATGCGCCGCAACCATTATATGTGCGTCGTAGTCTTCTATATATTATCTGTGCAATGGAACAAAAATTAGGTCGTTATCAGGTCTGGTCAAAAAGTTAGAGACGATTGAAAAAGTGTCCGAATACTTTCGGTCGCTACTGTA
>LS500696.1:36606-57269 GCA_900490845.1 Pristionchus japonicus | reverse complement strand
TCCGTGTAAATTTCAAACTTAATTTTAACCTATTTATAGAAATATTTCACCGGCCAATTTTCGTATTCGTCCACTTATCAGGGTCGGGAAAATGCATGAAACAAAAATTGGCGAGTGAAAGTGTAAATTCGCCAAAAGTAAAAAAAGTACAAAAAGTACAAAAAGTACATTTGTTCGGTAATGTGCGCGAAGTACGATAGTAACATGTTATTCTGTCCAAAGGCATACCTATGAAAGTGGCGCGCACGCACAAAAAGAAATTATACATTTCCCCATGAAGTTGGAAAATAAAGTCAGTTTGTGATACACCGGAGTACGGTATTCGGGGTACTGTAACAATATATTGGGTGTTTGATTATTGTTAATATTGTTCAATGCTGATCTTAGACGTAGGACCGGAGCCGGCAATTAGTGAAAGGATACTGTAAGTAAAATCGTCAAACTTTTTCACGGTTTTTCGCGATTTGAACATCCTGTGTCACCGAGATAAATTATGTCCTATTTACTGAATATGCGCAGACACAATGCGCATCGATTGAGCAAATAAAACATTAGTATGTCGGAAGGGAAAGCAGTGAGAAAAAATAAAACAGGGCAAAATTGTCGATTATTTCGATTTCCAACCTTTGACGAAATTTGAGCGAAAAACACCCCAGAGTAAAATTGTCTTAGAATTCGACGAGGAACACGCCCATGCCATTCTCGAATCGATTGGATCGCGTTTAAGCATATGTACAAATGACGTCACTTTGGGTCGCCCACACCGCCCCCCGCCCTGGAGAGGCCTGGGAGCTTAGCTAACCCCACAGGCTGTACACACTCATCGACCACTACCTGTGGTGCAAGTATGAGCATGGGGTGTATTTTGGCCTGTGCCAAGTTCCTTCACAATTATGTCGATCCTCTCAGAAATAGTCTTATAAATCTTTAATTTGGCGATTTTCTACTTCCACGGGCCAGTGTTTAACGTCCATTCACCTCCGACTACCAAGCGATGTCATCTGAGGTAGAAGTGAACCTTTCTTTCTGCGAAGTAGAGAAGCGCTCGGCAGTTGGCCGAGTTGGGCAAACAAACTATTCCCACAAAATAAATACACGGCAAGAGCCAAAATATATAGAGTCCACAAAGTCAAAGTTTCATTGAATGCTGAAACATTACATTGATTGCATGTATGGCATGTGAAGGTCAATGTGTTTATGTGCTAAAACGAGCACAAGTTTAAAGAAAGCACGTTTATCGAAAGTACACGTTTTGTTGAAATGTAGAATGACCATGGAGTGAAAATAATATCGAATTTCTGTTGATGATTAGCGAAGAAGCCAATGTTCTAAGCCTTGTTGATGAAGTAGGGGTTTCCGATGGTACCGCAAGCTCCCTGCAGGTCCTTCACTCCATTGGTCCATGCGAGGCAAGTGCAAGTGTTGAGGAGGGCGTTCGAGACCTGTAAGGGATACGGTAAGTCACTGTACTCATCCGTGATTCACCGTAACTAATCAATCGATAATACCGTACCTTGACGCTGTTCTTGGTGCACTGGCGCATCTTCTCTCCGAAAACGTCAGGAGCGGGAAGCTCAAGTGCACAATTCTTCTCGGCAACGCAAGACTGGAGCTTTCTGTGGATGCAACCCTTAGTGCAGTGGAAGAAATTCTGGATCTTGGTGTACTTCGCCTCATGCTTCTCCCTGTAAGAATTTAGTATTGATTTTATATTGATTAGGGTGGGTCTGATGGATTACGGTATGACAACGAACTAACCAGAGAGCGTTGTTCTCGAGCTCCTTCTCGGGCTGAGCTGCGTATCTGATAGCGGTGAGCTCGTCCCACTTGGGCTCCTCAACGGTGGTAACGGCGGTCGAGTTGGCGGCGCAACTGAAAGGGCGACGATTACTAATCGCACACGCAATGCAATTTTCGACAGGGCGACGAATCCCACTGACTACACCACTTACTGGGTCTTCATGTCCTTGAACAGGCATTCCTCAGCATCGACGATGGTGTTCTTGTTGTTGGTGAAGCACTTGAGGTAGGCATCAGTCTTGTCACCGTAATCCTACAAAGAGTCAGTTATCGATAAGTCCTCGAGTGCTACAGTATACCTCAATGTCGGCCTTGCACTCATCCATGCAGGAATCCATCGAGTTCAGGGACTCCTTGCGGCATGCACTCGAGACCTCGCAAGTGCACTTGTCGAACTGCAAAGTTATTTATGATTACGGAATTCAGAGTACAGTGTCTAGAGTACGGTAGTTCGGTAGGACAGATACATTGGCCAGAGTACAGTGTATAGAGTACGGTAGTTCAGTAGGTCAGATAAATTAGTTAGAGTACGGTAGTTCAGTAGGACAGATACATTAACAAGAGTACGGTAGTTCGTTGGGTCGAACACTCACCGTAACAGGGGCGCGGGCTGCAACGGTTCCGTCCTCGCACTCGCAGTCAGCTTCCGCGGCGGGAGTGACCTGAAGAGATTCTTCTTTTAATTCATATTCGAACTTGTCCGGGCATAACCACAGGGTACAAACCGATTGACGCTAATTCTATAAGGCCTCGAGAAGTGGGGATACGATAGCTGAGATTTTTAGTGATCTACGGTAGGCTCTCAGGAAGTGGGGTTACGATAGTTGGGATAATGCAGGCTTCGGTAGGTTTACGGTGGCCGGGTCCTTACCTCCTCCCAGATGACGGTCCTGGCCACTTTCTCGTGGATCGTCTCGATGGAAGTGATGCGCGGCGGAGTGGGCTGGGTCGGATCCACAGGGGCGGAGAGGGAAGAGTAAGCGATGGAGAGGAGAAGGGCAGAGAAGAGGAGACGCATTGTCAGACTGAGTGAGCAGACAACTGATGATTTGTGCTAGGAATCAGAGGTATTTATAGGCATCGGAGTGGGCGGAGTGGGGGGCGTGAGGGGACGCGTTGGAGAAGGGGACGCGGCGGCGCCAGGGGGTAACTTTGACAGCGTTCGGACAGACGATTAACCCTCTGGGGGAGCTTCTGTCGAGGCTAAAAGCAACAATCGTTGATCTTTGAACGCATGGTAAATAATGATGGACGGATTGTCCTTGAATGTGATTATTGGTGAATTCTGATTGGGAGAATATCGTCAAAGAATTGTTAAATAAATGTGTTTTGTTCTCAGGATTGAACAGAACACATAAGTCAGGTTCAGCATCGTAAAAAAACCCTTGAAAATGCAGCCGTAAAATTTCACGATAATTTTCGTAGTTTTCTGTAGTCATTTTGTGCATAGTTGTAGTCGGGGACAATCCATAGTCGCTCATTCCATTCAGGCTTGCCAGTGGGCTCAAAGTCGTAAAAAAAACTAGTCAATTTGAACCTCAATTATTGTACATTCAAGCTATTTTCCCAGAAGCAGAGATCATTAAAATTCGCCCTTAGTCCAGCCTCTTTCTTAGACGCTTATCGTGTCGCGATGCCAAGCGTCATTCAGTCATTATTGTGTCTCGTCCGTCTGTCGTGTCTGTTCTCGAATCGTCCCATCACTTTTCCATTATCCCTCCCCGATTGCAGATGACCCTCCAATGGACGTTCGTCGCGGGCATTCTCTACGGAGAGATCGCCCTCACCCTCATCCTGCTCTTGCCCTGGATCCGACCGAGCAGGTAATACCGGTTTTCGGCGCATTTCTAGTTCTCCGGAATACCATGTGTAGCTCTTCTCACTATCCTCTCCCATAACCATCATTTCTCACCCTCCTATTCAATTCTTCTCACTTCCCTGGGGTGATGCTGCAATCTACAGGCAAATCCAGTAAAGGTCTTCCGGAGAACTAGGCAAGCACCAGCTCTCTATCTCGCACTTTCTGATAGATTTCGTATTAGACCGTTTGTAGATTGATCAGAATACCAACAACTGACAGTGATAATGTGTTAAGCAATAAAGATTCCCTATCCAGATGGAGCAAGCTGCTCAACTCGCGTCTCGTCTCCGCAATCTCCGCTTTCGGGCAGGTGTACTACATCGCGGCCGTACTCATCCTGTTTGTTCTCTTTGCTGGTGAGTTCCCATCCTTGAAAACTCCATGGGCTCTAAAACATCCCCCCCCCAATTATTAGACATGAGGGTGGGTGAGCAACGCTTTCGGGTGTACTATATCGCGGCTGTACTGATCCTCTTCATCATGTTCGCTTGTACGTTCCCGCCTTCAGGACATGTCAAAGAAACTCGCATTACCCTTGCGACTGATAGTCGTGAAATAGTGCCAGTGGGTGCATTGATACTTCAATCGATAATCTATTAAATTCTCGGATATCTGCAAGAAATGAATTGTTCTTTGAGATGCCGTCCGTGACACTCGCAAGTACTCGCACGTGGACGCCGTCCTTGATGGAACTGCCAGGGCGGATACGGATGCGGTAAGCTCTCAATCTTTCGTTATCCCTGTCCAGAGATCATTCGAATTCTAAATCTGCGTTAGAGTCCAGTGCGAAATGGTTTCTGAATGGGCTTGAAATTATCAAAAATCGCATTACAGATGACTCACATGCGTCTCTTCCGCGCTCAACGCAACGTCTACATCTCCGGCTTCTCCCTTCTCCTCTTCCTCGTGATCAACAGAATCACCGGCCTGCTGGCGAGATCTGCTCAGGTTTGGCTTCTGACTCTCCTTTATGAATCAAAAAAGCACATAAAACACGCTACTTTTTCTTTTGAATGCGATCCATAGAGTAACAAAGGTGCGTAATTAGGGAATTTTTAGACATCTAGTAAATATTTTCAATATTTTCAGATGGAAGCGGCGTCCGAAGCGGCCATGAGACAGGCCGAGTCTGCAACCAGAGCAGCGAAGACACTCATGGACGCCGGAGGAGAGGGAGAAGTGGCGGATCTGTATAGGAAGACGGAGGAACTGGGCAAGGAACTGAGGAAGGCGCAGGTTTGTAGTTATTCATGTTTGGTCCAATACAGACATGCTTCCAGTGGATTTCATAAGTGAAAACCGAGAGAAGAACATAATAATTAGAATGGCTTGCAGATCGACAAAGATACGCTCAAGAAGCAGTGCGAGGGTCTGCAGAGGGAGTACAACAGAGTCGCGGATCTGCTAGCGATGCACGAGGCAAGTTTGGTTCCTTCAACGCTCGATTGTTAAGCTGACAGCAGAAAAGTGAGAATGCAGAAAAGTGTTATTTTACGAGTCAATGATATTTTGGTTACAGAATGGCGCCGAGGACAACAAGAAGGACAACTAAGCAACTTCAAACTCATTCTCACTCGAATTCGACAGTGTCTTGTGATTGTTGCGAATTCACTGATTTTGTGATGATACGATAAATGTTTTGTAACAAAATTCAATGAATCTAAAAGTCAAAAATGTCCAATGTATCCAATTTCAACGAAATATAGAGAGAATTCAAGGATCATTGAAAGTGAAATGAAGCCGGTGATCGTGTAACTCTCGTTGTTCATTAATTACTTCGAAACTTCTTCAAAAGCGCCTTCTCGGAATGGGGCAATCCCGTAGTTCGTTCGCAATCTCTCATGTTTCATTGAATTTCTTCCTTTTACTCTCACTTGTACATATGACATGATTGGCTTATATTCTGCCTCGTTGCACTCCGACGATAAAGAAAGATGTTTTAAAGTAAAGCTAGGAATTGGCTGATCTCATTTCTCAGGTTCTTCATTCAGTGTGAGTGCAAAAAAATTGGAGATAATTCAGGTTTTTATTTGCAACAATATAAATGCACGTTGTTCATTCATGAGGACAATTGTTCAATGCAAAAATTCAAAATCAGTAATCCTTGTCGCTGTTCTCCGCCCAGAAGTGTTGCATGCCCATTAGCGTGTCAATTGCCTCTTGATGGGTAGACTCGATACAACTAGAGTAATCAGGGCGAAGGTCGGCACGGGGTTTGAACCGGTCAGCTCTTGGGTCCCTCTCATAATATCTACGGAAATTGTCATTGTTGACGAAGTTGTGCAGCAAATATGAGTTAACGTCATCCTGAAAGGCGATTTTCTCTAGCCTGCTTATTGATTTGACATTCAATACCTCATATTGCGCCCTGAACGTTGTGACATTTCTAGCTAGCACAATCACAGGGTATTTCGCCCAGTTAGAAACGACAACATATTCATATTGGAGTTTCCAGTAGCCAGCTTCAACATAATATTCTGATACGTTTCCAACTTTGTAGATCCAAACTGAAAAAAGCAACGTTGGTGTTGAATTTTTGCTTACACTTTTTTTGCCTAATATTGACTTACATGGCTCTATATCGCCAGTCACAAAGTTGTGCATTGTTCTCATTGAGGTGACGTTTTCGGCTCCGCGATTGCACCGTCCAACGGTGAATTCACGCCCGAGAGAAGCATTGCGGAAGAGCTTGATATGGTCGATGGACAACTCCACATCGTACGTTTTCTTGTTTGTATAGTGAGAGAAGGTTGAATCAACTGAAATATTTGTGAATGTTTGGAGTGTATTTGGAGCGTAGGTTTTAATAGGTAGGCCACGAGTGCTAGGAATTGATTGAGGATCCCTAATTTGAAAAGATGCCTAGTTTGAATAAACTACAAAATCGTAGTAAAACTTACAGTGATGTGTGACGCACTTCTCCTTTTCCGAAACGCGAGTGTTCAATGCCTCGAACCAAGTTCCCTTCAGGTACTTCATGTTCACATCTCTCGCGGTGGGAGCATTGAAGACGTGGTCGTTCTTCTCGGGCTCTGGGCAGAAGGGCCATCGGATCGCAAGGGAAGTTGCTCCCGAGAGAAGGAACAAGAGAAGAAGTAGCCGCATTGGATAATGGGCGAGTGCCAGGCTGAATCAACTTCGTCATCTCATGTGGGATCTCGGTGTGGGCGGAGCTAAAAGTGAGAACGAATGTTGGCGATGAGAAGGAATCTGCGCCAGTGGGTGCGTGTTATCGAGACTGAAATAGCTAATGCAAAATGAGGATAAGAAACGATTCTGCGCCTTCGTGTGTAGAGAAATTATTCTTTGGCAAGAATCTACTTTTACGATCAAATATGGATTGATTCTACTCAATTTTATTGATTATATCGTAATAGAAATAACTGATCATAATTTGGTCTACAACATCTTGAGTTGCAATGTGAGTATGCGAAACAAAGAAACTACACATTTATCAATCGGCTGATCTTTGATTACGGGCATTCAATCCCAAATTCCATTGGCTGTCGAGTTGGTTGAAATATTCATCCGTCTCGTTTCTGTTCTCCGACTGACTCACTCGAGACTGCTTTTGGCACCTAAAAAACAATTTGACAGATTCCGAAAATTAACGAAATAAACTCACTCTTTTCGGCAGAGAAAAGCGGTTAGAATCGGTGACGTTTTCCCGGCGTGAACAGCTATAGCCACTTCTAGCCAGGGCGCGGCGCAGACGATAAAACTAGAAAAATGTTAGATTGAAACTCAGTAATTATTGGACTACTATACTATTCCATGAGATTACTTGATAGCAGTGTCTTTAAAAGTAAGGACATGAAAACCTTACACAGCGAATCCTAAATTGGCAGCACAGAGAAACCATTGAAGAGTCTCAGCTTGATCGGGACTTTGCAGGTTCATTATTGGCACGAAAATCATACACCCAAGGACAGCTATTCCTCCAGCGATAATGTAGATGCCGAATTGAATTTTCTGAACACTTATTTGAAATTCTGTATTTGTATATTTATGAAACAACCTCAAGACTCCAAATATTCTCCTTTAGCTGGACTCGTAGACTCAGTGAGTATTCATCACTATATCGTCTAATGCGATGGGTCAGTCGAGCGAGCCATCGCTTGTTGCAGTTGATTAGCAAGTAGAAAATCTGGACGATAAACTTTGCAAGGAAGATGACAAGAGTGAAACCTACGCATGTGCACATCACTATGGGTACAAACGCGCAAACTGTGAACATAAAACAGCTCAATACTCCTGCAATAGTGCGATTTCACTCAATTACATGAAAAGTGCAGTTAGGAAGGTGTGTTCTTTCGTTTCAATGACCGATAAGAGATCTTGCACAAAATGATTGTTCACGCTGCCTGCCATTCCGTACCCTCTATCACCTGTCACGATTAAATAGGCTGTGACGAAATCGAAAATAAGAATCGTTGAGATCAGAATGACGGAAATGTGCAATCGCCACTTCTTTTCGTAGTCTTTCACGAAAACCGTTGCGAAAACTCTGAAAATATGATGAGTAAGACAGTGTGAATGAACTATCACCTTTCGATTGTCCAACCATAGAAAATGAAGAATGGATGAACGAGACTTATTTGCCGCACAAGAGCGACAACCAGTAAAACGGTATCGACGCAATCTAAAATTGATTTTTGAGCTAAACAATCAACATTAATCCAACCTGTTGACACAATTAGACTCGCCTCGTAGGGAAGCATCAGTATTCGGCCAATTCCTCCAGCAATCATGATAATGTACAACAATAGCGTTATCAGAAGGAAGTTCAAATGAATTGCCTAAATAACTTGACTACGAAATTTAGATGCAGAAATTCCATCTCACTCTGAGCCTCCAGAATCTACAAAACGCTCGTAAATGAAAAGCATAGCCGAAAATTAGCGCCGTAGCCTGAACAAGTATTTAGCATTTGGTAGAGTGCATGAACAACCTCAACAACAACAGCTCCATAGTAAACCTCTTTGAACTGATAAATTTTCTGAGAACTGACGTACAGCACAAACCAATACGTCACATTGTCAGGGCAATAAATTGTGAGTGGATCAGAATCGGGGTAGAAGAGGCGACAAGTCATGTCACTAAGGTGACGGGGCTGAAAACTTCGGGCTTTGACTGAACTTCAGCAACAGGTGTATCAGCTTTCACGCAAAGTTTTCACCTGTTCGTCGGATATTGGAAAACATTGTACGTTGGACTACTGAAGTTTCTGGAATGCATTTGTCATGTCTGGGATCATTAATTTCAATTCTCAATTCCTTTTTTTTCAAATTCACATTTTTTCATTCCCAATTTTGTTCTGTAATTGAGTATTTTCAATTATTTTCAGTATTTTTGTGCCAAATGCAATAATTGTATTTACCTCCATTTCGTAACAGCAAGCACATCTAGAGGGCTCATTATCGCCAAGACGCTAAACTCAATCGACCAAACAATCATTCACTGGCCATGTACGTTTCTGTAGTTGAGCATTTGTTATTTTGCTCTCTGTACCTGTCACAAATCTGTTCGTTCTCATCAATCCAAACAGAAGGAACTCAGCCACGGGGCCTGCTTTCCTGTCAAAGGTGCTAAATCATTTCCTCTACTTCTCGCAAATTCAAACGCTCAATTAACCCAACTACAATTCCCGCTGGCGACGCTCTCTCTCCATCGGCTACAATTCTCTCCTTCTATCTTAATTTGCTCATTGAACGATGAAAATTCTTAGTTTTCTCAAACAATAGCTCCAAGCACTTTTTCCTCGTTTGTATCAACATAGCAAGCGACGCATCCAGAGGATTCATTCTTCACCTAGTCGATCAACGAAACATTCATTCACTCAATCAGCCTTACCCTCAAGCTGGGATCCTCCTCCATCACCTCCAATCGCGTCTCGCTCACCTCAAGCCCCGCCCCCGACTCCACCCACTTCGATAGGGGGATAAATAGCCCCAATTTCACTCATTCTGATCACTCGTCCACTCGTCATGCGCCTTCTCCCTCCCGCCCTCCTCCTGCTCTCCTTCGCCTACTCTGGCCTCGGGGCTCCCGCACCCGCCCAGCCGACCGTGCTCTACGCCGAGGCGCCGCGGACCTCCATCCAGACCATCTGGGAGGATGTCACCAGGACGATCATGCACGAGGTAAGCGCCCTGACCAGAGAGAGATACCGCAATCTACCGTAAACCATCTAAGCTACGGTATGTCCTAATCAGCTACCGCAAGCAACCGTAATCCCTTGTCCTTTGAGTGATCCTTTCCCGTTCCCCTGTCCCATTAGAATGGCTGCTCCCTAGTCATCATGCAAGCCAAGCAACTCCCATTAGAAAGTGAACCCTGTGGCCGTGCTTAATCAACAATTCACCGATTCCTATTCTCCAATTATCAATAATCAATCGATCCCTTCAGGTGACCGAGCCCGCCTGCGCCTGCCCTGTGCCCACCATTGCTCCTACCACGAAGCGCCCCTGCATCTGCAGAGTAAGCATTACGCACGACCGCGTTTCTTGGGGATCTCTTCCCTGGCTATTTCCTCCTAGCAAGAGCAACGGATCTGTAACCAATTAGATCATTCTTACTCTATCTCTTCAGCCCACCACCACCACTCCCGCACCCACAACTACCACGAAGAAACCGTGCGTGTGCAGGACCACCCCTGCGCCCACGCCCGCCGCCGCTCCCTGCGCCTGCTCGGTAAGCACTTACTCGGGTTGATTCTATGATTAGGTTTCGGCCTCCATCAACTAGCAACTGGTTTCACTTTTCGAATGGAGTGATGCAGTAATCACTTCAGGTCGTAACCACGACAACTCCTGCGCCCACTACGACTACGAAGAAACCGTGTGTGTGCAAGGTATGCCCCCCCCCCCCCGACCTGATCTATTCTAAAGCAACTTTCATGTGATCAATAACATTGACTCCTAACGACTTATTAACACTTTTTATCATAATTCTTGAATGAGGTCATACTGATTCACTCACTTCAGGTCACCACTCCGGCACCCACCGCCGCGCCCTGCGCCTGCCCCACCACTCCCGCACCCACTACCAAGCGCCCCTGCGTGTGCAAGGTACGCAATCTTGCCTCGTTTCGGGTCTTTTTCATTCCGAACAGCGAAGAGTCTCCCCTAAAGTATGCCTCCCCCATCCCTCTCCTTCCCCCTCACTCGCTGGGGCAGTGCGGCAGTGCGGCACCATCTCGCTCTAGTTATGCGTCTCTAGTTCACTCAGATTCCCAGCCGCATGCTGACTCAAGTATTCCAGGCCACCACCACCACCACGACCACCACGACAACTGAGGCGCCCACGACTCCTGCTGCAGACACTGGATGCGACTGCGAGGACGGAACCGTTGCTGCCCGCGCCCCCGCTACGGTGAGTGTCTGACCTGACGAACCGTACTCTGGAAAATGTATCTGACCCAGCGAACTACCGTATTCTCGTTTCTGACCCATCGGACTACCGTACTCTAGTTATCGTACTTTGACTACCGTAATCATGAATGTCATTGCAGTTCGACAAGTGCACCTGCACCGTGTCTAACGAGTGCCGCACGAAGTCTCTCGAGTCGATGGATACGTGCATGCAGGAGTGCCAGGCCGAGATTGAGGCAAGTATACTGTAGAGCGCACTCACTCCACTTTCGCAATATTTCGCAAGGCTATGTGTAGATAGCGCACATTAGGTGCGACGAGTAAGGTACCGAGGGCGCTTTCGCAATATTTCGCAATCACGTCGCGGTCTTTTCATGGGCACTCGTAACGGGCCGTGAGAGGCACTCGAAGACTCATCGATGACTGACTCATTTACAGGACTACGGAGACAAGACTGATGCCTACCTCAAGTGCTTCACCAACAACAAGAACACGATCGTCGATGCCGAGGACTGCCTTTTCAAGGACATGAAGACCCAGTAAGTGGTGTAGTCAGTGGGATTCGTCGCCTTGTCGAAAATTGTGCTGCGTGTGAGCAATTAGTAATCGTCGCCCTTCCAGTTGCGCCGCCAACTCGACCGCCGTGACCACCGTTGAGGAGCCCAAATGGGACGAACTCACCGCAATCAGATACGCTTCTCAGCCCGAGAAGGAGCTCGAGAACAACGCTCTCTGGTTAGTTTATAGACATACCGTAATCAATACAAATCAATAATCTGTTCTTACAGGGAGAAGCATGAGGCTAAGTACACCAAGATCCAGGGCTTCTTCCACTGCACTAAGCACTGCATCCACAGGAAGCTCCAGGAGTGCACTGCCGAGAAGAAGTGAGTGTTGTTGGCATCGTTCCAGTTTTTGAAATTCCCGCCTTCCCTGAATCAGGAATCATCGATTTCTTTCAGCTGCGCCCTTGACCTGCCTGCTCCTGACGTGTTCGGAGAGAAGATGCGCACATGCACCAAGAACAGCCTTAAGGTACTGTAGTATTGATTGAATAGAAATGAACGGAGAGTTACGGTAGATCGAAGATGTGTACAGTATCTTACAGTATCCATTCCAGGTCTCGAACGCCCTCCTCAACACGTGCACTTGCCTCGCGTGGACCAATGGTGTGAAGGAACTTCAGGGAGCTTGCGGTACCATTGGAAACCCCTACTTCATCGACAGGGCTTAGATCACTGATTCCCTGTTCAACAATCGATATTCGATATTATTTGTAATACATGGTCATTGTGCTTTACGGCGATACGTGTGCTTTTGATAAAAGTGTTTCTCAAACAATATTGCTTGTTTTAGTACCATTCATACTTTTGGAGACAACTATTCGTCACTACTTAGTGTGCAATGCAGTACCAGATGGTGTACTCATCAGGCAGGCGAGACTCATCTGTGATATGGATGGGAAACGTCGAGTTTTTGAAATACGGAGGTCGAATCTACCAGTATGTGCTCAAATAATCACTTTCTCTCTTGCGCGAAACACATTCGGCTCACTAGATTTCAATTCTCAACAGATTCGAATGCAAATTGTGGGGTAGTCGAGACGAGAATGGAATGTGCCCTCTTCATGTTGCGTGTTCTCTCCGTTGCCCAGCCGTCTCTCACTCCTCATATCTGTTCCTTCTTCTATCCGTAATCAATCTCCCTCTCCTCATTCGTTTAGTTGTTGTTTTCATTCGCGTTTCCTTCTGCCTACTGCGTTATGAGCTATTCAAATATCATGCATCTTTTCGTTTCTCCGCTTTCTTCTGTCACAGAACCAATTCGCTCAATTCGTGTACTTTTTTGGTCTCTCTTTTGTTGAGGTCTCTACTCGATGTCAACAAAAGTTAATGCGGGAAACAACACTGGTTCTTTGACATTTCTGAATCTGGTCAATTCGCCTCGACACTAAGAAAGAAGTGCTGATAGATGCCTTCTAACTTACTTCATCAAGCCTGTTTTAATGATAAAATGACGATAAACGAGTTCACGCTTCAACAGCTACTGGAATGAAAGAAAGACATGACAATTTCAATACATGACAATTTCTGAATCAATAAAGTCTTGACAACTGTAAGGAGTCTTCTCCAGGCTCCGTCTCCTAGCATCCATCCTTCCTCTTCCCTCTCTCAGTCTTCCCTCTAAGCATCCCTCTCTTCTTCCCTCTTCATCTTTCTTTTGCTCTTTCCTAGTGTACTTCTCTACCCGTTCTACCTCATTTTTGTGTGCAATTAGTAGCGTTTGATCCAGTAATTTTAAATGATTGCAGATCTCTACACGATCTCATGCGCCAAGATGCACTAAATAATCAAAAATATTAAACAGAAGCGAAATATCAATTCACATTTGCTACAATAATATCACACTCATGTTTGACGAGGATGACTCAGACAGATGGGAATGTCTCTTCTACCACGCTCAATGATGAGCATCTTCAACAATGCCGCAGCCATTGTAATCTTGCTCACATCATCCTAGTTTTGTGTGTTTTGTTGAGTTTCGATAAGCGACTGAAACGAGTTGATGCCGGAGATCCAAGTTTCCGGCGTAAAATTGAGTCAAACATTGAAGTAGCAAATGAATCGATGGAGAGCAATTCGACGGAAGTGGCTTCTCCTGACTCGGTATCCTAGCAGCGTTCCGTTCGTCTTCTTTGAGTCCACTACTAAAGCGGCCCTCGCATCTCTTTATTCCTTTCTTCCTGTCTTCCTCTGCTTCTCAGTTTTTTCGTCGTTTCGTAACTTGAATAATCACAACATCTTCCTACATCTTCGCAGATCTCTACACGATCTTCCCTGCTGACATCTGCTGTCGCTACAAGATACGGGGGGAATAAAAAATCTAAGAATGTCATGAATCTAAGATGCCATCTGGTGAACTCAATTTCTTCAAATCAGCTGAGGAAGCTTGGAGCAATCGCTTCTTCACCATCCATTGATTGTGTCCTCTGTTTCGTTCGTCATAAATAATTGTTTACTATTCCTTCGTTATCCTTTTCCCTCGGAGAATACACAAAAGAATCGTATTCAGACACAATTTCACAGTTTCTTGAAATTTGCATTAGATGTTTTCTGACAAAAATGCAACAGTCAACGAACCAATCAATATGCAGTCTCTGAGTGGAAGCCCCTTCTCTCCCTCTCTCCAACGGACTCCCGAGTGGAAGGAATTTGGATACTTACCCTTCTTCCCCCTCAGCACAGTGATAAATGCTCATACCGTAATAGCGAACATTTCCTTTTTCAGCAATTGTGAAAAATCAAACAATATTATTTCAAATAAAATTTAGACGCGTGCGATGCGGTCGCGTCAAGTGTGCGCTTCGCGCAGAGAAGCGTGAAGCTCGTATTCGAACTACTTCGTATTTCGTCCTTGGAATTAAATATTTATTTTATATTAATTTTCATTCTTCATGTTGCAATAAAAGTACCATTCACTTAGAATGCTGCCAAAATCGAGAAAGAGAAAAATAAGAACTGCTCCTCTGGCGGTAATTATTCTTTGATAAAGATCAACAATGGCAACGTTCCATTACAGATTCCGCCGTTATCCGACTCTGACGTAACTCTCACAGAGAACTTCCCGAAAGACATAATCAGAGAAATTATCAGAGTAGGCGTAGAGTCGTTCAAGCCGATTCGACTTGTGAGTCCGAGTGGTATTTCTAACAATTCCCATTTACTCTGTCTTAGAAATTCATTCAGATTTCACCCTCGTGGAATGCTCTATGTATTGAACATCTTCAAAATCGAAACCATCTACCATCAATCAAAGAATTTTCACTATCTTCTCGTACGGTTAGCATTGTGTAATTTTCTATCAAAACTGCTAACCAACTTTCAAAATATTTCGGTTTAAGCAATGGAGCATGAATACTGTAACTGGAATATGCCATGCATGGAATTCGTTTATCTTCGAAATAAAAATCGCTCACGAACTCAAAAACTACTTCGGTTTGAAGAAGTGGACCATGAAGAGTGGAACTAAGAAAATAGATGGTGTAAATTCAGCCATTGGTGTGAAAAAAAGTTCCAAAACACTGTTCAGATTTATCTTCGTTGTTTCGATAGAGAGGAGCATAGAAGAGCTGAGTCATCATTCCCGAAGATCATCGCTCGGGCTTCATCGATTGAGCGATTTAAAATTACATTGCCGACAGCTTTTTATAAAAATGATATTGATTTTATCAAAAACTCATTCCATAATGTGGTCATTAGATACCTTGAAATGGTTTTCACTGACCAGAAAAATAGCGTCCAACTTTTGTGAGAAGCTACTTCTTGAAACAATCTGATTATATGTAAATGGGGTGATCCATTACATTTGCTCTCCTTTCTTCTCCGACTTAATCCGAAGAGTTGCCAGTCAAATTGCGAGATGTGAAGAGTAAACAACTCTCATTCGCACGTAGGCTGGCACTATAAAAGCGGTCGATTGACCGCGAACCTCATTCTTTTCTCTTCGCTCCGATGAGTTCTCGTCCTCTCTCTCTTCGCTCCGCTGTGGTCTCCTCAGGATCTCTTCGATCTCCTTCTGGATGAGGATCTCCCTCTGGCCGAAGCAGCGAGGATCTCTTCAGGGTATCGATACCCTCTATCGACATATCGTCGATCTCCTTCCCTCGAGCCGATCGGCTTTCTACTGAGGGAGGGCTCGCCTTCGTCAGCAGCTTCGTCTCTTGACTCGCGGATCGCCGTTCCTTGGTTGGATGCCAGGATACTCAAGATTCACCGATGGTCCCAGGATCGCCATGATCCATCTCCTTATGGGTATCTGAATCTTCGTTGTCCACGTGTGGGCTCAGGATCCCCAGGATCCTTCTTCGGATATACCCAGGATCACCAGGATCTACCTCCGTATGGGTTCCTGGACCCATGGTCCACGGCTGGTACCAGGATCCCCAGGATCCATCTCCGTATGGGTATCAAAATCTTCTATGCCCACGTCTGGACTCAGGATCCCCAGGATCCTTCTTCGGATGTACCCATGATCCTCCTGGATCCCCAGTTGTCAACTGCCTATGGGTGCGAGGTCCTTATGATCTACAACTGGACTCCGGATTCTCTGGATCCTGCTCCCGATGAACTCCACCGCACGCATCTCCTGATGGGTATCGGTATTCTAGGATACCTTTGTTGCACTCGAGATCTCCAGGACAGGGACATACGGTTGTATTCCTTTGACCTTCCTCATTCGAGGCACGATAGCGAGATCTCAGGATGACGACAAGAAGGATAATATCGACGATTGGATGGGTATCACTTTCACGTGAGGAGGGTCGCGATGTTTGCAACCCCTTCACCGGTCTGGCGTTGTTCCCTGATGGGAGGTCCAGTTACCAACGACTCTTTTTCGAGTACGATACTTAATCTCTCTTAGAGTAGACCGCTCTACAGTGGCCTCCTCGGGTACAGTGAGATACTCAATCTCATTCCTCATCTTCCACAACACCGTCCACGTTGCGATAAGCCCTTCGTTGCGGAAGTGGCAGCATCTGTGTTTGTGGGGATAATACAACAGAATGTATCGACATCGCCGTGAAGATACGCACAGTCCGTTTCATGCATCCGTGGATTCTACTCAGCGGCTCCATTGCGCGGAATCCAATATTCATTGGACTCTAGCCTCAGTCAGGATCCTGACAGATATTCGGATACGTTATGTCCTCATGTAATTCTCGCAGTATCTGCTTGACTCCGTACCGCGAATCCATTTGCGCCTCTGATCCTCGGCAAGCATGCGGCAGCCTCGCTGCATCAGTCGACCGGCCTTGTGCAGTCTTCCATTGATCATTCAAATCTCAGGTGTCCCGAGATATGATCTTACATCATCCATTCTATGGATTTCTACAGCTGTTTCCCTTCAAGGAGTGATGTTCAATATGAACGAAACCACTGATGAAGGACCAATTGGATTTTGCGACCTTCATAGTGGGTCTTTATCATGCCCTCGTATTCGCTAATTGCGAGAGGAGAATATTAAGGAGAGACTATCCGGAATCCCGGTAGCTCTCCAGGAAGATGTTCACTTCCATCGTACCCGCCATCTGTTTCCTACTGCAACGCTGAACGTTGTCAGAGACTTCGTAGAAGATGACAACTCTAATCTCGAAATGGTTCCATTCGATCACATTGTTGACAACGTAAAAACCATCTATGCGATCAGATGAGGTAGCGGGAGGATATGCAATTTGCATCTCGGCAAAAATTGATGACATATTAATTATTTTCTGTGCATGTGTATCACACTGATTCCGCAGTGTACTTGACAGAGTCTCGGAAGCACTGCAAGTGATTGATCAAGCCCCTGATACACTCAACAATTATTGTATGGCATTCTTGTTCCTACATGAGAGTGTATGTCACACTCCTGAATAAGAGAAATCACTGGATACGCAACAGTGTCTGCGGACTCGCAGACGCTACACTTCGTATTCCGGCGCCTCTTGCGGGGTTATCCAACAGTATCGGAATCACACATCCGCTAAGACGGCCTCTCAGGCTCGCCAGAGAAAATTTAAAGGGATAAATTGCCTAATTAAAGGGATATTTGTTGAACGATGATTCAATGAGATAATGAATCCACCATGTGCGATCACCCTTAGACACTCTTAATGAGGGCAGTTTCTCAGCCGCATATCGACAATGCTTTCACCTGGGCGTGAGGTGCATTCGAGGTGGCGCCAGGGCATAAGATGACCTTGTCCCGTACGAACAGTTATCTTTCATTGATGTTCTGCTACTGCGTGCGTTTCACTGATCGAGAAGCTTCAAGGGCTACGTCAGGTCAGAAGTATAGTCAATCGACAATACAACGACTTTATCCACTATCAATGGATGGACAGTTTCCGTCTCTGGAAGCGAATTCACACAGGCAGATGAATCGCGTTAGCGCATACTCAAACCTACTCTGCGTGCAGTGCCACAACTGCCAGAGAATCTCAGCTTACGTCAAATCCCGAGTTGTTGCTCTCGGTTTTGGTAGCGCACTCCATAAGTGCTAGAGTTGAACCGGCCAGTGGTCGTTTCGCTCCCGTCAGGTTTGAGTATCGAACGTTCCATCTATTATCTATAAACTGGAACATTCGCGGTTGCTGCGTACTTCCAAAGTGGGAAGAGGCTTATGCTCCATCCTTCGCAGCGCTTATGGCGAGTATTCGCAAGCTGTATTCGGTTCGATATTTCTTCGAATTCCTCGGAAAGTGCAAGCTCAGCACACCGAGGGAAGAATCTTGGTTATCTCAATTGGTATATTGATTCTCTGAATTTTATTCAGCTGAATATCTGAGATGTGATTCTCGACAGCCTATGCAACCCTTGTCATGCCAACAAAGGGCATTCTCTTTGACAAGGCGCAATATGCGCCCATGACACTGAATCCTCAAGGCTTCGAAGTGCGACGTTTTCCACATCGTTGGTAGTTGAACACGGAATTCCGTCATTCACTACGCTTTATCTTTGAAGATTGGGCAAAATTCAAAAAGAATTTATTACGACAGTACTCAAGTGCGTAACATTCATGAAAAAAAAGATCAATCTCGTGTTCGATCCACAGGCAGCGATCTGCCCCTTCTGCAGGGTTTCTCTCATGAGATATTCCTCCCTTGCTCAGCAAGACCTCTGACACACATTCTTGAGCGATCAGTCTACTCACGGATGTACTCGAATGTCTATGTCATTATCAGACATGATGAGGATAAGGAATGGGGGAGTCAGGGATCTCTATGTCATTCATGAGATATCATACCAGCGATGCTCACAGCATACGCCTTCACCCCAAACAAGATCGCCTCGTTCGTCCTCTCGTACGCCGAGAGAGAACATACCTAGCAAGCCTAACTTTTGCCTAAGTCTACGCATGTGAACAAGAACCAAGAGTTACTGGATCTTGTGATCATGCTACGGCGTGGAATCACGCGGTTACCGGAGACACGAACTCTAGACACTGCCAGAGCAAGCTATTTTTCCAAGCTTACAGTTCGTGGACGATCGTTACCTTGATGGAGTTCCTGTTCATTATCTACCTGGACAGACATACTAATGTACTCGTAATGCTCACAGGAGAACATGATCCAGTTTCATCTTGTCAATATCACCTGGATCAAATCTGTCGAATTCGGTATCCACCCATTCGGTGATCCGTCGACGTGAGCCGCGGATATTTCATTCATACTGCTCACCGGGATATCTCCCGTGCAGATTTTGAATGCCGCAATAGTGGCTCTTGCGGGTTCGAGTTCGAAATATACTACCAATAGGGCAGAAATCTCTGCCCGCACTCGTCCAGGATTCATTCCTTGGATCAAGGTAGATTTGAACGAGCAAATGTAATGGATCACCCCATTTACATATAATTGTATATTATGCTAGACAAACACAGTTTGTTGAAGTATAATATTTATTATAAGTGAATGGGGGGATCCCATTACATACCCGCCCAATATTCTGATTCAGTCTTTGCTGAGAATCAGATATATTCTCCCACCCTTGTTGATCCAAGTTATGTGATCCAGGAACGAAAATTTTTCCTGATTGGTCTTGGACCGCGACAGGAAATGCATAACGTACTCTCAGTACATTCTTCTGAACGTAAACTGCTGAAGTTCCATTATTACGTCAAAGAAGATCACTGGATCCGGCAGTGGAATCTCTCAATGACCAGTTCCAGGTCACTGTATACCTCGTCGTGCCGTCCGGGGTTTCTGACCACTGACTTTGCTCAGAGGATCGTTTGCGTCTTAATTTTTCAGGTCGCTCAGATCAAGAATGAGGTTCGCGGTCAATCGACCGCTTTTATAGTGCCAGCCTACGTGCGAATGAGAGTTGTTTACTCTTCACATCTCGCAATTTGACTGGCAACTCTTCGGATTAAGTCGGAGAAGAAAGGAGAGCAAATGTAATGGGATCCCCCCATTCACTTATAATAAATATTATACTTCAACAAACTGTGTTTGTCTAGCATAATATACAATTATGGTTGAGTATTTTAGATCATTCATGCTTGACTTTGCGAAGGAACATCGGGTTAAATTACTCATGATACGATCTGCAGGGACTGATAACTACACACCCCCAGTTCTAAGTGAGACTTTTTTAGCGTTTTTTAAAATAAATTGTTGGCAACCGAAAGCTGCTCTTTTCAGGTAACCAAATGCAGCGAAAATATATTCACAATCTCGTCCAACACTTTCCCTCAGTGCAGCTCGCATTTTTTAACTTCTCGAGCTCTCGCGATATAAGAAATGAGGGTTGGAATGAAACTGTCGATGATCTATCGAGAGCACTTGGAATCAAAGCTTCTGCCTCCATAACAGTGGAAGATGGAAATCAAAATTTGATGTTGGAATTCTCGAAAGATTGATACGATAATTCGATTTGGATTGTATTACTATCGTACTTCGCGCACATTACCGAACAAATGTACTTTTTGTACTTTTTGTACTTTTTTTACTTTTGGCGAATTTACACTTTCACTCGCCAATTTTTGTTTCATGCATTTTCCCGACCCTGATAAGTGGACGAATACGAAAATTGGCCGGTGAAATATTTCTATAAATAGGTTAAAATTAAGTTTGAAATTTACACGGA
>LS500696.1:3522-24655 GCA_900490845.1 Pristionchus japonicus | reverse complement strand
TCGCCTATACCTAGAGGAATAAGGATATTTTTTCGTGGACCAAATCTCGGGGAATTGATTCGATTAGCGAAAAGCAATAAAGGAGAGAGGGGAGATGATTCAATTAGGAGAGGGAGAGAGGGGAGGGGAGGGAGAATGATTTCATTCGTGGCCGTGCACGTCGCGCGGAGCGGTCGGCGCGCCCCCGAAGGGGGCAAGCCGCGGCGGAGCGCGAAGGGGGCGAGCGTAGCGAGCCCCAGCCCGCGGCAGGCGCCCCCGGAGGGCGCAGCTTCCGCAGGAAGCTAGTCTGCAAATGCAATCGCATAAATATTCGAAAAATGCTGTAAAGCTCACCCAGCAATTGGACTTGTATGAGGATGGGACACTACAAAGAACTATTGGCGCAATCAGTTCGGTTTCATTCTCGACAGGTTCTGTCTCCACGAGACCACAGACGAATTCCATCTTCTTGTAGCTGACGCGTCACGCCCTAAACGACGGATACGACATGGCTCCGGTTACGGCCAAAGTGCCGGTCGCAATGAGAACTACGGCTCTGTTAGTTGCCTGGAAAGTTTGTGTGTCAATTCAAATGACTCCTTTTGTCTCGAAAGACTATCAAGAAATTGGATTGAATAACGCCAACTTCTTGAGTCAAGAAATGTGTGAAACAACGAGAATCTTGCCTCCCACATGCCTTGCTTGCGAAGTGAATGGAGACGCATGAGCGTGAGAATTGCTTAACATTACAGTGAGTCTAGGTTTATCCTGAATTGAGCTTACCAGCAAGCCATGTGTGCAGTGTTCGACCAATAACTTGAGCCGCATCGTTAATTAGGTTGATTACCACACGCACTATCGTATACTCAGACACGCTAAAACGGGAATAAACAGCAGGAATAAGTACAACACCATCTTGGCCTATAACGCAGCATTTGGTATACGTTTCTGAAGACGTCGACCAGCAATGAGTCCCACAGATCGCCTGCGGGACGGAATGAGTAGGCTAGAAATCGATCAAATGTTGCCTACGTGCAGGGTTGTGTGCCTCGATACGTGGCCAGCGTCATGAAGAACACCCAGAAGGCGCCATCGATGTTCATTATGAGCAAGATGAGGTTGTATGGATTGCGCAGAGCTTTCCTGAGAAGATTATTATCTCGAAAATATTGCCAGTCTGAGCTGTCGACTAAGAGAGATTTCTCATTTCGCAACGCCCTCTCACCGGTCAGACAAAGCGAGAGAGCATGAAAAGAGAGAGACCGTAAGAATTTCGCCCAGCTCACCGTGTCAGCACGAGTACATTGAAGACGCCGGTAATCACACAGATGGACCCGACCGCGAGAATGATCGGATCCTTCACTTCCCAGACGGGAACCGAGATGTTGTCCCTGGCAAAAGATAGGATCAGCTTTTGAACTTCACCCCTCCACTTCCCGCCTTTTCCATTCTTGTTGTGAGAGAGCAGCGGGACCTTCCGGTCTCCTACTCCACTCTACTCCTGTCTCGAATGCGGAAAGCAAGAGTTGATTATCATCATTCTGCACGCTCTCTCGCCACTCTGAACTCTCCACTCTGGTGTGTATGAGGAGAGCAACTCTTGCATTCCGCACTCGAAATGACTCGAAATTGCACACGTCGTGTTCGTACTCTCAAAATTTGAGATTATCTGAGCGAGCATACCAGAGAAAATCTTTGACGTCCCAGTTGATCGTGAGGTTGAACAGATGCATCTCCGCGCATTCGTCCATCGTCTGAGATGGTGCATTAGGGATGACAAATGAAGAGACGTCTCTCCCCATTTCGCGCGCTCTTTCACCTCTCTGACTGGTGAGAGAGTGCGTGAAACGGGGAGAATCACTTCGTCATTCACATAATCGAGCGCGTGTGTGTTATATTCGAAGACAATAATTCCAGGGAATAGGACGAACAAGAATTTTTTTTGAAAATAAATAATTTTGAAGAACAAGTGCAAAACGTGTGAAAAGAGTTGAAAACGAGGTGAACTTCTACTGATTATCTGATTTCGGTTGGTACTTTGCTTCGTCGCTCAGGAGGGGCGGGGCGAGAGGCGAAAGAGGCTTGCATCCATCTGTCAGATCTCTCGGTCTCTTCACCATCTCCGATTTCGCAGAATTTGCGGACAGGTGAGTTTATGCAACGTAGGGGCCTTCAAGAGTGTCTCCGACTACCAACTTCACCGCATTTTCAACTTGTCTTACTGCTTTGGGAGTGTGCTGATCGGAACGAATTGATCTGGAGGAGTGGAAAAGGATTGAACTTGAGTAGGCCATAGAAAAATAACTGAAGATCGAGGGTTTAGACTAGTGGAGCCCGCCCGAGTTACTTTCAATTAGACTTTAAACAACTAATTACATATAATTCAAGCTCCTCACTAATTCGTTGTCTTTCAAACGTATAAAGTTCAATTTCCATATCATTCAACTTTATATTTCAGTTTTCCCTTCTCTTTTCACTATAGACATATAATCCCTTCTTACGTACTCAATTTCTTCTCTCAAAAAAATATTTATTAATCTATTTCAAGCATCTTTTTTGTGTTTTTGCGATATTCTAATCGTCAGAACACGATTTGCGTGGTCAGAACACACGAAAGAATGGTAATCAACAATTTATCACTACAAGCTCCCAAAGTATACGCATTCCGTCGCTCAGCTTATATTTTCCATCATCTTATCCATTATCGTGCAGGTTTGAAGTCTGAAGATAATTGCTGCTATCATTGATGCCTTCTGAATGTTTCCATTCTTATCTCAAACATCAGTCAACAATGGCTACCCGAACAGGCCCTCATCCGTCCACATACGAGCTCGAATGAAAAAAAAGTTAGAAAAAGTTACTGACCAGTTTAACATTGATTGAAGAATCTCCACAGGTGAGTAAGCGTAGATTACTGAAATCGAGTCGGGTAATATCACATAAAGCCTGAACGACAATGGACGGTGGGTAAATCAAATGTGTAAGGAGATTACACTCGCTCAATGCGAGTTGTATCATTCAAATAACGATACGGCTTGGAAGAGGAGTTAAAGCGAAATGGAGAGGGGAATGGCTGGTCAGCGGAGATAAGAGAGACAGAGAGAGCCGCTTGCTTACGCGATCGCATCTGGTGTGTAGGAAGGAGAAGAAGAGCCGGGGGAGGAGGAGGAAGAAGAGGGAGGATGCGAGGCGAATGATCTAAGAGTGAGGAGCGAGTAATATTGAGGAAACTAACAACGCTTGTCCAAGGCGCATCGTCTGAGAAGGAGAGAAGAGGCGACGTAATACTCGTTGGAGTGAGGACAGAGATGAAAGTGAGAGGGGCTGTTTACGCGATAGCATCTTGCGAGAAGCGAAGGGGGAGTGGGGAGAGAGGGGAGGGAAGAGATGATCAGTGACCCAAGGCGAGAGAGGAGGAGGAGAAGAGGATCAAAGGTCAGAAAGAGAGAGAGGAAAAGGAACTAGGGAACGAGAGACCACGATACGTTCTGTAGAATGTAAGAATAAAGGGACAGAGGGACAGTGAGTGTGCTGACCTCACATAATTTTTTACATCACATTATCCAGGTCGAATCGGGAACAATTGGGCCATGTGATCAAAATGAATGCTCGATCTTCTTCATTACATCATTTGTTGTCGGACCTCGGGCCAGATTTCGCATGAGCATCAATCCCATCTGAGTGGGCAGAGCTTGGGGTCTCTAAATCTTCGAATTGAACTCGTCATCTCTCCCATCCGCCTGGGGCGGAGAAAGTCGAGAGATCGACGTTTCAACGTCCGTCCCAAAGGAGAGAAGAATTTGCGTATCTCTAAAATTCAAATCAGTAATTGAATCATCATTTATCGTTTACTAGTTCAATAAATGATCGTTCTACAACAATACAATAGTGGAGGGAGACTGGTAACTATGGTCTCTTAAGAGCTAGTTCATGTTGATTCTCCATACTTCGTTCCTCGATTGAGTGCAGATCTGATGAGACTTCAACCTGCAAATCGATCATGATTACCATTAATGCATTATCAAAAATGATAGGATGTGATTTCTCTACCTTACATTTCTCTCACGGCTCGAACAATGTCCTTTACTCTTTCACTTGAGATGCGCACATTGCACGCACGTCCACCGCATTCTGAAGATTCTTATTTTCCTTGAAATTTAACAACGACAGGGAGGAGAAGACTCACTTGAATTGTGTCATCACCGTAGTGATTGCGGAAAGATTGCTTTCAAGATGAGCAAGTGTAGATTACTGAAATGCAGTCAAATGGTTGAGGAATAATTGACACGCGAATGGATCGCGAATGGGGTAAGTTGAAAGAACAGATTACAGTGAGCGACGAAGAGCGAAAAAGAGTGAGAGAAGAGGGGAAGGGGGCTTAATTGTGTTCCGCGGAAAGAAATGAGGAGAAGAGGACTCTGAGGGGATAAAGGGAAGGGAGGCGGGTGACGCCGCAATGCCCCAGCGAGTGATGGGGGGGGGAGGGAGTGGGGAATGGATAATATTACATTAGAAGAACAGAGCAACGAGAGCGAAGCAATAGAAAAAGAGACGTAGAAGAGAGGGGGGGGGGAGAGCTAAACGCGTTTGCGTCCCACGGAAATCGAAGGAAATGGAGGGAGGAAAGGGGGGAAGATTCGGCAGATGGGTAGGAGAGGGTTATTTGAGGGAGTAACATTATGATAACAGCTGTTGAGAGGAAAGAAGCTGACTCAATTGAGTTCCGCGGGAAGGGAAGGGAGAGAAAGAAGAATCGGCACAAGAAGAGAAAGCGGAGGTAACGCAGAAAGAGTTGGCAATATGGGTAGGATATGAGAGAGCGATGCGGAAGCAGCAGTCTGGTACAAGGAAAAAAGGGGAAAAGAGGAATTGATGGATGCGTTTCTCATTACGAAGCAGATGGAGGGGGGGGGAGGGAAGAGTCGGAAAGACATAAGGCTGGGTAGGACAGGTACTCAGACGGAGTGTCACGCAATAGGAGCAGTCGGATGCAAGGAAGGGAGGGCGGAAGAATCGATGGGACGCAAGAAGAGGCAGGCGGAGGGGGAGCCGAAAGAGTCAGAAAGATGGGTAGGAAAGGGTAGCATGAGGGAGTGTCACGCAATAGCAGGGGTCTGGTGCAATGACGAGAAATGAAAGAAGAGAAGGGGATCGACGGGTTTCAACACAAGACAGGCTGGCAGAAAGTCGAAAGAGTGGGAAAAAACAGGTGGCTGGGTAGGAGAAAGTGATTCTTGCACCCGACTAATGCTATTGCGTGCCACTCCGTTAGTTCAATGGATAACGTATGGGTACGCTGAAAGAACTGAGCAACGAGAACGACGAAGAGACATCGAAGAGAGGGGGGAGGAGCTTAGCGCAGTTGCGTCCCATGTAGGAAATCGCAAGCAAATGGAGGAGGGGTAAGGGGAAGAGTCGGCGAGATGGGTAGGAGAGAGCATTGTGAGGGAGTGACACGCAATTGCAGCTGTCGGATGCAAGGTAGAGAAGGAGAGAAGGGGAAAGAGAAAAATGAAGGCCTGGGAAGAGCAGGTAACAGGAGCAGATGAGAGGAGGTGGAAGGGAATTGAAGTAGGAAAAGCTTTTAGAGCTGCAGATATTATTGCCTTTTGGGTCTGAAATGGAGGAATGAAGAAGGTGTATGACGACGGTTCAGCTCACGCGAGGATGCTGCTGCGAGGGATCACGCTCGAAAAAAAGGCACAACTCAAGCTCTTCTAAGCGGGCTGTCAGTCAATGATGTTCAAGAATACAATTACTCGCGATAGCAAGAATCGAAAAAATCAAATATTTTATCCCACAATTCTGTGTAGCATGTACAAACTCAAAATCGCGTGAGAAAAGTCTTGTCGCAATGCCGCTTGTCATAATCACTTCCTTCCTTTCTTCGCCTATTTCGAGAGGTACCGCATCCTTTTTGAGTTCCTCATCAGCCGTTGTATTTGCGGCTCATTTCGTTTGTTCTTGGGAGAAATTATTCACAGAGATCTTTCTGAAATAAATACAAGATGAATGTCGTTATATCGCTCCTTAACTGTTTGTTCCACTACGTTTAACGCACTATGGTTTAACGTGAATGTAGTAGATATGTAAACTTACAGAAGCATTGAGCTTCCCTTCTTCATCGATTAGATGCCAGTGTCGTCAGAGGGCATCGGAAGTTGACGTGGACTTGGGTGATACTTGGTAACTGATGAGTACTCGGAAATTCCATGCAATCCTTCTCGGCACAGCAGTTTCTCATTCCAGGTATACTCCAGGTACTCCAAATAGTTTCTCACTCCAGGCAGGTACTCAATCGTCGGATCTTGATTGTCTTGAGTTACATCTTCGAAACTTCACGTCTGTTGTTGAGTACGTGTAGAGTACTGAAAAAAAAACCTACTTGAGTGAATGAGAAAGAAGTAACTGTCGAGAGAAAGTGAACATAGAAGAGAAAGATTGTGGATGGGTGGAACGAAGGGTGAGAAAAGAAAGGACAGCCACAGGGTAAGTTATAATAAAAACAGACATCATTGAACAAATATATCATCATAATGGAAGCTAAACAGGAGGATAAGAAAACCGCAGGGGATGGGAGTGAGTGCAGGATGATTTGAGTGACTCAGAGTAGTTCTGTGCATTTTTATACTCATTAGTGGTGAGAAGGGGCGGAGCCCAAGGTGCGATCAATTTGAATTAAGAGAATGGAGATTCAATCGAACTTGAATAGACGCTTGCATTCCCGTTTTCTAAAATCTAAAATCACTTTCGCTTGTGTCATCTCTGAGAAGACTTCTAACTTCTTCATCACTCGTTGTGACTGCTTTGAGTCAATGAAAAAAAAACATTATTTGCGATTATTGCTCGAATTAATGAAAAGGACTAGTATCACTCCACACAATCAGTTTATGGTTTATGCCTTTCATTGATTGTCTGAGCGAATATTTTTATAAACAATTTATTCCTTACATAAATGTAATTAATATCATTGCATTTGATGTGACCGATGTTCTTTTGAGTTTGTCCTCTCTTCAAGTTCTTGAACGGTTTCGCATCGCACCGAGATCCGATACCGCACACGCCTGAAATTGTTCGCAATGGAAATAACTAGGTTGGCTTTCTGGTCGATCGTCAACAAACTTCTCAGTAGATCAGATCTTTATCTCTCTTCTTGTCTTCTCGAATGTGTTTCTGGAAATTATCCAATCATAAAGGGTAGCATCCCCATCCAACTCCTCTTCCTTTCACTTTCATATTAAAATGGCGGTGCTCTGCCTACATGGCGAAACTCCTAGCAAAATCAAGGAATAAAGATCATACCGATAGTGGTTTGAGGTTGTTCGCTTTCTTCATGCTCATACTCCTCCTCGTATCTACTTCAAGTACCCATCTAGGAGGGAGCAGGCGAGATCGAGTAGAGATCTGCGAATTACAACGATAAATGAGGTCAGAGATAACAGGGAGAGGAAACATGAGGAAGATGCAATGAGTGAAATGGCATTTGCGCTTCAACCACAAAAGTGGGCGTCGAGTCAGAATCAATAAAAGACGCCTAATTACAGGCTTCCCAGTGGGTAAAGTTTAAAGGCGAATGAGTATAGTGGCGATAGCATTCTGTAGTACAGAATCTGTACCATGAGAATAGGCGTCGAGTCTCAGTTGAGGACGCGCGATCGCAGGCTTGCCAGTGGTTATCAGTGTCCCCTGGCACCGCCTCGATATTACTTGCTCCATGATATTCGCTCAGAGCAACTCTGATCAATACGGCAACGAGACCGTGGGGATCGACAATGGCAATGAGAGAGTGAGAACATGGCAGACAGAGCTCACAGCGTTCTGACCCCCATTGTTTTCTCCAGACAAGGGTGAACAATGGGATTATCTTTTTGAATTTTCCCGCGAAACCGTATTCGAACTGCAAAATTGATCTCAAATTTAAGATATTTGTGAAACGTAGCTCAATTCTCCCGATCGCTTTTGTTACAAAATGAGAATCGAGATACGTTTCAAAATTCCTATAGAATTTTGAGTTTGCCGTTTAGATAAGTCAATCCTGACCCTTGTTTGTCGGGATAGAACGCTGTGAGCTGAGAAGCCGGTCATTATCGTGAAACAACTAAGGCCTGCCAGAGGATGAGTTCTTCGGTTTTTCCTCTAAGAAAAGTGGGCATTGATAGATCAGTCGATTACATCGTTTATCAATACAAAAGTTCAGGAAGAAGTATCCAACACATCGTGTAATTCGTCTGGAATCTTGACGCCATGTTCGCACAGCAATGCGCTGTTTCCTTGCAGAACAATTGACTTCTTCCAGTTCTTATCGCTCCGTTGGTTCGTTTTCCTCAGTTGTAGTCAATCGGCATCTGCAATACGATGATGATTCAGTTATTTTTGTTCATTTCAAAAAGAACAAGTGAACTTTGATCAACGATACCTTTAACTCCCTTTCGACCATTGTAATGTTCTTGTTTCTGATTGACCATGTCTCAATTGTCTCCATTTACTTCTCTGGTTCAGAAGTCTTTCTTCTGCTGTTGAGCAAGTGTAGATTACTGAAATCAGAGAGATTGGATCAAGGCAGTTTAACAAGGAAAATGGAGGTGAATGAAATTGCGAGAGAAGGAATGAGTGAGAGAATGGTATGACCAAATGGAGACGAATGAGCAGTAGAACTAGAGGGTGATCAGTGGGTGAGGAGGAGGTGAAAAGCTATCTGGAGTTAAGAAAAAAAGAGGAAGGAGACAAATAACAAGAGTAGTATTGACAAAATATAGGACTGCATGGTCGAAAAGAGCGATGAACGTGGGAATAACGAGATAAGTGAGGACAAGTGAATGACTCAGTCGAATTTTCGTTTCTTTTATAGCCGACTGAGAGGGGTGGAGCTTGTGGTGCGATCTTTTTCGAAACTCAAAACTCAAGCGTGAACAGCCAATCCCAGCCGCTAGGTACAGTCTGACTCTCTGCATTTCACACAATGTCTCTCTAATTCTGATCGATGGTAGATTTCCTCGACTCTCCACTGCCTGTGGTTGAGTTCTTCTTCAATGTCGCGCAAAACCCACAAACTATCATGGAAAATAGTTTATCAAGGCCACAATTTTTTTTAACAATCTGGCGAATTCTTGAGCAACCGTAACCGGTACCAGCTCCGAAGAGGTCTATCTGATTTCGACTTCTTGATTCTGACGATTGTTTCCAGATAGAAGCCGATGTTATGCTCAGCTCTCACTATCTTGAATGGCTTCATGACACAATTGAACTTCCGTCGACTGTGATTTTTGTAGCGAAGGCTATCTGTCCCGTCTTTTTATCTCACTGGCTATCCAATAGATCTTGACTGTGTGCATCTTTAGCACAGAAGTCTCGCTTCTGTCGTTGAGTAAGTGTAGAGTACTGAAATAGAGAATCAGTTATCACAACCGCTAAACGGGAAAATTGTGGAAGCGAGAGTGAGTTCGTGGATGATGTAGTCGAGATAATCGAAATCACAGGTGTGCCTAGTTATCTAGTCACCAGGATCACTAAATTGGAAGGGAGATTAACCTGAAGGCGCATTGAAACAGATTGGGAATTTGGTGGGGGTGTATCAATATCAAAAGATGGATCAGGGAAGGTCAGAGGACAATTTGAAAAACAATTCTAGATAGAATGAGGTAGGTAAAAGGAATAGGTTTGAGAGTGGAGTGTCGGAGAGGTGTGCGATAGTGGTAATTCCACCTCTTCAAGTACTCATCAGAAGTGGGCGGAGCCTAGAGTGCTATCTTTTTCAATTTCATGAGCAAGCAATAATTGTCCGTGAAATTCGAAAAGACTCATACACTACTTTTTCAAAAAATGGTGGAGCTCCGCCTCAAAATCATTGCAACACTCCATTTTATCTAACAACACACCCAGGGGCTTGCCATCATTCATAAATACCTTCTGGTACCGTTCTGGTTTACTCAATTTCTTCGCATCTTCGTTTCCTTTGGTAATTCAGTTTTGTTGTTCGTGTTGTTCGTTTTGTTGTTGTTGTTGTTGTTGTTCATATTGTTGTACATGATACATGTTGTTTTCAGATTTCAGATAATGTCCACTGTCAGCACTGTTAGCAGCGACAGCAGCGTAACCGTTGAACAAAAGTTGAGGAGAAAAATTGCGTCGGTGAGATTTTTCGCTACTTGAGCATTTTAGAGAAGATTGGTAAAGATTGATTTCTCCGTTTTTCGCTGTTTGTTGCCACTATCCAACATGGAATTTTGGAACTGGGCGGATGAGAACCGACAGGATTCCGAACTAATGTCGGAATTTTCTATCAGTTTTCACTGAACATTAAACTCATTTGCAGATCCGTGCAAACATGAGCGCTACAAATAGGGAACTAATGGAGGAAAAGTGGGATAGGGAGGAAGATGCTCGAAAGTACGAAGAGGATATCAAAAACCTCCGCAAGCAACTTGAGGATGAAATCAGTGGACGAGCCGAGGATATAAGGAGCTATGAGGAGCAGGTAAAGGAACAGGTGTTACGAGCCATTTAGAAGCCTGAACAGCATGGGATACGTAGGTCTGTCAGTACCCGGCTTTAACGGTGTACCCCACCAGGCGTTGTCGTACGACTGTAAAATCGCCTTGATTGTGGTTGCAACTTTACCTTTTTTACGAGCCATTTCTGTAAAGAAATTCATATTTAGATTGATGAGGTCACCAGAAAACTTGTCAATTGCGAAAATGCTTTGAGAGAAGCAGAGGCGAAAAACGAAGAGGATGTTCAAAGCTACGAGAATCAGGTGATTCAGGTGGTAATTCTTTCAATTTTGAGTTTCTCAATCTTTGCCTGACTCCCTACTAATTTCAGATCGATTTGGTGACCAAGAAGATTGTAAATAGTGAGAAAATCCTAAGAACTGAGAGGCTAGAAAACGCAAAACTCCGAAAGAAAAACACCGAACTTGCAACTGAGGTACAGTCTAAATTTACATTTCACAACACTAAACTCATATTTTCCAGATTGAAACTCTGAAAGAGACGATTGCTAAATCTGAAAATGAGATGATCGAGAGTAAGAAAGAAACGGAGAAGATAAAAGCGCAGAAGCGACAGGTTTCCATACTGAAATATTTATTGATGACTGTTAAGAGTCCTAATAATTCAGTATGTTCATTTCCAGCTTGTAAGTATGTTGGAAAAGGAACGTGAGCAGAAAAAGAAGGACATTGACGAAGTTCGTTTATTCTTTTTTCATTAGCATTAGAAAGCTAGTCAACCAAACCATATAAGCTCAATCAGAAAATCGAAAAGCTTCAAGCCGATTTCGAAGTTGTGCAAACGGAGAAGGAGGAATTGAACGAAAGGGTTGGTTTTGAACTTTTCAGTCGAAAATTGTTCGATGCATGCATAGAAAAAAAGAAAATGTTGGAAAGATTTAGAATTTCAAGTTTCATATTTCCAGTTTGCAAAAGCTGAAGATGATCTGAAGAAATTGAAGAAGAAAAAAGGCGATGACAATGGAGGAAACTGCGTAGAATGTGGAGAGAGCATAGCCAAGGTATTCGTTTTGTTTGCAGAAAATGAGTTTCTAAAATATGCATACTAGATTTTTACAGAAGGAGAAGGAGCGGGAGAAACGTGAAGAGGACGCGAAAAGGCGAAGGGAGAGTGACGACATGATCTTTCGCTCCGATTTTGTACAGTGAGTATCTTTACATTTTTTTGGTTCAAGATGACCTCAGAAAAACTTGTGTTCTGTGCTTGGTGTGAATGGTGGACATTTGTTGATATTTTTGAGAAAGAAGAAATAATTTCATCAGTTATTCATCAACAATATTTGCAGGCCTCCTCCGCCCAAGCGAATCAGACGATCAGACGAGAGGAAATCATTATCGGTCGATCGGAGTAGTAGTGCTAGCTCAAAATAGGGGATTCCAATCGAAAAGACGAAGTCGATAATATTTGTCTTCCTTGTAAATATTAGTTGTCAAATTTCAATGCGATAATATGTGGTGAAAAAAATGTGAAATTCCTTCGATTTTCTAAAAACGATTACTTGTTGATCGTCTTCCACTCCTTATCATTATTTTCCTCTCCCTTTTCATTGCCAGGAATGAAAAACAACCTCTGTTCACTGACCAACAGCAGTCATTCGAGTATTCGTATCAGTTTTCTCTAATATTTCCCCTACAATGTGTAGTGAAACGTATAACTATTAGGCTTACCAGCTACTAGCTTGTAACTTGTAGGGTACAACTGTTCAAATCCTGTGTGAAATCACAAACTTTTTTTCTATTTGATCACTGTTGTTCAATGCCGTATTCCTGAACAGATTCTCCTCTCTCTCAATTATGGTATTCACTCGTCTCCGCCCGGAAGATTCCGTTCTCTTCGTCTGTGATCTACAGGAGAAGTTCAGGTGGGTGGAATCTGTCGGCTTCAGAACGAGCATTCTCATTCCACTCTCTATTTTGGTTTTTTCTATACTTCATCTTGTGATTTTGCAGAGACCGCATCATCAAGTTTCCCGAAGTGGTCACCGTGACTGCTCGTCTCGTTGCAGCTGCAAGTATTCTCGAGGTCAGTTTTGAATGGAATGAATACACTTGATGGATCAGGATCAGTAGGATGTTCTCATCTTCTCTACTGCAGATACCAATCATCGGCACTGAGCAGAAAATATTCGGCCCGCTAGTGGCCGAACTGAACCTGCCTGAGAACACGCCCGTATTCGAGAAGATGAAGGTTAGAAGCGATTGTTTTATCTTCTCTCCTCGTGCCCATTTTTTAGGCTTACGCAATCTTTCAACTAGATCCATGGATTTGCAAGTACTGAATGATACAATTCAGTTCTCGATGTGCATTCCTCCCGTCGAGCAGCTACTTCCATCTACGCTCAAGTCGGTAATTCTCTGCGGAATCGAGGCGCATATCTGCATCTTGCAGGTGAACGCTGCTTTCAGAGGGGAATTAGTTCAGCGAAACAACTCCATTACAGACAACACTCGATCTACTCGAGAGAGGCATCGCAGTGCACGTTGTGGTCGATGCGACTAGCAGTCGATCTGCCGTAGATAGGTACGACTATTTCGAAAGATTCACAGTTTCCGATAGAGCCGGTATGCAGTATGTTAGTTCAATGAAAGAAGTACGCGCTAACATCTTACCACTTACAGAGCCTTTGCCTTCAAGCAGCTGGAACAGGCAGGGGCCATTCTCACAACGAGCGAGTGTGTGTTGTTCGGGCTGTGCGGCGGAGCGGACCATCCCAAGTTCAAGCAGGTATCGTTTTCAATCGGTGAATTCGGTTTTGACTGGGCATTCAAAACAGATTGCATTTCTTGCGCATCGGGTACTCTTGTGAGAGTAATTCATTCACTTACAGATCCTGAAGCTCATTGTGGAGAGTGCGCCCGATACTTTAATCGCCCTGGCTGATATGTGAGCTGGACAGCAGATTCACGTAGAATAAGACTTACTCAATTTCTCTTCCCCACTTCACAATTGTAATGGGAGCACAAAGAAACTATTCACACCCCAAATAATATTGCGTTTGGTTGAACAGCATGTGGATATGAAAATTTATCACAATAAATCAGCGATAGTCACCCATTATCTCGTCTTAGATTTTCGTTGTTGTCGACCACTCTGGACTGCGTCGTTGTCACGGCGAGAGTAGATTACTTTATCGAGATGAAGTCTGTTTCTTTCTTCTTTTTCATCTTTTCATTTTTTTTCCTGTGGCGTAAAATCGGGATGACGGTTTGTAGACGAAGATGCATCGAGTAAGATCGTGTAGAGATCTGTAAACGAAAATATTAGATCAGAAGAAAAGAAGAGAAGGGGAAAGTATATCTGAATGAAAGGAGGAGATGAAGACTGGCGAATGGATGAGAGGATGGAAGGGGGCGTTCATATCCAGGCAACGGATTGAGGCAAGAAAAAGAGAAAGCAATGAGTCATCGGGATAGTACGAGTCAGAAAGCCAACATCCTATCGTTCTTGCCCGCCATGTTTGCAATACTGTATAGGAGTATACTACTCCAGTAAAGATCAGTACTACTCAATAGTTGTTTTTTGAGTTCTGCAGTTATTGAACAAATGGTCGATCGAAATATTTATTACAATCCATCAGAAATAATTATTCTCACATAGATGGCTGAGGTACGATGGGACTCTGTCGATCTCCGACGGAGCAGTGCATGCAGTCAAGTCGATTCATAGACAATCACATTCTTGAGACATTTCATTATTTCATCACCGAATATTTGAATGCACCGAGTGAGATCGAGTAGAGATCTGGAAGAGAAAAGATATGTGTATGATGACAAGAAAAGGGGAGAAGAAGTAAACGTATAGCGGAAGAAAGGAAGAAAGGAGTAGGCTGAATGAGAGAGAGAGGATGGACGATAGAAGAGGGATTCGTATCCAAGCAACGGATGGGGGCAGACAGTGGAGTCTCTCTCGAGAGAGGAGAATGTTGAGCGAGATACCTTCACACATTTGCAGTAAAAAATATTAATTCGGGTTAGTTCGGTAATCGAGACAAGACAAGCCAGTGTATTGTCTCGATTTTGTCTCGATACCCGAACGGTCAACCCAATTGCGAGACTCAACGCCCAAGACGCGCTCGAGACACGGCTAACTCGTATATTACTGCGAAAACTTCGTAGGAACTCTCTAAATGGAGTGCCAACTGCAATCGTCAACATTCCCATTCATTCACGCGACGAGGACCTTTTCGTTGTTAAGCACATTGAATCGTTTTATCACAACTTGGCGAAAAGATGAAAATAATACAATGAAAGATGAAAGAAAGGAAGGAAAAATAATACATCAATTATTACTGAAAATAAATAAATAACTTGTGTTAGAACAATCACTTATGCAAAAGGAGTTTCGTCTTGTCTCGTTATATGTCTGATTCTCAAGTTACGAATCGCGTCTCTTCCTTGATTGTCTCCTCAAGAGAAGAAAGATCAACATAACGAGATTAGGAAAAGGAATCACTGACGCATACCTTTGACTACATCGACAATATAGTTATTCTGCTTATTTGAAATAATACCTTCCGGATAATGCATACAAGTTATTGAGAACCAGATGGCATTCTCTTGCAGTGGTAGTTGCTGCAACTAATATTGTTATTTTTAAAGTAGTTATTTCGGATGTTTAGGGATAGAAGCTTCAATTTTACCCTTTGAAGCAGATCGGCGCATGGTTTCTTTTGAAAATCGGGCATCTCTTCAATGCATAATTTGCTCAGTTTTCTCGAAAACATATCCAATATTACGGGCCCCCATTGAATATTTTGATTCGGGGTATCTCCATCGCTGCTTTCAAAATCACTTCTAATCATCAATGATGATAGACGCGAGGACAGACCCAGTAGAAATGACTCTGAAATATTAAAAAAGTTTTACAATATTTATTTATTTTTTCACCCGGATCGTTCGATTCTAGTCTTTCCAGAATCAGTAGGAGCTTGTTTATCGGTAGTTTGAGAATGAAATCCCTGAATTAAGCTCAGTGATTAGATTTCAACTGAAACGAACATTTCATAATTCGGCATTATTCGATGGCATGTGCAGAAACGTAATTTCTCAATTTGAATGCCTTCCAGCAACGTGGACGCGGCTCCGAAAGCACTCTGTTCTCGGCAATTATCCATGGAAACGCAGTTTATTCTTCGCCCCATGCAATCCCGCAAATATTCAAGCAACTCCTCATCACCATCTGCTATCTTGTATTCAAATGAGTATTGCTGAAACAAGCATGAGTTCTCCCCATTTTCGTTAAATAAATAAAAATACTAAGCGTACTGCATCAGAGCACGCTTACATGTCGTATATGTAATTAGTTTAGTGTGCTAATAGTGCAAACTGACTTCCCCTATCTAGTTGATTGGACACTAATCAATTCGTATGTCGCTCATTTCGCCTTCTGCTTACTTTGCATTCTTCGGATCTATCAGTGGTTCGTCGAAGTCGGAAAAGAAGTGCGCGCGAGGGATTTCGGGTTTTGAACTGAAGCTCGAAAAAATGATATTTCGAGGTTGGAATCGAAATGTCCACGGAAAGCGAATTATACTGAAATGATCTGATACTTCCTAAAATTCACGTGAACACTCACCCCTCTGATGGACACATATTTTACCAATGCAACATTGGTGGACTGCTTTGCATATTCATCTACACTCGATTTCATGACTTGAGACGACTGAAATCTACGAATGACACAAAATTTCAGGAAAAAAACACTTTAGAAAGTGATAACAATTTTCCTCAGTGTATTGCATCAGGCACTGCTAAGAATACTTCGGATAGAGGCTGGATTCGCCGACAAATATGTGCGCTGTAAATATGGAAAAAATCTAAATATAGGAACAAACCAGCCGAAGATCGTGCACTGCATTCGGCGAGTATTCGAAAATATTCCATTGAAGTTCTCGAGGCAATCCCTCCAGAGTGGAGTGGCTCGGTTTATCCTTGATTTCTTCTTCCGAAGGTTTCAGGCGTTTTGGTTCCGTCGGATCTTCTTCGCTAGCGAGATGTTTCGAGCCAATGAGGGGTTCCATTTCTCGGATGAGATTATTTGGTAGAAAAAAACTCAAATTTAACAGATCGTTTGCGTCTCCCAGCTGATTTTCGCGCCACGAGAGACGCAACACTTGCTTTGCAAATGAAATAGAGCATAGAATGAGGGTGTGCCAGTGGTAATGCTCATCGGGAGACATTCAGTTAATCATCTCTTCAAAGATTTTTTGTGTAGCCGTAACTGATTGTCTTCTCGATCTCAAAATTGAATGGCGAATATTTCGTACTTAAAAATGTACATTCCAGTTAGATACAGCGAGCCAGGGCTACCAAGTGGAGGCAAACCATGTGGATTTCTCATCGAATCGAGGAGGCCAGCCAGAGGGTATCTTTATCGAAATCCCGTTCCGGGCTTCCGATGAATCTAAAAACGGTTTCCGATCTTAACTTCCGATCTTCTGATACTCAATTCTGGCAAATTTCTCTTTTTTTTAACACAATCCAGCTGCCGAAAATGTATGTCGCTGTCTCGAGGAATGTTTCTCTTGCCAATCTTCCTCAAGACATCATTCGAAAGATCATTCCTATAATCGAATCTCCACATTCATTGAGACTTGTAAGTGAATCCACTGTATTTACGATTCATTTGACTTGTTCAGATATCACCGCCCTGGAATCTGCTCGCACTCGAGTTCCTCAGAAGAAATCCTGTCTCGCTTGATTATGCTGCTCTATTGATGAACATCGATAAAATTCCGGATTCGCTCGGGCTTCGGCTAACAGTTAAGAGAGAGGATCTGAAGCAGCTCGGAATTGAGAACTGGGAAAGGATGCTGCAATACGATGACGGAAAAGTAAGAAACATTGAATCAATTGCGACAAATTATTTCTCTAAATTTAGGTTTTTGTGTGTTCTCCTCCACAAATGATTCACGGACCTGTGGATCTGAGTAATAATAAAAACAGCGCTCGATTGAGAGTGAAGAGACTATTCGAAACCTGTTCTCGTATCGGCCATGTATCAATCAACTGCGACACCCGGTCTTCATTCGAATTCATGGCTGAATGTCTTGGATCTGTCTCGATCGGATACTTGACAGTCGAGTCGAGGCGAGTGAATGAAATCACGTAAAAAGATGAGCTAATGTATTGCTTCTTTTGCAGAGAAGACTTCAGAGAGCTTGCGATTGAAATGGCCAAAAATAACAACGTTGAAACACTTTGTGTTGATGGTGAATCGAGACGTCTGTGAAGATACGTTTTCGAGAAAAATTTGTGCAAACAAGTCTTTCGATTTTCCTCCGATTATTCAGTTTCTGCGATGCGAATAAAAATTGCGAAAAAGATTAGCGATTGTTTGAAAACCGAAAATTTTCGAATTTGAACTTCCCGCATTTTGGGCCATGAGGCAGGCACGCCCGAGGGTATTCTTAGAGGAAGTGCGTCTATATTGCCAATTTTGTGTTCACATCAGCGCTCTGTTTATTTGAACTCTCCCCTCTCTTCGCTCTGCTGATTCGTTATTTTGCATTCAAAGATGATAGTCTCTGAGTCGATTAACATCTCGCTCGCCAATCTTCCGCAAGACATCATTCGAAAAATCATTCCGATGACTAAATCTCCGCATCCTTCGAGACTCGTAAGCGAATTATTTTTTTTTAAATTTAAAATCCATGCCTATTTCGATTTGCTTAGATATCACCTAACTGGAATCTACTCACACTCGACTTCCTCTGTAGAAATCCAGTCTCGTTTGAATATGTTGTCATACTCATCGAAAGGAAATCGCTCTACATTCGACTTCAAGTTAAGAAACGTGATCTGAATCGTTTAGGAATTGAGAAGTGGAAAACGATGTATCATTTTAGTAACGATGAAGTAAGTGTTCTAATATTAATTTTGATGAATTTTTTTCTAAATGTAGGATTTTGTGTGTTCTCCACCACTGAATATTAACGGGACAGCGGAACTGCGTGATAGCGCTCGCGTGAGGCTGAAAAATCTATTCGAATTCTGCTCTCGTGTTGACCATGCGTACATTACCAATGACACTCGGTCGTCGTTTGAATTCATCACAGAATGTCTCGAATCGGTGTCGATACGACTCTTCACTGTGCAATCGAAGTGAGTTTATACGTGAAATCTACGTGAAACGTGAAATCATGTGAAACGTGAAATCATGTGAAACGTGAAATCATGTGAAACGTGAAATCATGTGAAACTTGAAATCACGTGAAATCATGAGTTAAATATTCCCTGTTTTACAGAGAAAATGTCAAGTAGCTCGCTATTGAACGTGCCAATAAAAACAGTGGTACAAAACGCCTTTGTGTGAATGGTAGATGGATCCGCAACAAACAAATAAATCCCGGAAAATCTTCCCAATTTCTCGCGTATTGAAAATTTGATGAATAAAACATCTTGTGCTGAAAAATTACGTTTGAAATGCGCAGAACCCGTAATGAAGTGTGTTATGGAGCAGGCATGCCAGAGGGTATTCCCGGAGAACGCGTATCGTTGCGTCGACAGTCAGGGTTGTATTACTTGTTATTTCATTTGAATCCTTTCGCCATCAGAGATGGTCGCTCCTGAATCGAATACTCTATCTCTCGCTAATCTCCCTCCAGACATTATCCGAATGATATTGTCGATGGCAGAAACGCCGTTGCTGCTAAGACTCGTAAGTCGAACTTTCTTTTTCCAAATTCTAATCGTGATTTCATTCTGATTTCGCCGACTTGGGATGCACTTGTACTCGATTTTCATGCGAGAAACCGTCGTCCAATCAGAAAGATATATTTGTATTTGGACGATAACAACCTGCGAGTTGGAATATTCATTCAGAAAAGTCATTTAAACCATTTCGGCATTGACACATGGGAACATGAAGAAGAACGCAGAAGAAGAGCCAAGAATGCATGAGTTTTTTTCTCAATTGTTTTTTTTCTCAATTGTTCAATTGCCTTTTCTCAATTGTTCATTCAAATTTGTAGGAAGTTTATGCACTTTCACCTCGAATGATGCTTGCACTGCCCACATTGTCTAAATCACCGAAACCAGCACGCAAAACAAGTGTATTTTGCACAAAACTCATGTGTATCAAACTGAAGAGGCTATTCGAGTATTGTGCATCAATTACGGAGATTTATGCGTTCGACGTGGACCGAAGAACGCTTGAAATGTTCTGTGAATGTCTTGGATCTGTTAGAGTGAGCGAAGTCTTCATTTCATCGAAGTAAGCAAAAAATGCTCCGATCCATTAAGCAATAATTTGAATTCAAATTCGAAGTGCGTTTTTTCAGAGAAGATGTGATTGATGTGGTAACTAATCATTTTTGGAGAGAAATTGCTGAAACATTCATCATGATCAACGAAGAAGTCATAAAGAACACATTCGTGTAGTCCACATATGGATTTCTCTCATTGTTTAATTGATGATACCGTTGGATTGAGTATACTGTGAATAAATTTCATTCCGTAACATTGCTTGTCTAACTCGACTCAAACAACGTGAACTTATAAATGAATGAAAGGAAGGCTGACCTGAGGGTATTCTCATCGAACTTAGCGTCTATGCGCTTCAAAATTGCCTGTATCTGCTTGTGTTTAAATTCTGCTGAGAAGGTCAGAGATGGAAATCTTCGATTCTAATGCCCTTTCTCTCACCAATCTTCCTCCAGATATCATACGAAAGATTGTGCCGATGGCTGAAACACCGACCACATTGCGACTGGTGAGTATGTTTTCCATCGATTATTAGTTGTCATTTCAGATATCTCCGACATGGAACGCTCTATCACTCGATTTCATAAGTAGGCACCCTGCTCCGCTAGAATACGCCTCTATTTGGATAGATAATGCCAAACTCTACATTAGACTGACAATAACGAGACACCTTCAAAAGCTTCTTGGATTTGATAAATGGACAACAATTTCAGAAAATTTGATTCATAATGTATGCTCTTTCACACTAAATTGAACGCGATTGTTCCCTATTTTAGAAACTTTGTCTTCGTTCACCACCTCAATCAATTCCTGGAATCCAACGCCCGGGAAATGTCATGAACAATGCGATGGATGCGGTCGGAATTTCTTTGAGACTAAGACGGCTTTTCGAATGCTGTTCTCGCATAGATCGATTCTATATCAATAATGTGGATCGGATTTCATTCGAAATTATTTCTGAGTGTCTTGGATCAGTCAAGATTGAAAGTTTGGCAATTACATCGAAGTAAGTAGAATTTATATATTTTATTTAATTAAGCGATGAAAGACAAAAAAATTGAGTTATTCAATTTACAGAGACGACGTATTGGAGATGGCGAAAGAACTTGCATGGAGGAACGATGCTGGAACATTTCTGAAAGTTAATTTTCAATGTATTTTTCATTATGAACGCTTGCTCGAATAGTCCGCTCATGAATCTGCATAGTTCTTTATTCAAAACTCTTCTGATATTTGATATCCACAGCGTGTCAGAGAGGACGACCTCCGTTGTTCTCCGCGGCGGATCATTCGCCATGGCCGCGCGTCGATGCGCGGTGAAAGTGAGCGACGAATGAGACGAGTCAACAAATAATATCTGTGAAGCATAAGATACAACTTAGTGATAAAGATAAAATATGCAAATCTGACATATCACAGCTATCAAGAGTCATCCTAAGA
>LS500647.1:207782-231583 GCA_900490845.1 Pristionchus japonicus | reverse complement strand
AAAGGAGAGAGGGAGAGTGATTCAATTACGAGAGAGGGAGAGGGGAGAATGATTTCATTCGTGGCCGCGCAAGTCGCGCGGAGCGGTCGGCGCGCCCCCGAAGGGGGCAAGCCGCGGCGGAGCGCGAAGGGGTCGAGCGTAGCGAGGCCCAGCCCGCGGCAGGCGCCCCCGGAGGGCTTAGCTTCCGCAGGAAGCTAGTTTTGGTACTAAATTGAGCTTTGTTAGCTTAATAGGGCTCCGTTCTGTCTAACTACATCATGATCATCTATGAAAAAATGTTTCAAGCTCACCCATTTAGTAATGGAGACATTGGGAGATGTTCAATGAGTAAGTCAGACTAGTACGAACTACAATTTTCCTACGGACTATTATACCTTGAGATAATGCACCGCTACTCCATTTACTGCGTTCAGACACTTCTGCAACGGACGATGAATGTCCTCATCCGCTGCAGAGATTGTGATTGACACGTACCCATCAGCGAGAGGACCGTGGATCGGCTGATGTGCGACCTGGAATGATACTTTTGATGTCAACATCTTTAGCGAAACATCCTCAGATGCATCTTCACTCAAAGGCTCTAGGCAAACTTTCCTTTTTACTGCCAGAAAACTAGTTGGTTAGTCTATTGCGAAAGAATACCTGGAGCGAGCCCGTTCCTCTGACTCCAATCACTTGACAGTCGTCCTCCTCCGCTGCTTCTCTCTTGATCCTCACAAGGGACAGTTCCGGCACGCGTCTCTCCATGTACCGCACTTGCCCGGTGCGAGGAGGCCGCTGTACTGTTTGGGGAGTAGTGTCTTGAGCTCTAGGGACGAGCTGGGACGGGTGACTGCGAGTGGTCTGGGTCGGGGAACGATCTTGTGCGGGGGCAGTGACGGCTTGAGCCGAGGCATTGGGGATGAGCTGGGCTTGCTGATTGTGATCGGTCTGGGACGGGGATCGCTGCGCTTCTGGGGCACTGGTGTCTTGAGTCGCCGCTCTAGGGACCAGCTGGGCTGACTGATTCAGAGCTCTCTGGGTCGGAAGCTGCATGGCCCTTGGCCCTGGAGTTGCTGCTCTACGGACGTGCTGAGACGGCTGATTGTGTGCGGCTGTAGGCGCACTGCTATCGTCAGCCGCAACTTCTGGAACTAATAGAGCCGGATCAGTGGCAGCGTCCCCAGCGGGTTCCTCCTTCACCATCGGCAACTGACTGGCTGCGGAATGGGCATCAGTGGAAGTAGGAGCTCTAGGCTGAGCTGGGGTTTCTAGAGCAGCCTGCGAGTTGAGGGTAGTAGTGCTCGGATGAATTGCACTTGAATCAGAGGCATGAGGAGCAGTGATTGGGTTAGCAATGGTGTTCTGGCTTGAGGCAGGAATAGTTAGATCGTGAGGGACCTCAATCACATCCTCGTCCATATCCTGCGAGTTGTCTGTGCCCGGCCTGTTGGCTCCAGCTGCAATGTGGTTTGATGCATTTCGAGGTGGCTGGTTGCGAAATGCGTGAAAGAATGAGAATTGTCAAACTCACCGAATGCAGGCATGTCATGATCAGTTTCCGATACATCGGCGTCTGAAGACGGTAGAGGGCGAGGAGCAAATGGATTCTGGGCTTGGTCGAGGTCAGATGAGGACACTGAAGATGGCGAGAGTGGGCGAGCGAGATCATTCTGAGTTTGGTCGAGATCCAGCACTGGTCGAGGGGTCTTGGCACGCGGTGCAGGAGCATCAGTTGCTGGTCTCTGAAAGCAGACTTCTTCTCTAAATCCAACCTTATTCGATTTCACTAAAGTTACCTTGGCTGCCGGTGCTCTGAGAATGGAAGGACGCGGCCTTGTTCGAACAGGCATCATATCAATCAAGGGCGCCTGAAATTGCAACAATTTTGCATTATAGATTCATCTCCAAGGCCTAATTTGTTCGCGACATCGTTTTGGTATAGCCGGGTCCCTCGTTTAACAAGTGGAATGATAATTACCGATCTATCCACAAGGTTTTGGGCATGTCCTTGATCATTCCCGAATCTGTGCGTTCTCTGCGGTTGCGGGTTCGTGCGCACAGGAAATCTCGCGTACTGTTGATCGATCGACGCAATGGCCTGTAATATTTTCAAATATTGTGATTTATGCATGCTTGCTCGCTTTGTCTGACCGGCGAGATAGTACTGTGAAATGAGATACCCTAAAACGTTCGCCCAAACATGATGCCGATAGACTTTAAATTCCCACAAGTATATCCGCGGATGAAAATCAGCAGCTTCCAATGCAAATGAAGGGTCAGAGAAAACAGGAACTTTAAATTGTCGATAATACATTTCTTACAGACCTCTTCCATTCTCTCCGGTCGAATGAACCACACACAGGTTTTTGTTCCGTCTTCATCCATAATTTCTCTTTTTTCAAAGAATTTGTTACGTTTGAGCACGACAGCGACTGAATTCCTCCACGCATGGTGCACTTTCTGATAGTAGGGAAAGGTCTCACTGAAAAGGGTGGATTGACGATTCCTGTATTATCGAACTATAGGATTTGTTCGTTTTCAACCTAAAAATCGTTGACGAGCGTCAATTCACAAATCGATGAACAAATGTTTCTTTCAACCCCGATAAGAAAGACTGCTGAACTCTAATCCAAACACACCGAATGTGTTCGCAAATCTCCAGCACATGTAATGATCCAGTCTCGCTATCCTTGAGTACAAGCGCGATCATGTTTGCAAACGACCACCTGGGGTTGGCGTACGATGAACGAGTCATGGGCCGGTTCATTGTGTACCTGGAGTGTATTATTGCCGTTATACTCAAAAATGTTCAAATAGTAGCCGAAAGAGGATCAATAACAATGGACAATTGTGAAGAAATCATCTGGAGTAAATTATACGCGAGCGATGAAGCGGTTTAATGCCGTGCTTCAATCAAAAATAGTCATGAAAATTTGTAAGAGGTAAGAAATGTTAAAAAAATTATTTAAAAATGTTACTAGTCCATACGAGAAACAAGGAATAGCATGGAGGGAAAGGAATGAAGTGAGCAGTTCGAGACCGGGCCATTTCACACCGCTCCGAATTACGAAAAATGAAAAGTGTCTCTGTGTCGTGAAAGAATCAACTGAATCAACTATAGCAAAGACATGCCAGAGGGAATAATTACTGCCTAAATCGCCCAGATCGGATCCCTCTCTAACTGTCTCAAACTATATCAGCCTGAGATCGGAATCGACTCCTGCTCCTTCTACACATAAGTTGAATCTCAAGTACCGACTCTTATTTCCTTTCTTCACTATCTTTCCAAATGTCTCTCTTCAAAGTAAACCATCCTAGCCCTCAATCCTCTGGTATTGTTGCGTCCTGTAACATTTCTCACTGATTTCCAAAATATTTACAACGATAACGGGAATGGTTTGCTTCAGGCCCAATGAACCACGCCAATCCCAAGTGGTTCTACAAAAACATGATCGCGCTCGCTCTCAAGGAAAGCATGACGGGGACATTGCAAATAACGGAGATCTACGATTCCATTTGGTGCGCTTTGATGCACCTTTTTTATAATGATTACTTTAGGCTAATGTTTGCATTACCATTAGGTTCGGCAGGAGTTGATAATCTACTCATTGCAGTGAAACGTTTCCTTACTATCGCAAGGCTCATTGGACGTGGAGAAATTCTGTCCGCTCCGAGCTATCACGTAACAGTCACATTTTCGATAAGGTCGAAATTGTGGCGGAAGATGGAACTAAAAAGTGTCTGTGGTACATTCGCCCGGAGAGGATGAGAGAGGCAAGATTTTGTTTGCGCCGTACTGGATCGGATATTGTGCTTGATTTGCACATTTCCTACTCATTATTTGATTACCTATTGAACATTCGAAGCACTTTCACACATTGAACTAGATACTTACCGTGCAAAATTTCAGGTCGATTCGTTGCTCCAAAAACAGTTCATGAAATCTCCTTGGGATTCATCTTCGAACAATGATACCATCCAGCATGATCACGGAAACACGGACCAGAATCGAATAGATCGACCGGTAAATTGTTTTTTTTTAGCTCGAAATCGCAAGGAAGAAATATCTCACAATGTCCATTTGGAGTTGATGCAGGAAGTAGTTGTTTTGCAATGTCAAATCAATGGCTATTTCAGGCCCCCTTGAGTGACGAATCACCTAATCGTGCGAGACAACGTCCTAATATTCTCAGAACTGCTGCGAGGGTGAGATGGATTCGAGGGGAATTATGTCGGAATTGAAAGAAGCAATAATCATTTTACTCTTGACTATTCATTTTTCCACTGAAGCTGCTTTCAGAGACCCGCTACCCCTGCCCCTCGTGCCAAGACCCCTCGACTAATGCCGGATCTTGATCAACCTCGGGACGATATCGCTCGACCTCTCTCGCCGTCTTCCATCTCTTCAACTGATCTCGACCAAACTCACGACCAAACTCTCGCTCCTCGTCCTCTCTCGCCTTCTGATATGCTTTCTGATGACGCAATGCCTGCACTGGATGCCATTGGTGAGTCTATCAATCGTTCTCCTTTCATGCATTTCGCAGTCAACTAACTCAAAATTCAAACCAAACTATTTTGCAGACGGACGACCGCACACTACGAGCGAACAGAGCGTGACTGGGGGAGCAATTGCGATCCCTCGCAATCCGGCCATTATTGCCGCACTCCAGAACACTGTCGTCCCTAACCCACCGGCTCTCGCAACTCCGACTCAGCTCAATACTTCCACAGACCACAATTCCGCAAGCAATCAATTGCCGAGAGTGGAGAAACCCGCAGCTGAACGCTTCGCTCAGCCGACCCAGCCGGATCCTAGAGCTGCAAATCGCGGTGCAGCCACACAGAGAAAGTCCCCGACCCAGACCATTCACACTCAGTCGGCTCAGCTCGTTCCAAGAGGTACTACTGATGGAATGAGTACCCCAGCAGTCCAGACCCAGGCAATTCTCACTCAACCGACTCACATTGTCCCCCAAGACATCAGTTCCCCAACAGAAAATCGTCCCTTGACCCAGACAACTCACAATCAGTCGGGACAGCTCGCTTCTAGAGCTGCGACTCACAATACAGGTGTGTCCTCAGTTAATCAACCTGACCAGCCCGTGCCTCAAGGTCACGCTGCCCCCAACCAACCCGCTCCCATCGCCCCACGAGGCGCCACTGTCCTCATGCAGCCCTCTCGCCCTCGGCAAGTGTTATACATGGAGAGACATGTGCCGGAAGTTTCCCTTACAAGGATCAAGAAGGAACCAGGGGAGGAGGACGACTGTCAAGTGATTGGAATCGGAGGCCAAGGATCACTTCAGGTACAATAATCAACGTACTTCGTAGTACAATAATCGACTAGCTGAGACTGATTTGACTACGAAATACCTGTCTAGTTGACTATGAAGGACTTGTTCCAGGCCACTCATCAAGGATATGTGTCAATTGCCATTTCTGCTATGGATGAGGACATCCATCGTCCACTGCAGAAGTGCCTGAGTGCAGTGACCGGTCCAGCGGAGCACTTTCTCAAGGTTATTTGCGAATATCCCCCTCCCTAAAACTGAATTCGCTCTAGGGATGTGTATCATTTCCTTTTTCTTTTTATTTATTGATGAAGGAAACGTCTAGAAAAAAGTAATGGCTGGGTACAATTATTAGAATAATCTCGTTTCAGAGCGCGCTGAACGTGCAGATGGCGGGCATGGCTCTCACACTCGGCGTTCCCCTGCCCGAAGAGCTGCACCAGACCGCAGCCCTCATCCCCACCCGCCATGCGCCCGTGGTCGCACCGGCTGCAGCAGCTGCAGCTCCGACCATTTCATTCATCGTCCCAAGTCGAGACGCGCTCACCCATCAAATAATGGCCAAGTGCTTGCGCGGACTGGACCAAGTCCGATCCAGCAACTTCAAGGTATGTATTATAATATTTTAAACATAAATATTTTCAAAAAAAAATTAGAACAAAAAAATCGTTCAGATGATGCTGTTTAACATAATGGCGAACGAAACTCGCCTTCGATTCGGGAAAGTGCCCAGGGAACTGGGGTGTGCCTTGTATCGTCGTGATGTCCCTGTGTCCCTTCCTATGAACAATTCATTGCTTCCTTGATGGAAACCATCCCTGTTCCCCTGGCACTATGATATAAAACCATCCCTGGCACTTTGATATATAATTTCAAACCAGTATTGATTTCGCCATCTCATTCCAAATCCCCTCAACGCCATTCCATTTCAGCCATTTCCGCCCCTCAACCAGCCGATAAGTTTTATCTCACTGAGGTGTTCTGCGTGTGACCTAGAATAAATTATTGATCCCGAATTCATCGATTTCTTTGATCGCTCACGCGTACTGCACTTTTTTGATAAATAGTTGTATTCGTAATTTTATTTTTCGATTTCACTCACGAATTTATTGTGCAGCGTAAAAGCAGATAAAATCACAGTTTGGTAGAATGGCTGATATTGATTACAATTTTGACATACAACTCTGTGTTTGGCCATATTTCTACATAAAAGCTAGTATCACATAGTCAGCGATTTCGATTTAGTTATGAATCAACCAACCATACTAAACGCTCTGTAAGGTACTTGATCTTCAATTTTTCGATTTTTCAGCTGTTTTATGAGGGACAATTGATTTTTAGCTGTTTTATTCAGGGACACACCAAGGCATGCCAGTGGGGCTGAGAATAGCCATACCAGCGAGATCGGAATCGTTCAGTCTCGAAACGAGTCCGAGATCGGAGCTCCAGCGAGATCGGAAGTGATTTGTAGACACAGTGATGTACCAGAGTTTCCTTCCCTCCCTCTTATTCTTGGTCTCTCATATCAAATTGATAATTCTTTTCGTTTTTGTTGTTGTTTTGTTTTAGTCTTGTAATAATCAATTTCAGAGCAGATGAGTCGCCCAATGACTCGTTCTTGCCCCAAACCCAAGTGGTCTAGCGCAAACTTGGTCTCTCTCGCACTCAAGGAAAGCAAGACTGGGCGATTGTCTGTGATTGAAATCTACGATTTCATTTGGTGAGTCTGTGCTCTACATTCGAATTGGTTTGGCACTACAACTACAGTTTGCAATAAGGAGCGGGTAACTCACACCTGACAGGGTAGGAGGCGAGCTTGAAAGTTACCCGGGATAATGTACAATGAAATTGTAATGAGAATTTGCATGTTCCCATGTAATTAACCTTTTCGCGGATACTCGATGTTCCGGGTAGCGGTACATTTAAAACTCTAACAAATACCGTGTTCCAGTGAGACGTTTCCCTCCTATCGGACCGCTTATAAACCATGGAAGAATAATGTCTATCGCTCGCTTTTGCGTAACAAGAATTTTGCAAATATCGAAGTTACGGAAGAAGATGGAACTAAAAATTGTCTGTGGTTCATTCGCCCGGAGAGAATGCAAGAGGTCAGTGGTAAATCTTGTTAAAATTACCGCTTTCTTAGTCCCTAAATTTACATAAGATTTGGAGATTTCTTACTCATTCACTGATTAAAACGCGTTCCGCGTAAGAACGTCGAAATTCGATGAGCAAGTGGCACAGTTGCTCAAAATGGTCCCAGGAGGCTCAAACTTAGTGGTTAGAGTCCTTAGGGGTGGGGCACACTTCAGCCGGGAAATTGGACCCAAAAGTTGATCTTTGATCTTTGATCTCGAAAATTTTCAAAGTGATTTTGACCCCATGTGTTGTATACCAGTAGATAGAGCATCAAAAGTTATGTGTGATTCCAAGTTTTCGAAGGGTTTGGACTTCAACTTTTCGAGAAATTTGCATAAATGTGGAAATTTTGCGTTTTTTTGATTTTCAAAAAAATAATACACCATCTTCCTACCATTTCCCCATCGTGAAAATTTGACGACATATGCAAAAACAGATGAAGAATTTATTAAAAATTATCCGGAAAATGTGGGAGGTACCGAAACTTGAGTTTTGCTCGAAAAACTAGCTCCCATTTGGTCGCCTAGGTTCGAATCCGCCTGCCCACATCAATCTTTTGCAAACTTTTTTTGTGCACTTAATGAAATGATTTTTACTCAACCTGTTCCTATATGTTTATACGTCGATTTAGAGATCTTTTGTGGACTTTTCAACTCAAATGTGGCCCAATCTTTCAACTCGATTTTTCACATAAGGGGGTACCCTTATGTGAAAAATGAGTTAGTAAATTTTTGTAAAATTTTTGTTAAAAAGTGACCCAAATGTGAAAAATATCAAAGATTGGTCACGGTAGATACGATAGGGCATGATACTTGGGTTGATTCTGATATGACCTTTAACCTCATTTTTCACGTAAGGGTCCCCCCTTATGTGAAAAATCGAGTTGAAAGATTGGGCCACATTTGAGTTGAAAAGTTCAAAAAACATCTCTAAATCGACGTATAAACATATAGGAACAGGTTTTGAGTAAAAATCATTTCATTAAGTGCACAAAAAAAGTTTGCAAAAGATTGATGTGGGCAGGCGGATTCGAACCTAGGCGACCAAATGGGAGCTAGTTTTTCGAGCAAAACTCAAGTTTCGGTACCTCCCACATTTTCCGGATAATTTTTAATAAATTCTTCATCTGTTTTTGCATATGTTGTCAAATTTTCACGATGGGGAAATGGTAGGAAGATGGTGTATTATTTTTTTGAAAATCAAAAAAACGCAAAATTTCCACATTTATGCAAATTTCTCGAAAAGTTGAAGTTCAAACCCTTCGAAAACTTGGAATCACACATAACTTTCGATGCTCTATCGACTGGTATACAACACATGGGGTCAAAATCACTTTGAAAATTTTCGAGATCAAAGATCAAAGATCAACTTTTGGGTCCAATTTCCCGGCTGAAGTGTGTCCCACCCCTAGGGACTCTAACCACCAAGTTTGAGCCTCCTGGGACCATTTTGAGCAACTGTGCCACCCCCTCATACGTTCTTAGGCGGAACGCGTTTTAATTCAGGTCGCTGTGGCGCTTGAGAAACAGTTCGCGCAATCCCCCGTGGAACTACCAAGCAATCACCAGCAGCAAACCATCCAAGACATTGAGCATGATCACGATTACGCAGCTCAAAATCGTGGGGATGAGCCGGTAAATGCGATTCTTTTTGTCAATTGACGCGCTCCACACTAAAATTGACAATCTTTCAACAAACAATCATTGTTATCGCTGCAATTCTAGGATCCCTTGATTGAGCAGATCTCGAATCCAGTGATGCAGCCTCCTTCCATTCCCAGCAGATCGGCTGCTTCAAAAGTAATGATTAGGTTGAAATTCTGCAGAGATAGAGAGAAGATTTTTTAAAACTATTTTCTTCATGGAATCTACTTTCAGAGAGCAGCTACTGATGCTCCTACCCTACGTGCGAAGACCCCTCGGCTGATACCGGATCTCGATCAAACACAGAGTGATCTCGCTCGCCCTCTCTCACCTACTGTCTCCTCATCTGGAGCTGATGATGCAATGCCTGTTCTGGATGCTTTTGGTGAGTCTGACAATTATTCGCTTATTTATTCGAGTATTTCGAGTGATTGTGAACAAGTTCAATCGATATTCATTGCAGATGGACAAAGCCGACCGCACACGGCGAGTGGGCATATTGTGAATGAGGGAGTGATTAACACCCCGCACATTCCGGTCATTCCGCCCGCAAACCAGACCACTTTCGTCTCCAACGCATCGATTGCTATCGAAACGCAGCCGCAACCCATCGATCCCGCGTTCACTGAGGCGCCTCAGGGCACCGATGTGCACATCCAATCGGCTCTCGCAACTCCCATTTCTGTAGCCAATCTGCTAGCAAGAGTGAAGCAGGAAATCGAAGACGCTCAGACAACCCAGCTCGCCCCAAGAGCTCCTACTCAAGGCGTCTACGCTCCAGTAGTGAATCAGCCCCCGACCCAAGCAACACACAATCAGCCTGCTCAACAGACCGTCCATAGAGCTGCGACTCAAGGCCTCACTGCTCCAGCACTGAATCAGACCCAGGCAGCTCGCACTCAACCGACCCAGATCGCCCCCCAAGATGTCCCTGTCCCCCTAGCCAAGCAGTCCCCTCGCACTCGGCAAGTGCAATACGTGGAAAGACGCGTGACCGTAACGACGGCCAGAGGGCCCGAACTGTCCCTTGCGAGGATCAAGAGAGAGGAAGTGGAGGAGGACGAGTGTCAAGTGATTGGCGTCAGCGGATTGTTCCAGGTATGCTTTCAATGTCCTTTGGTGATGGGAAGTTTAGGAACTCGGAACCACGTACCAAAAAGCGGCCAAATGTTCTGTAACGTATTCCGAACTATCCCATCACCCCATTCGATAACTAGTTTCGTAACAGTTGAATGGAAAAAAACCTAACAAAAAGAACCCAATTATTACAAGGAAGAATGCAAAATGAGGGGCTGATTTGCGTGAGTTGATTTGATCGTTATCTTGTTTACTTGACTTTGAAAGCCCTCTTCCAGGTGGCGCAACTACCGAACAACAGCCTGGTCCCTGATGGCTTTGTGAGAATGGACATCTCACGTCAGGATGAAGACGTCCATCGTCCATTGCAGAAGTGTCTGAGTGGCGCGAGTGGAGTGGCCGTGCATTATCTCAAGGTGATTATTGCAATATCTCTCCCCTAAGAATAGATTCAGCTGAATCTGTCAGCGAGTCAATTTTCGACCTTGAAATTCCCCCAATCATCCCTGATGAGCCAATACTTCTAATTCAGTCCGCACTCAACACTACGCTGACGAAAACGGCGTTCTCCCTGGGAGTTCCTTTGCCCCAGGAGCTTGTCCCGATCGCGCAAGCACTCGTGCGACAACCAGGCACAGTGATCGCGCCTTTGATGCCCCCCGTATCGACCGACGTACCGACCGCTCCCTTCCTCATCCCAGCGAGAGATGAGCCGATTCATCGAGTGATGGCCAAGTGCCTGCGCGGACTGGATCATGTTCGATCTAGTCAATTCAAGGTGAGAATAATAAAAAAATATATTTATTTTAATGATAAAATATAATTCAGATTGCGCTGTTCCACGTGATGGCCATTGAGACGCGTGGTCGGAAAGGAAACCTGCCCAGGGAGCTGGAGTGCGCCTTGAATTAGTATCCTTATCCCGCGTAGTTATTTAGTAATTTATTGAAGTAAACTTCTCACTGATAGATTCATCACTTCTCTGATGAACTTATCAGTAACCACAATTGATTTGAGTTTTAGCACCTTTATTGTCGCTTTCGTAACAAAGAAACGTGCCCAGGGGAACTGGAATGCGCCCTGTATCGTTGATGTGCTTGCACATAGTTCCGGATTTGTTCGCTACCTGTGACCGCTTCCCTAGTTATGTGCTTTTTTCAATTCCCCTCTTTTTGCTAGAATTACTTCTTTCCATTCTCTGTGTTTTTTGCAGTTGCACTCCTGAATAAAAGACATTCTGGAATCGTCTGACACACAGTTTGAAGAGCCATGCCAGAGGGGATTGTGCCAGAGGGTCTGAGTCCAGACTGACATAGATCGGAACCTTCTCGAACCGTAACTCAGTCTGACCTAGTCTGAGATCGGAAGTTACTCCCAGACACGTACCATTCATTTCCTTCACTCCCTGTTATTTCTCGTCTCTCGTATCGATGATAATTTTAGATATTCGGTTACTTTGGTGTCGAAGCAGGTTATTGTTATCGTTATTTTGTTTTATGAAATAGTAATATCTTTCAGAGATGACTAGTCGTCCTCGCACTCGTTCATGCCTCAAACCCGAGTGGACATACTCTAACATGGCAGCACTTGCACTCCAGAGCAGCCTGACTGGACGAATGCTGGTCACGCAGATCTACGATTTTATTTGGTGCGTTGGGATTAGAGTTGAAAATACGCTTCCGAATCGCTGTCAAACTCATCTCCTGTCATTGCTTAGAGATAATAGGGCTGAAAGTGATGCGATTTTTTTCGTTTTCGTCTTCGTTTGATTAACCCAAGATGATACTTTGGTATGGAAATTGCATTGATACGACGCGGATGCGGAGAGCTTTTTTTGCTCTTTCCGAACTCTAAACAGGAATCGCACTCTTTTCAGCCAGGAGTTTCCTTTCTATTGCACAGCTCCACAGAATTGGAAAAATTCGCTTCGCCACGCACTATCAATTAATAATTTTTTTGGAAAATTCGAAATCGTCGTGCATGGAAGGAAGAAATGTTTGTGGTTCATTCGCCAGGAGAGAATGAATGAGGTTAGAAAGATTTTTAAAGAAATTCGGAAAAACTTTATTGTGATTTTACATCTCATATGTCAGGGGTTTTGCGCATAATCATCCTATCATTAAATAGTGCAAGTACGGAACACTTGCCAACTAGATTCGTTTCCAATGTATCGACTTGATAGCTCAACAATTCAATGTTATTCAGGTAAAAACGTCGCTCGAACAACAGTTGGAGAAATCCCTTGCGATCCCATCCTCGGATCGGCAGACTATCACTACGATCCAGAATATCCAGAATGATCGCGCAGCACAGAATCATGCGGATAGACCGGTAAATTGGAAAATATTTTATAAAAAATCACTGAAAAGTCGCTAACAGATTTGCTTTCTTCTCTTTTCGATGCCATTTCGACCAGAAGAAGAAATAATTGATCCGTAATGACAATTTCAGGCAACCTTGATGCCTATTCGATCAGGGCCGTGTCCTTCGGCTATCAGAACACCGGTTACCAAGGTAACTATAGTGAATTAAAATGATTTTGAGCAGAAGTCTGCTTTCAGAGACCAGCAACAGATGCTCCTTCCCAGCGGGCTAAGACCCCTCGGCATATATCTGATCTCGACCAACCTCGGAGCCATTCCCCTCCTTCTCGTCCTCTCTCGCCGACTCCCGCACTCGCTTCTAACGATGAAATGCCCGTATTGGATATACATCCTGTGGGTGAGTCAGGCAATCCTTCTCTTCTCAATCAGCTAACACAAAAATCAACAAATCTATCTTGCAGATGGACAGGACCGACCGCACACAGCGAGTGGGCAGATTGTGAATGAGGGATCTATTGAGATGCTTCGCAATCAGACCATTATTGCGACACTCCAGAACACTACCTTTCCCAACTCAATTTCTCCTCAACCAATGGCTGCTGTTTCTACAGGAATGCATCAGAGCAATGCTGTTCCCAGCCCTCCGGGTGCTCTCTCAACCCCGGCTCAGCCTAGAGCTCTTGCCTCCACTGACGCCCATTCCACAACAAACCAATTGGCGACAATGCATGAGGAAGGCGCCACTCAGTCGGATCAACTCGTTCCTGAAGCGGCTCAAGGAATCAGTGCCCCCACAGGGCAGAGATCCCCATCGGGAGCACATCAGAATCAATCAACCCAGCTCACCCCTAGAACTGCTACTGAAAGCACTAGTGTGACCACCGGGAATCAACCTCTCGTCCCCCACGCAGCTGCCCAAGTAGTAGATCGCTCGCCGACCCAGACCACTCCAAAACTGTCGACTCAGCTCGCTCCTAGAGTTAATACTCAAGGCACTAGTGCCCAAACAGTGCAGCGGCCTCCTCGCACCCAGCAAGTGGTGCGATACATGGAGAGACGCGTTCCCGAAGTGTCAATCGTGAGAATCAAGAGAGAGACTATGGAGGATGATGACTGCCAAGTAATCGCAGTCAGAGGAACGGGATCGCTCCAGGTGAGATTTCAACGTCAAGTAGGCTGCTTGACTTACTAGACCTTCTGATTACAGACGCACCAGATGAGGTTTCACTAGAGACGTTGACAAAAAATTTCAGTACAGATGTAAACGTTGAAAGTCTTGTTCCAGGTCGCTCATCAACCGAATGTCTCTCCGATTGGCGATGGCTATGTGACAATCCTGATCTCCGCAGCAGATGAAGATGTCCATCGTCCACTGCAGAAGTGCTTGAGCAGTGTGAGCGGGCCGGCCGTGCACTTTCTCAAGGTGATCAACGAATATTTTGAGAAATCTTCAGATCTCTTTAGCAGTACAGCTGACACTAGACGAGCAAACTTCCCAACCGGTCTTGTGCTCTATTGGTCAAACTTGAAACGAGCTTCTGAAACTTTGCAATTACTCAATGTTTTGCATCATATACGTTTTCGTCACGGTTTGCAGCTTCCGCCAATACACCCGATTCAGACAGCGCTCAACACCCAAATGGCTCGGACGGCCCTCACTCTGGGCGTTCCGCTGCCCTCCGAACTCCTGCTGTGCGCCGTCGGCCCCATCCAGCCTGCGCCCGTGGTCGCGCCGGCTGCAGCAGCAGCTGCTGCAGCTCCGACCATCCCGTTCATCGTGCTCAGTCGAGATGAATCCATTCACCAAGTGATGGCCAAGTGCTTGCGAGGCCTGGACCAGGTCCGAGCAAGCAATTTCAAGGTGAGAATGAGAAGATGAAAACAATTTAGGGCACTCCTGCACATCCCCCTCATCCTGCGAAAAAAATCAGAATTACTGAAACTCACTAGATTTTCGCCCTGTTACCCGGAGAGATGCAGGACTGACTATTTATGATCATTCTAATTCAGATGATGCTATTCTCGGCGATGGCGAACGAGACCCGCGACAGGGGCGGGAAAGTGCCAAGGGAATTGGAGTGCGCCCTGTTCCGGTTTCCTGTTCCCAGTTATCAACAACCACAGCTGAGACCTGTTGCGAACTATTGATCGATGTGTCCGAACTCTTTAACGTTTACTTCCCCCCATTCTGTTTCAACATGTGCGCTTTCCTCGTCTATTGGTTTTGAAATTCACCCACTTAGATTGTATTTAGAGACTGCAACTATTCAGTTTGGTCAATATTAGATTTCACCGTTTTCCTACGAATAAGATGAATTCTGGTCTACCACCGGGCTCCCATTGCACATTTTCCGTCTGTTCGATATTTGCCCATTATTCGATATCGTTATGCACATGGCTGGTGCATTGGGACAGATGGTCATAAGAGAGGGAGGAGCGATTGCAAGAAACAAGAGGATAAGGAGGAGGAGAGATACTTCAGTCTGGTTAGGGACACAAGCCCGAATGTGGTGCTGCTGAATAAAGCTTTGCGTGCTAACCCTTGCCTATACCGATCGCACCAATACCGATGGGAAAACCTGTTTGGGCATATTTAGGGAATAGAAGTCTGTGTTCTGGTTCTTAAGAATAAGACGAGTTTGAACTCTGGTCATTGTTGCTTCTGGTCGTGCCTCTTCTTGATCTCTTTTCCCGCTGGTTGCTTGTTCTCATCTGGGGTCGATGGACATTCTACCGTATCTTATGTAATTGTTACTCTTTGTAAAGGCCGACAGAAAGCATAATTAAAGTGTAGGTCCCGGAGCTCGTTTAATTTCCGATAGTTATGTTTCGGAAAGCCAGTGCACATTCTTCTTTTCCCTCCCAAACCCCATCACAGTCCAAGAGATTAGTTTCAAAAGTGCTATCTGAATAATATTAATTGGGAATCATGGAGTTTCATGTGATGACTTTTGTTGAATGCGAGTATGATTAAGAAGAACAGTATTTGCATTGAATCATTAGTAAGACCTCGTGGAAACATCCCTTCTCTGAAATTACGAGAGCACCATTCCGCTCTACGTGACTCGTGAAAACTTGTCGTTTAGCAGAACTCGTTGACCATATCCATCCGATTTCCACACGAACTCCGTTTTACATATCGAATATCCTGTGAAGCAGTGAAACAATCTAGCGATGTTTTGACCGAATTGGATTTCCGTTACGTGAATTAACTACCCGCTAACGAAGACCAACGCCAGAGAAGGTTCGGCAATTAGCCGTCGCATTAAAAGATAGGATCGTCGATAGAATCGGCGCATTCTTAGTAGGACTGGCCGAACGGCTTTCCGAACAGCGTGAGGTACTGTAGTTCATACGTGGAAAGAAGCAGCTAGCGATTGGAAAGTCGTTGGTGAATTCATTTCTTTGTGAGGTCCTAAGTTGATTCCCCCATTGAAAATTCTCATTGCCTATCTTTTTGTTGATTCGACTCGAGAGAAGTGATTCACGATTTATCAGTGCTCGCGTGACACTTCCGTTCATCATCGCACCCATAACACCTTTTCGGACTGAGAGATGAGAAATATGATCCATCTCGCCCGTTCTCTGAGCAGGAATTCCAAAGTCTCAAAGGACATAGCACTGTCTTCCGTCTTTACTAAACCTCTGCTTAGATCATATCAGAGCCTAGACTTTGGCCAGAGTCGAAAGCCACTCCTAATACGGGAAGAGGACAGTATTGAAAGAAGAGACCCACGGTGTGTGAACTCGTTTATTACTATATTATAATCTATTCAACTAATTATGTTGCCAATAGGAAATGCATTCCCTATTGAGGGAACAGCCCACAGTAATCCATCATGGATTGGAGAGAGAGAGAGAGCATTCCTGACAGCCGAAAGGAATAATATGCAAGAGGAGCCATCTGGCTGCGCTATTGAGCCCAGCCGGGAGCCCATCTGCCATTGCATTATGATACCACAGCTGTATCAAGTATTCAGACTACCACTCCCAACATGGGGGTTTGAATCGAAATTGCATTCTTGTGTCTTGTCTGAACAAAATCCAATCTTGAATGACAAAGAACGGATCATCTCAGACATTATACGATCAAAGATCAATGAATCTTCAGATCGAAAAATAGACAGGTTCGGTCGAGAAAAGTGATCGAGACCCAACTCGAAGTGGGTGATTTCGCAATTTTGAAAAAGGGAACGCATCAAACTTGAGTGCACCATATGTAGGGGCCGCAACGTAGATTCAATATTTCTCACTATGATGTCAAATGTAGGCTCAACCTGTCCCTTGTGATCCCAGTAACATCATACTTTTTACCGAACGTCAATATCTTGTCTCTGAGGCGCGCTAGAGCGCAAGACGTGCGCGCGCAACGGAGGGAGGGAGAGGAGGGAGAGGCGAGAGGAGAGAGAAAGGGGGCGGAGCCTCTCTCGCGTGTGTCTCTCTCCCTCCCCCCGCCCTCTCGCTCCCCTCTCCCCGCGCAAAAAACACAGCTTGGGGGTTATCGCTAAAAATCCAAAAAAAAATCTAAAATTCGTGAAAAAATCTAATTAGTCAGAAAATTGCTATTCAAAATCACTGAGTTTCCTCGAAATACTAAAACAGGCCCTATCGAGACCTTCAACTCGAATTACGACCATCAAGATGGAAATTTTTCGACTTTGAATAGCACTCAATCGATAAGGGGTGGGAATAGCTACTCAAAACGCTTTAGAGCTAAGGATTTGGTTTAGAACGAGCTTTGTGTTTTCTCTTTCTCGAAATTGCGCGAAACCATGTCCACACAAAAGGGGCGGAGCTTACGGTCCCTAACCATATGAAGGTCCCTATGAATTGACTGCGATTAGAAAACTAAACGCAGAAATCAACCAGGGCAATCGAATTGAAGGCAATCATCTCTACTGGTTGAACAGATTTCCTAATACTCTCAATTCATGAGAGAATGACGATGATGAGACCCGTCTCAATATTTCGACCTCTTTTCACCACGTATTTCATAAATAGCTGAGTAAATTCTATTGAGAAGTCAATACAGTAGCATAGCATCATTGTGAACCCGATATAATCTCTATTGTTTGTATTCAATTGTAATTTGTAACGCTTGAGATGTTTTGTATTCTTTCTAAACTTAGATCACATAATTATGTTACTATCTTAGCTTCGTATTGTCATTCTTTCGTAACATGAATTAATATCAGTATTTAATATCAGTATCTAACTAGCTTACCGCATATTTCGTGTATTAGATCCAGCACCACAATTCGAAGATAGATGATGAAGTTACAAGCCATCTATGCCCTTCCCCTCTCATTGATTCACTGACCAGAAATCATGCCACCAATTGATTACCTCGTCGAAAGAGACCAGGATCCCCTTAATCGCCCCAGAAATGATGATATCATAAGGTGAAGCAGTCTATTTCCACCTTCAACTCTATTCAATTCAATTCCATTGCTACTCGATTGACGAGGCAAGAAGAAGACGTCGAGGCGCCGTCTCGTGCGAAGGAGGGACGTTATGCACATGGCTGGTGCATTGGGACAGATGGTCATAAGAGAGGGAGGAGCGATTGCAAGAGACAAGAGGATAAGAAGGATGAGAGATACTTCAGTCTGGTTAGGGACACAAGCCCGAATGTGGTGCTGCTGAATAAAGCTTTGCGTGCTAACCCTTGCCTACTCCTTTTCGCACAATGCCGATGGAAAAACCTGTTTGGACATATTTAGGGAATAGAAGTCTGTGTTCTGGTTCTTAAGAATAAGACGAGTTTGAACTCTGGTCATTGTTGCTTCTGGTCGTGCCTCTTCTTGATCTCTTTTCCCGCTAGTTGCTTGTTCTCATCTGGGGTCGATGGACATTCTACCGTATCTTATGTAATTGTTACTCTTTGTAAAGGCCGACAGAAAGCATAATTAAAGATATTTCCCCCCAATAAACATCCATCTGGAAACGCAGATTGTTTGAGAATGCGTTTCACTGACGATTTAATTTATGTTTTTGAACCTCGTCTGGTCAGTTTACGCAACGAACAAATCGGCATCTCACGGAAGAGAGTCAGGGAGAGAGTGTTGTAAATAAAGCAGACTCGGAGAGTTTACATTGGTGAGTGGGTGCTTCTTCTCCCACTTCCAAGTGACTCTTCGTGATTGGGCACGAATAAGATCCCCTATGTTTTCTTTAAATCTGACTTTCTTCCTTACACTTCTCGCTCAATTTGATCCGATATGTATATTGCTCAATTTTAATGTGATAACCAATCTTTGCAGAGCTCTAGACGCTCTCTTTATTTCGAGTATTTCAATTGAGTAACATCATCTCTGCAAATTTTCTCTCCTTTTCACGGTGAGTCCTTGTTGAGATAAAGTTGTTGAGTTTCTTCAGCCCAGGTACGCTCATACGTCAAATAGGTCTCGCCTGAGCGAGAGGGGATGTCGGCATTTGCACAAAACTCATGTCGGCCGTCCGAAAAATGGCAATAAAACCATGGAAAAATTTGATTTCGCTTCATAGGCCACGTCGGCAAATGTTTCAGGGACTTCGCCAAAATTGCTCAGCTAGACCCCATTTGACGTATGGGTACGCTTACCTTTGTTCCTTGTTGTGTTCCTCCTCTCGATTAGGGATGTCAGAATTAAGACTGACTCTCCTCATTTTCCACACTCTCTAACCGATCAGACAGGCGAGAGAGTGTGTGAAATGAGGAGAGTCACTCTTAATTCTGACATCCCTCCTCTCAATGCTGGATCACTCTTGATGTCATTGCAGTCATGACCGACCCATTTCGGGAAATATTCCCAACCTTTGACGATCTAGACTTCAACTATCCAATTGACGAAGGAGAGACGGAGTTTTCCTTTGCAACTGTGAGTCTTATTATGGTTAGAAAACGTTAAGGAATGGAGATACTGTACCTAACAATCAACCACTACAGGCAAATGGATCCCCTACGCAGTTGGCACAGATTCCACACCCACTCCCAGCTACAGCAGCGATTATGTCTACGCCCCTCAGGATGAGAGCTTCCTCCTCTTTCGGAATGTTCCGTGTTTGTAATATTTTCTGTCAATTTTATGATAGAAAGAAAAGATAAATTTGAAACTGCTCAAACATGATGTGAAAATGCTATCCTCCGGTCCGTCGTTGAAATATGACATTTTGTCCGAAATTTCAGTCGAATTTCGCAACAATAATAGACAGAATGGATTTACGATTCACTAGGGCGCACTCTCTCCAATCGAAGTGCACTCTCGCCACATAGTAGCATAGTAGAGACAACAGATAGAACAGTCGCGCCTAACGGAGGGAGACTGGTGTAAATGGAACAGGCTCTCAGAGTGTTCTTCTCTCACTTGAATCACTGAGCTCGCCTCTGTGATTGATCAGAACAGTTGACGATGCTAGGATCGGCAGTCAGGGCTGGGCGGAAATTTTACGGTCTCATTTCGCAATGCTTTCTCGCCGGTCAGACAAAGGGAGAGAGCCTGTCCAGTTGGCAATGCAATGACTCTCACTGTGTTTATATTCACACAGTGTGACTCCTTGGCTGTTTATGATTCGATCTGTCACTCGATTGCATTTCCTCTGCCTTCTCACAATTGTTGTGCTATCGCTTTCCTCGTCTTCTATCCCCCTCTATTTGAATTCTACGAATTTTCCCTCGCTACTAACAGATTCCTCACAAGCTCCTTACACATTTCAGAGCTCTACATGCCCTCTACTCACGATTATCTATGTATTTCATCTAGACAACTTCAACTAATTCGTCATCATCACACAGGTATGCAACGTTTCTCTTTCAAATTATTGGTTTGTTGGTCTGTTATGCATCTGCTTCGTTCCGTTGTATTCCGAAAAAAGGCTAGTGAATTAACGATATTATATATTTTATCACACGAGATGGAGCTTCTCAATCAGCAGAGTGCGAATTACCGAATTCAGGCCCGGGTTCGGGTTCGAGAAGTGCGAGAGGAGGCTAAGAAAGAGGCTGAGAAAGAGGACGAGGAGGAAGACGAGCCTTCACCTCCAAAAACGCGAAAGAGAATCAAGTCGACGGAGGGCAAGAAGAGAGCACCCGAAAGAAAGTGAATATTGCTCTGTAAAATATGAATACCATCAGCGAGCGGATCCTTTTCGGTCCGTAGCGTCCGTTATCGTTGTTTATATTTTGATGTCTTTATCGTAAACAGGAAATAAAGAATGAAGAACCATGAGAACTTAGACTTTATGCAATGTAACGTAGGCGTTAGAGGTTTGGAATCCGAAGTCGTTCGACAACTCCAAGTGAATTCGCAATGCTTTTTGGCAAAATCTTTAAAATCTTTTCCTGCCGCAAGATCTGAGGCCACTCCTGTTGGACCAGATTCCCAAATTTTTCCTATTAGCGAACCACGATCAGAGCCGCGCATTTTCGCCAACTTTCTCATTCACCGATATCTACACTCTTTCTGTTCCTTCTGCGATTGGAAAAGATCAGCAAAGCAGATAGCAACTGTTGAATGAGTGAGGAAGAGAGGGAGTCCCGGATTAATCAGCGTCGTCCTCCCTCTGAGGCAGAAGTAGACAATCCCAACTAAGAAGCAGGAGGAGAGGAGAGGATTCTCATTTCTCTGGTTTCGATCCAGGCCCCCACTGAACGGATCGAAACTATCCACTGACAATCTCAGGATGAGCTTCGATCTCTCCACAATCGTCGTTTTCGTGACATTTTTCTCGAGCTTCAAGGCACATTTTTATTGCGGTCATCCTTATCAGCACATCTGATCCAGCTTTATCACTTGATTCTTTGGAAAAGGAAACTGATCATGGGCTGGCATTGATCCCTGCATACTTTTTCAAGGATTATTACTGAGAAACTTCACGATTGAACTCATTCATCAAAGTGCCACCCTACTGCCCCCGCACCATCAATTTCTGCATAGCCATTGCTCCAGTTTCGTCGTTCTTCTTGTTGGTCCTAATTTCGGTACAATGAAGATACAGAAAATTGCCAGTAAAGGCAAAAACAATGAGGGAAAGAATAGCAACAGCGATCTTCCAGTACAAAGCCGGGTCTTGGTCGAGGACTATAAGCTGGATGTCGTAGTCGGTTCTGTCGTCCATCCCAGCTTGTGTAGAAGCCAACATCGGAGAGTGATGCCTGAATTATGCGAGTTTTTCTCAATGGGAGACCATTTTGGTGAAATTGTGCCACTCCCGTCCCCGTTTCCTGGCGTGCTTAGTAACAACAATCATTTTAGATAAGTTTCAGAGTGGTTATTCTGCCGGAAAACAGACTCTGTCCGTTTCTCTTTTTTCGAAAATTCCGAACGGTCAACACTAGTTCTTAAAGAGAAATCCATTTGATGAGAAAATTGACAGAAAAATCCAAACTGTGTGGATCACGAGCTTCGTAATGTGCAGTGCTCCCATCTCAACCTTCGCATTATAGGCTCCCTCCCAGACGGGATAACTCGACTTTGGTTCTGCTGTCCAAAAGCCGCACTTGCCTTGGTTATTTGCCTCGTGAATCCTTCCATCGTAGCAGTACCTGCAAAACCGCATTTTTCAGGACGTTCTCAACTAGGGATGGCAGAATGGTGAATGACTCTCCTCATTTTACGCACTCTCTCGCCTGACTGACCAGTTGGAGAGTGTGGAAAATGAGGATCATCATTCTTCATTCTGACATCCATATTCTCAACGTTTTTCAAAAAAAAATTTGGGAAGCAAAATATTCTGAAAAGGAAGATGGTTGATTGTCCAATCTTCAGTATCATCAAAAGCCACAATATCTGAGAGGAAAACGAACGAGATGAACTGCTTTCCTTTGCCAACAATTCGTTCCCAATACCACACGTTGGACCGCAGACTCAGCTCCACCCGATCTCCAACCTGTGGTGTTTGATACTCCACGAGATTCGAAGCTTGAGTAAGGAAACCATATTAGAAACAAAATAGCGAAAAAATAGGTTACTAACCCGGACTACAACCTGCTTCTGTGCCATCACAGACGAGATGAACATGACAGTGACGAGACAGAGAAGGATCATGCCCTGGAATTGGGCAAATCGCAATCAAAACAGAGACAAAGATTTATTCGAACAACCATGCAAAGTTTCGAAAGAACTGCCAGAGACTACAAACTGGAGGAAGAAAAAGCAGGGGAAGAAGGGAATGAGAGGGCATTCCCTCTGTTTCAACTCTTCTCCACTCTTTCTCTCGCTGTCTTCTCTCTGGCAAGAACGGCTCTCCTCATTCCGCACACTCTCTCGTCTCTCTGACCAGTGGGTGTGTGAATTGAAGAGAGTTTCGTGTCGAGCCATTCCTACTGCACACACTTCCTTGCTGCCTCTAGCACTCGAGAATACGAATGAAATGGAGAGCGCGGCCAACACTCTTTCTCGTCTCGGGGAACGCGAGAGTGGCCCGTTTTTTGCACTCGTCCTCTCGTCGTTCGATAGAGAGAGAGAGTGAGAGAGACGGGGATGAAGGAGAAAAGTGGTGGCGTGAAAGTACACAGTTGAGATCCGTTGGTCAAGAGCTCTCCCTGTTAAAATAACCACGCGCAAACTCACCTGGGATCTCAATCCTTCCACAATTTTGTAATCCTGCCTTTATTTTCTCTATGTGTTGTAGGTCAATCGGTTTTCCTCGGTCAAACGCACGTAACTGACTCCACATTATAGGTTCTTTTCCGCTCCACTTTCTCGAGAATCACAGGTTTTATTGCGGTCATTGTTATCAGCACTGCGTGATCAACCTTATCACAGAGCTCTCGTGAAAGAAAATCTGAACAAGTGCCATACTTTCCAGCTATTTTCTTTGCCCTGCTCTCCTATCGCCCTCTCCTCGCTCTCTCATTCTCGTCGTTGCTGATTATGAATCCATTTCAGCCCATGGTTCACCTTCTCATTCTCATTTCTTTTCTCGTCGGCTCTCTGCTTGCAACGCACAAAGTGACGCAGATTGTAGCAGTTGTAAGCTCATTTTTCTATTTTTTCATTGAAATCGACGAACCACCACATAACTTCGTAAATTGTAGGTTGGTGACCGGGTGGAGTTGGACTTCCGCGCCACAACCTATTTTTGGTAACGAATCGTCGATGCGGGAAAGCAGCAATTCACGTGAGTTTTGCACTGGGTTGGTCTTCATATTTTTTTGATGTACACTAGGGTTGACGAAACGAAACGGATCTCGGAAATTCCGAAAAACTAAATCAATTATCTCCAGTTTTCCGGAAAAGAGAGTCGAACAAAGACCTTTCCGATACTCTTCCGCAAAACTCATTTTCCGACTCGCGAGTGGAGAGAGAGCGGTGTGCGAGAGAGTGGGGTAATTTTGAAGACTTATGTTTCAAGCCAAGAAT
>LS500647.1:191842-207282 GCA_900490845.1 Pristionchus japonicus | reverse complement strand
ACTAGGGTTGACGAAACGAAACGGATCTCGGAAATTCCGAAAAACTAAATCAATTATCTCCAGTTTTCCGGAAAAGAGAGTCGAACAAAGACCTTTCCGATACTCTTCCGCAAAACTCATTTTCCGACTCGCGAGTGGAGAGAGAGCGGTGTGCGAGAGAGTGGGGTAATTTTGAAGACTTATGTTTCAAGCCAAGAATGTATAGTCGGAGGACAGTCGAAAAGGACTCCGACGCTGTCGAATATAAAGAATTCTCGTTCGATAGTATAGAACAGCGAAACATAGCCTGTTCTCAGTCATAGAACACCGCTCTTTCTCAGTGTGAGTCGAAAAATGTTTTCTCAGTGTGAGTCGAAAAATTTTTAGATGAGTTTCAGAGTGGTTAATCTTTTCCGGAAAACAGACTCTTTTCGTCTCTCTTTTCTCGGAAATTCCGAATTCCGAACGGTCAACCCTAATGTACACATACTGCAGGTACTGTTCCGTTGACGGATCGAACGCCGGCAAGTGCGGCGGGTGGAAGGAGACTGATGACTCGGTTCCTAGTGATTTCTGTCTCGCGAACGGCTGCAAACGTTGCAACCGATTGCGGTTCGTGCACGACGCACCGCTTGTTTCGCACAGTGCGGAAATAGTCAGCGAAAAGGGACTGGTCGGCAAACTCGTCATTGCGAAGGTACACAGATTGCATTTTTTTTTTGTTATCATACCATCAAATAGTCCGGTCTAAGTGCTCTGATCCGGTAACTTGAGCCTTCCCGATAATGGCTAAAGCAATCACGAGTTCACCGAAAGTCCTGCGTTAGTTAGTCCAAGTGTTGGAAAGAGTGAAATACAACCGTTTCGGGCGGGGCGGTGGACTTCAGAAGTTCCTAATGGTGTGAACAGTGTCACTTCCTAGTCTCATTTTCTACCTAGAGAAATCGACTAGAGGGGTTGTTCTAGTCGAGAATGAGGGGTAGACGAATCCTCTACTCCTCTCCCTCTCTCCCCTCCTCACATCTCTCATTCTCCTCCTTCCACTCTCATACAGCATGGTCAATCTGAGCGCCCATAGTTCATTTGACTAGATTATCTCACTCGTCTCCCTCGAAATGAGAGGGGAGGGATAGAGGATTCGTCTACCCCTCATTCTCGACTAGACCAACCCCTCTAGTCGATTTCTCTAGGTAGAAAATGAGACTAGGCAGTGACACTGTTCACACCATAACTGATTTCTTCAAGGTATCTCTGACGGACGCCGGTAAGTACGCACGGCCCGACACGCTGGATCGCCCCGATGCAGAGATAGTCGAGCAAGTGTTCCACCTCATCGTGCTCGAGCGAGACCCGGCTCGCTACTGGAAGATCGCTGTTGCTGCACTGGCCGTGATTCTGATGGTTTTTGTCGGCTACTTCGTCTATCGCCACTATGCCGATAGGAAGAAGAAGAAGACAAACGAGCAGAGGGAGCAAGTGGCAATGCAGAAATTGGTTCAGGGACAGTAGATTGGTATAGTACACCAGTGGTAATCCATGCTTGGCTGAGTGTGATTGTTTTTGAAAAATCGATTACTTTTTCACTCCGATCATAGTTTTGTGTCTGTATTTATCTGCAATGCGATCAATGACGATAAACGATTCCTGAAATGGTCGTTCATCCCAATTTTGATTCGGTACGGCATCCGATGGCTCACTGCAAATAACAAAGAACGAAACGGAAATAGCGGGAGAAACCTTCGGTTCACCACTCGTCTCTCTTTCTAACTCTATCTCTATGTTTCACACTCTTTCTCTTTTTCGCACTGTCTCACTTTGTGTGACTCGAGAGATCGCATGGAAATGAAAAAGTAGATGAGAAGGGAGGAGAGGAGGAAGAGGAGAGGAGAATGGCCCGTTTTTTTGCACTTCCTCTTCTCCTCATTCGATAGGGAGAGACGGGAAGGAGTGGGAGAAGGGACGAATTGAAACTAGTCAATGTCATTTGCAGGCTATGCTTTGATCACAATATTGAATCTTTTCCGTGTCACTTCCCGAGCTTCAACGCTGGCTTTATTGCGGTCATTCTTATCAGTGCAGTGTGCTCAACTTTATCACTGAGTGCTTGGGAAAGGAAAGTCTGATGACCCTCTCTTATTTTCAATATTTCCCGTCAATATTGATTCTAATCACCGTGCCGTACGATTGTTGCCTAAATGCCATCCCGCTGACACACCACGAATGAGAAACGTGAACGGCAGAGAAATAAAGAACGAAAAGCGACGATGTCTTTCTTTCTCTGTTCCGAATTTTCACTTCAATTTTTCACGTTTCTCGATTGCATTCAATAGTTTGTATGGTGTTTCTCTAGAAGTATTCTTTAAACTTGCTTTTAGATTCCTTAACTTACTTGCTCACCTGAATTTTGAGTTCCTTCATGCATCAGTTGTTCGTAGAGAGTTGAAGAGAGAGGGCTATCAATTCACGTGTTCTCAGCGGGGTGTGAAATAGAGAATACGGGTCGCCGTCTCTTCATTTGCCATACTCTCTCTCCTCTCAGAGAGACGAGAGAGCAGGCCAAATCAGGAGAGCAAACTTTTCATGTGCCATCCCTCGAGAGGAGAGTGGCCCGCTTTTTGCACTCGCTCGGTTCTTCCTTCGATATCGAGAGACGAGGTGAGGAGATAAGAACGGGGAGAAGAGAGCAGGGTAATGCGACTTAACCTTTTTTCTTGACGATCTCAAACCCAAAACACTGTTCTTTCATTTTCTTCGTTTTCCAACCATTCCTAAAACGCATTGAAATTGCGTTTCACAATCCACTCCACGTAATTATTCATCGCTTTGTGCCCATTCTTTCTGCATTCCAGGGGTCACGCGGCTCATACTAATGAGCGCTCTCATGGGCGGCGTTATGGCAGAGCTCACGCAGATGATAGTTCAAGTGGGTGATGTGATCGAATGGGAGAAGTGAGGTGGATAATGAATTTTAGTGATCAAACACGATTTCCTGAGACTATCAAGGATTTTTTTGAAAGTGAGAATGTAGAATTGTGCATGATTTTTTTCGAAGTAGATGATGTTCAAATAATTCTCGTTGCAGGTAGGTGACCAAGCAGTCTTTGATCTCCGATCCACCATCACAGTCTGGGAACGAGTTGTCGACGACGGGTTGCAATTTTTGACGTTTGTGTTTTTTTAAATTCATTTTTTCCAAAATTGAGTAGACTTTTCGATCCAATTTGTGTATCTATCATTTGCTGAAACAAATTTTCGCAGAAATATCACTAAAATTGTCCGAGATTGCTCGGTTCACAAATTCATTGCAGCATCTGTGAAGATGGCGACGTAAACAAGACCAATTGCGGCTTCTGGACGGATCGCATCCATTCAGAGAATCTTGTTGCCTATGGTACGCAAGCTTTTTTCATTAACACATACTCCCTCGTCGGTCAACGAAATCATGAAATCGTGTATAACAAAAAGAGACGGAATACAATTGTCTCATGTCAGGAGCGAAAGCCGAATACGAAAAGGATGCCACAACACGGCTCGTGATTGAGCAGGTACTTCACTGGGTTTGGAGAAGTAAGATGACAGCCTTTCTTGAGTGAATTCCAAGCATATTTTATGTAATTCGTTTGGTTTTGCATTTTTTCGAAACTGGATTATACATTTTTAAGGTATCCTTAGCTGACGCGGGGCGCTACTCGTACTTTTTCGGCATTGCACGCAAGGAATCTTGCTCGTACGTTCTGAATCATCGGTCAACTTGAATGCACTAGCCGTTATCAATTCAATTCAATTCAAATCATCTCTATTCTGTTAGGTTACTGTTGCATTGTTTTGGTATTGGCACCAGTTTTCTCTTGCTTAACACAAGTGTTGCGAATCCGCAGAAAACGGATGTTCGCAAAGAATACATGAGCGTCGCCTCATCAATCAATGTGTTAAGTTTACACATTGAGATAAGCGATACTCATGTAACGTATGGTCTTTCAGCCCCGTCATCCAACTCATCGTTCTGAACCACGATCCTTTCGTGGGCTGGAAGAGAGCGGTCGCCGCTCTTTCCCAGACCATTCTTCTGTTGATCGGCTACATCGTCTATCGATGTAGCTCTGAAAAGAGGAGGTGGAAGAAGCTGAAGATGGAGCATAGAGAGCAAGTGGCAATGCAGAAATTGGTGGAGCTGAGACCTTAGATGGTGATGATGTATGTATATAGATCCTTGATTCTCATTTGATATCCATGTCTGATTCTTCAATCATGTTTTGATGCTTGTATTTATTCGATGTATCGGTGCCTTGACGAGTGAATGATTCCCGAGAAGATTCTTGTTTGCATTATTGCTGAATGAACATCAGAAGGACCAAATCCACATCCTGAAACTCATTTTGATCTGCGCTTCCAAATGCACGCTGATAAACTTTGTCATACTGAATGAGCAGTGCTTTCGATGACTCAACTTCGATCAGCACTAAAATGACACGGAAATGAGCGAAAAACGCACACCATTAGTCTCACTGCTAAACTCTTTCTTGATGAGTTTTCCCACTTCTTCTTTCATCTGACACACATCAATCTACTTTTTCTCAGCTATGAGAAGGAGTGGAAAGAGGTTAGTTTTGTTGCGTTCGCTCATCTCATTCAATAGCTAGAGACAGGCACTAGGTCGGATGAGAACATTCGGATGATAACCAATTGGATGAGCACCATTTGCATATTCCGTCTATTAAATAACAGTTGTTCTCTCGCCCTCTTTAGGTGCTCATCCAGTAGGTTATCATCCGAATGTTCTCATCCGACCTAGTGCCCGAGAGACAAGGAGGTGATGCAGCTTCATTTTTGTCTTGTTATATCAAATGTCTATAATCCCGTTTCCATTCCAGCTACTATTCTTCGCTGATTCGTCTGAATTCCAGGTCATGCGTCGACTGATCTTTCTTCTAGCTCTCATGGGTTTCGCGATGTCCGAAGTTACTCAGGTGTTTGTTAAGGTATGTTGACGGAGGCCCATTTCCACATTTTGATTTGCAAATAGAGGTGAGGAATCAATCATGTTGCAGGTTGGCGAAAAAGCAGTGCTCGAGCTCGGGTCCACCATTCGAATCTGGGAACGTCTTGTTGGCGATAGAATGCAGTATTTTATGTGCGTTTTTGATCTGCCTGCTAGGGATGCCGGATCAAATACCAAATAGTTTGGTTTCTTGTTTCGCTCACCCAAATACTTGGTTTGAGGCAAAATGAAAACCAAATATTTGGTTTTTCCCAAATATTTGGATGGATAGTCTCCTCTATTTCTTCACTCTCAAATATTTGATATTTGTATTTGATCCGGCATCCCTACTGCCTGCTACGGTGAAGTGACTCCATATTGTAGAAAATAGGGAAGTGGAATGGGTTGAAAAATCAATTTTACGAAGATCTTTGCAGAGCTTGCGATTCGGATGGCTCTCCGAAAGGCCGATGCGGCTTCTGGGCTGACCGTTTCAAGTCTGATAGCCCTAGTGCTTACGGTGGGCAAAGTTTTCGCGATCTCAATGCTCTCCAACCGGTTAGAGAAATTGAAAATGAGAGACCGAGAAAATATCGTTCACACGTCAGGTGCGCGCGCTGAGTACAATGCAGATAGGCTGGTGGTTGAACAGGTAATGTTCTAATCGTCAAAGCAGTTTTGTTTTCGTAGCCTTTCGTTTTTATTGGAGCTGAAGGATGAAACCAGATACTATACTTAGCATTAACTTTGTCTAGGTAGCCTTCAAAGATGCGGGGCGCTACTCCTACTGGAACGGACTCATTTACAACGGCGACTCCAGCCCCATCATTCACCTCATCGTGGTGGACCATGATCCGTTCGTGGGCTGGAAGAGAGCGATCGCTACTCTTGCCGGAGTGATCCTTCTCTTGGTCTTCTACATTGTCTATCGATGCTGGTCTGAGAATAGAAAGAGCAAAAATGAGCAGAGAGAGCAAATGACTATGGAGAAATTGATAGAACAGTAGCCATATTTTGCAATTATTCATATTTTGCAGTGAATTTGCTTTTTTCCAAGAATGCAATTGCCGAACTGTGTCCTATCATCATTATTAATTGTTCATGTACGTGCAGAATAAAAACTGAAATTTGTTATCTGTTTAGCATCTTAGCTGTCCACTTCTCTCCCCCCTCTGAGTCTCGCTTTCGAACGATGAGTCAAGTGCTAAAAAGAGCCACTTTCTTCTCCCTCGAGACGAGAGAGATAAATGGCTCAACTCTCTCAGTTTTACGTTCCTTTCGCCAATCAGACGGAACGAGGAAGTGTGAGATATGGAGAGAGTGAGAGTTGAAGACGAGCAGAGGGCAGAATGGAGACTGAAACAGAAGAGAATGCCTCTCTTCTCTATCAAACGTTCTAGCTTCTACTTTATTGGAGCATAAGACATTGCTTGTAAATCACCACTTTTTCGCTTGATGTGTTTCAGTGAATTCCAAGGCATGCGTCGCTTCATTCTCTTCATTGCCATTCTCATCTCGCCTGTGATGGGACTACAGCAGGTTGTGGTCAGGGTGAGTATTTGACCCTAATTCTTCTTCATTTGCTCGCTTTGCTTCAGAAATTCTTTACCATTTGTTCTCAGATTCCCAAAAAAACTTACAAACCTGACGTAGCATTCGTGTTATGAATATCGCAGGTCGGTGACAGGGTGGAACTCGACCTCAGTCAAACGATATGGACATGGGAGCGAGTTGTCAGCAGAGGAAAGCAGTACATTTCGTATGGCTATTTTTTAACTTCTCATTTTGAAGCCCTTCATGTAGTGCTGTTTCCGGAACTTTTCTGATAAGGTGGACCTATGGGAATTAGATGGAGCCATAAGAACTAAGGAGACCAATTATAAGGGGAAAGCCCTATTGGCCTATCAGTTCCATCAGATCCCAACGTTGCCTGAACAATGCAGAATTTGCAGGCACTGCTTTGGAAGGAAAGAAACGATAGTCGAAGGCAGGTGCGGTCACTGGTCCGAGACTCCCGACTCTCGATCTCCGATTAGGGAAGGATGGGGCTCCGCACGTGCCACCACTCGTAACGAAGTAATCGGAGTGCTCGTTTTCTTCAATGTGAGTTGTTTGCTTTTTCTTTCATTTCATTATGCGCGGTTCTTGGTCAATCGGAAATTTTTTTAATAATTGTAAGTAATAAATGCATTTAATTCCAGGCGACGCTCCACGATGTCGGACTTTATAATATCTGGGATGGAAGATATCGTCACGAGAAAGTCAACAATGGCATCGAGCTGTTAGGACCCACTTATTTCGATAGGCACGACTACGGAATCCAGCTAATAGTCCTTGAGCATGACCCGGCTCTGTACTGGAAATGGCGTTCTCTCAGCACTCTCAGTCATCCTTGGCGCGTTGGTCGGGCATTTTGCACGCAGCAGTATGAAATCAAGCACAAATAATGATCAGATTGGCTTATCATCGAAGGATATAGTGAGAAAGTAGAGTGACTCTGCAAGTTCTATTTGCCTTATTAGCATTTCTAGTGCATATTATTCCTTTGTATTTGTAAATTGAGACTGCACCAACCCAATGCACTTCTTTCTTATTGCTGCATTCACCCAATAACATTTGCAATCGGAATACTGGAATAAATTATCAACGTTTGCGGTGAGAACGGAGAACAAAAATGAGGTAGTAATAGAGGCACGGAATCGGGAAATGCAAGTTTGTAGTTCCAGTTTAGAGACTTCCCAGTTCCAGCAGGTACGAAGCGAGCACCTTCCTGCCTTCTATCAATTGTAGTATTCTTAAACTCATTTGTGACTGAGCAAATCATCTTAAATTTATCCGAATAATAAATTATTCACGTTGTGGTGAAAACGGTGAACGAAAATGAGGTAGATACGCAGAATCGAGAATGCAGTTCCAGTTTAGAGGCTTCCCAGCTCGAGCAGGTACGAAGCGAGCACCTTCGTGCCCTCGATGTAGTTGCGGCGCGCGAGCTGCAAGAACAAACTTATTTCATGCTTACCCTTTGACGCTTCGAAGTTTTGGTTGGGAGAGAGAGGAATGGATAAACACACAAAATAGCCTACCTTCTCATTCTGCGAATGAGCCATGTCGTCCGACTGCCCCATCGGTAGCAGCATCACGTTCTTGCCGGTGAGCTCCTAAGATGGAATGGAATTCATTTTCTCAGTCGATGTTGAACGCGCCCTATCCACAGAGAGCGCGCACCGAGAATAAATAGATTGAAAGGCGAAAATCGAATAATTTTCGTCCAACAGTGAGTTTCATGTAAAATGAGTTTCATCCTAGAATCAAGAATGAGGAATACTCCAAAAGCTGATAGTTCCCAAAGATCTACTCTAACCATATTGGTTCACTGATAATCTGAAGTGTGAGGGAACAGAAACACCTGGAACATGAGCATCTGAGATTCTGAATAGAGATAAAAGATAGAAAGAAAGAACAAACTAAACCTGGAACACGAGCGTGATCGGGATGGAGGCGCCCTCGCGTGTGTAGTCGGGCTCGACGCCGAAGACTGCAAGTACGGAAGTATTGGTTTACCCATAGGCTTAGAAAAATTGAAAGCATAGATCAGTTCGAGATAGAAACGTCATGTATCTGTGTCCCAACGATCAATCATTTCTACCTTTCTTTGAAATTCAAAAGGATGAATTGAATCTGATGCGTAGTTGTGCAGAATGACGAGATTATTACTCGTATGTTAAACTCTGGCTTCAACAGACCTCTCTTAATCGCCTTCACTCCCGACTGGAAGTGCGGGTCGTTGAAGTCGGTCACCCAGGACTTGCCGGAGTGATGAGGGACGGGGCTGTAATGATATGTTTCTTAGAGTCAAACCTGCTAAAAATCGTGCAAAAATGCATTTTCTACTCATATTATTAGCTTTCGAAGCTTCGAGTGGAGCGAAATCCAGTTAATCGTACTTGAACTTGTTCGGTGATCCTCTCTTCGCCCACAGTTCGTGCAGATACTTCATCATTCATCTCAGAATTCTACCGCACCCGCCCGGGCAATTTCCCTCACTTGAACTTATTCGGCGATCTCTCTTCGCCCATAGCACATGCAGGCAGAATTGTCTATACGGATTTCTAACCGGTTAACCGAATCGATTCTCCCTCTCATTCTGAGAATTACGGCAATCCGTAATCGGCCGTGCGATTACGGATATCCGTAATGGAATGAGGATGTGGAGGGAGAATGAAACTCAATCAATTCCCCCCTTCACCAAGGCGAGCCGACCTCTCCAGATCGATAGCGAATAGGCTTGGCATTTTGATTCCCAAACGACCGCCTCTCATTGCAAAGTGAAGAGCGGAATGATTCTCAAAGCCTCTTTCCTCTCTAATCGAAGAATCAAATGATTCTTCTCTCGAGCTGAGTGAAGAATCAAATGATTCTTCGGAATTTATGACTTCGAAACCACTCTGTTGATCTACGGAAAGTCGCGTTGACTTGGGCATGACTACTACGGAATGGTATTTACTGACTGGTTACTTAGGGAAACGGTAATTGGCGATAAGCCTGGGTAAGTTTTAATGCCTCCTTTGGATATTTTGGGTATCAAATGACCAGGAACTCAACCTAAACGATAATACCAGAATGTTCTTAGATGTTTGGGTTATATGGAAGCAGAAACCAGTACTTTACTTGTCTTTGCAGGAGCTAACAAACCCTCACAACATCCAAAATCACTCAATCTTGCTGCAAGTTAGGTTATGTCTTGTACACGTGAAGATGAGCATCGTGTTAAAATTTGAAATTATTTGGAGACTTGGTTGCATAGATATGGTACGAAGAATCAAATGATTCTCAGAATCATTTGATTCTGAGAATCAACCGATTCTGAGAATCAGTTCAAGAGGAATGAGGAGAATCAAATGATTCTCAGAATCATCAAAGAATCAAAATGCCATGCCTAATAGCGAACGAATTACGGATGGCCGTGATCATTCGGCGATCCGCATACGAAATGAGGGGAGTCAACCGCATTACGGATAGTCCGCAATGAGAATGAGGGAGACGGTTCGCCGTTTTCCGTTTAGACAACTCTACGTGCAGGTACTTCATCACTTTCTCACTATACAGCCCAATTCACCTCATTGTACCCTTCCTTCACCTCTAGAAGATAGATCACTAGTGTTCAGTAACACATTCTCTTACTTGAACTTGTTCGGCGATCCCCTCTTCGCCCACAATTCATGCAGGTACTTCATCACAGCTGCATCCGTCGTCTCGATTGTCATGTCGGGCACGGTGCGGATCGAGAACTTGCCGATAACCTGAAGGATTCAGTTGATTATGAAGCACGTTGAAGGTCCGTTCAAGGCCCCGAAATTCGAAAGACACGAAATGTCGTTGGATTCTTGAGTAATTTACCTTGGCCGGAATCACAGTCTTTCCTCCCTTCTGCGAGAAGGCTCCCTCAATGCCGTGAAGAGACAGCGAGGGGAATCTCCATCTGAATTGGATCTTGGTATCGTCAGCGTCTTCAATTCACAGACTTGCTCATCTCACATTGCTGGTTTTGATCTCATCATCACACTCTGTTTCTGTCAAATGGGCTAGAAGTTGTGTGAAATGGAGAGATAATGACATAAACAAGAGTATCGCACCTGTTCATCAGCACCTCCTCCTTGGTACCGCGAGTCAGGCCGTGCGCGCCGATGTCGTTCCTGCAAAAGACTGAAGTTTTAGTAAACCGCGACGCTACCGCAACACGTGCAAACTTACGCGTATCCCTTCAGATCAAAGTCCATCGCTTTGTAGATTTTTGCTCTACGAGAGTGACTGCGGCTACTTATTCTAGCCCACCTCACCCATCAGTGTTTTGGTAATGCACATGATCTCTCATGTTATAAAACCGCGACGCGACCGCAACGCCTGAAACTTACGCGTATCCCTTCAGATCAAAGTCCATTGCTTCGTAGATCTTCTGCTCGGCGGGAGTGACAGCTGCCACTTGCTCCTTGATGCCGGGAATCTGGAGAGAAGATGCAATATTTATTGGAAACGACAATTCGAAGAAGCATTGCTTGTTGAAGAACGAGTCTCCTTAACGTTCTCTGTGAAACCTACTTTAATAAAGATTTAGAAATTGAGGAATGAATGCACGAACCAGAATGTTGCCCTTCACGTCCGCTAGCTGGGCCATGATCCAGACAAGATCTTGCATGGCTTCGTGACTGGAATAGAGTGTTTTACATCGAGAAATCGCTCTCGCTCAACGCTTCCGCGCATCGTTAGTTAACGAATTGATCGCAACTCTTGCTATCGTACAATTGGACAAAACTGAAGGAAAAGACGGTATCCCGTGCATTACTCACACTGATCCCCCGAACGATCCCGAGTGCAGGTCCTGTTTAGCACTCATTCTCTCTCTTTTTCAACATCACAAACTGATCAGCAATGAACGTAGGCACGGGGAAATGGTTTGTGGTTGCTAAATACAAAACTCACACTGATCCTCCAAACGATCCCGAGTGCAGATCTTGCTTGGCGCAAGCGATCTCGACGGCGTAGTAGCAGATGCCTCTGGAAATTTCTCTGTCATCTCTAAAAATTTCTATCATCATCTCTGGAAATCAACTCGTAAATTGGCTGGAAATAGTTCTAGGTACAATGTTTTAATAGTGCGCTTGATTGCGTATTTGCAGATGCCTCTGAAATGAGCAGAAAGGTTGTTTGGTTCCCGATGGTTCCCTTGACGATTAGCCCTTAACACCCGAACCTTTTTTGCTTATTTTTGCATTTCTGTTAATTTTTTTTCTAAACTGAGATCACTCAATATCATCTATCCTTCTCTGGCCGTTTATTTCAATGACTCATGGAACTCAATCATTCTCAAGAGTAGCAACCGAAGTGCTGCACGGTACCTCAGACCCTAGGAAAGACAAAGTTTGCTCTTGCCCAGCCAGTAACTGCCCGAGACGCACTTTTCACTATGATCGATACTTTTGCAGTTAATTGAATGATTTATTTTTACAAAACATATACTCACTATCGTCTATTCTTCAATGGTCACTTGTTTCCAGGACCACTGAAACTCAACGATTCTTCAGGTCAACTACAGAAGACCTAAGATGAAGTCTTCAGTACCTGAGTCCATAAGTCAAACAAGGCTTGTTCTTGCCCAGCCAGTAATTGTCGGAGATACAGACGAAGTCCACGTCCGAGAGGAAGTCGGCTCAAAGTAAAGCAGCTTCCTGATTTAGGGCCTGGCATCGAGACATAACCAGGTTAGTTAGGAATTGATAAAATTGAACATTGTTCTATTAATCATTTTGTTTAGGTAATCGAGAACATATGGATAACATTGCTTGTGTAAGTCAATGCTTTCAGTAACTGTTCTGAATCACGCCTCACCCTGTCTCTTGATCAGCGTTTCCTCGAGACCTTCGCTACCCGACTCCTCCATGCCCTCGAAGACGAACTGGAATTGAGATTGTGACTTACGCTCTTCATCCGGTTTACTAACTTTCGGTCCAATGGATGATCCGATCTCGGAAAGAGCAAAGTCACTTTTGGTTTCCTAACTGGGGTATTTTTATCTCTTTTTAGTCAAATAGTATCCTTCTTGCAGCTGCCGTTAGACAGGGTTATTAGAACCGGAGCAGTTCGTCACCTTCACATTCACGGGCAGCTCCACGCCCACAGCCTGCATCGACTTTCTCCTTATCAGAAGTCCTATCATCTCTAATCATTATGCGCTATCCGTTTTTGTGACCTGCACCTCCGATAGGAAATGGCTTTTCGTTGGAAAAAAAGTTTCCAACCTTCACATTCACGGGCAGCTCCACGCCCACCGCCTGCATCGACTCGATGGCGTTGATCCAGCCGAGGACCGGGCCCTGGAATGGAAAACTTTTATTGTGTTCGAATACGTTTCAAAACCTCTTAAAGGCAACGGTGATGAAAAAATTGATGATTTTGAGATCGTTTCCCATTAAAAAAATCTGAGAACAACTGTTTCAAAAAAAGCGCGCTCACCGTACAGAAACTTGCAATCTCGGCAAATGTCCCACCTACCGTATACAGCAGAACCTACAGTAACCAAAGTTCTACAGTAGGTACTGTACCTTATCATCAGTCGATCCCCTTCCGAACAGCTTCCCGTCGATCTCCGTGAGCACGAAGGGGTCCGTGTTCCAGCCGTCCTGCAATGACTCATCGTCTGATGGAGACGGCTCAGCTATGAGCTATGTTGCTCCAAAAGTACGGTAATTTTGCTCTTGTCCGTGCCAATCACCCAAACTTTCTTAGCCTACTGGGCTACCTTTGGCAGTTAGACGATTAGCACTAGCTTCATCATTAGCATTACAACTCACACTCTTCTGCGCCGGCTGCACATCCAGATGCCCATAGACCAAAACGGTCTTCTTGCTCTTGTCCTTGCCCAGAGTGCCGAAGACGATGGGAGGAAGGGGAAGAGGACCGTCTTCTGTTGTAGGAAAAGGTTTGATCTTAGGTGATCGTGTGATTTATCCATAGCGTTGACAATTGCGCGTTGACCAGCTAGTGGCAAGATTAACGTTTTTCAGGGCTCAAAGAGTGCCGAAGACAATGGGAGGAAGGGGCAGAGGGCCGTCTTCTGTAGTGGGAAAAGGTTTGATCTTAGATGATCGTGTGATTTCTCCGTGGCAATTGCGCGTTGTGGCTAGATTAACGCTTTCCTAATGCTCAAAGAGCGCCGAAGACGATCGGAGGGAGGGGGAGAGGGCCGTCTTCTGTAGTAGGAAAAGGTTTGATCTTAGGTGATCGTGTGATTTCTCCATGGCGTTGACAATTGCGCGTTGACCAGCTTGTGGCAAGATTAACGTTTTTCAGGGCTCAAAGAGTTCCGAAGACAATGGGAGGGAGGGGGAGAGGGCCGTCTTCTGGAATTACCAGATAGCAAAGAATTTTCAGATGTCGTCGAGCTAAACGCTCAATATTATGTGTCCATGGTTTCGATATGTTTCACGCTATCCTCAAATTGTCAAGAAAAGTTGTGTCGGCAATGAATGTCATGCGAATACTGAAGAAAAAAAACATGAATAGACCAGCTCACCCGTTTCCTGCATGCCAGGGTCGATCAGCTCCGTCGAGACGCCGAGCTTCTGGAGCTCCTGAAAATTCTCTGAATCAATTCATGATTTCAGGTATTAGTTGGAAAACTCCTAAACTTTGAACCTCACAAAACATGCCAAAAGTTAGTGTGTCAGTATCGGTTCTATGTAGACAAGCAGATGGGGAACATAATCCGCTTGCAGAAAGATCATTGTAACTGCATTATTTTTACACAATATTAACAGAAGGTTCATCTCACCTTCTCCGCCCACTTGCACATCCGCACGACCTCTCCTCTCCTCGCCGATTCGGCCGAGACGGACAGAATTGCTAATGCCTCGGTACTACAGCGGCTATCTTGCTCCCTATCTCTATCTAATTCGACTACTCAACCTAACATTTTCCAACTCTTAGGTGCCAATGACCATAATGAATCACCTTCTCAGCCCACTTGCACATCCTAACGACCTCTACTCTTCTCGCCGATTCGGCCGAGACGGACGGAATGGCGACTGCTTCGGCCAGACGGGTGATGAATGCATCGGCTCGCTTGTCGATGGTTCTGAAATACGCATTGTTTAGACATTCGTCTGCATTCGATGCTAGGGAAAGCAGCATATCAAGGCACTAGGTCGGATGAGAACATTCGGATGATAGCCTGCTTGATGAGCACCAAATGAGGGCGAGGGAACACCTGTTATGTAATAGACGGAATATGTGGTGCTCATCCAGTAGGTTATCATCCGAATCTTCTCATCCGACCTAGTGCCGCATATCACTGAACTCACTTGAACACCTGCTCGTACGAGGTATCGGGAACGGCGGGCATGATAGCAGCTGGTAGAGAGTAGGACGATTACCTGGAATAATGGTACGATCATTTCTCATGACTCATCAACAGGAATAACAATATCTTGCAGGGTGATGAGATGATAGGGCGAGCGAATTCAATGTAAACACTAGGGTTGACCGTTCGGAATTCGGAATTTCCGAGAAAAGAGAGACGAAAAGAGTCTGTTTTCCGGAAAAGATTAACCACTCTGAAACTCATCTAAAAATTTTTCGACTCACACTGAGAAAACATTTTTCGACTCACACTGAGAAAGAGCGGTGTTCTATGACTGAGAACAGGCTATGTTTCGCTGTTCTATACTATCGAACGAGAATTCTTTATATTCGACAGCGTCGGAGTCCTTTTCGACTGTCCTCCGACTATACATTCTTGGCTTGAAACATAAGTCTTCAAAATTACCCCACTCTCTCGCACACCGCTCTCTCTCCACTCGCGAGTCGGAAAATGAGTTTTGCGGAAGAGTATCGGAAAGGTCTTTGTTCGACTCTCTTTTCCGGAAAACTGGAGATAATTGATTTAGTTTTTCGGAATTTCCGAGATCCGTTTCGTTTCGTCAACCCTAGT
>LS500647.1:163660-182589 GCA_900490845.1 Pristionchus japonicus | reverse complement strand
GACCATAGCAGCAGATTCCTCCCTTGATGCATCTGCCAGTCTTGAAGCACTCGCAACCGTCTCCACAGTTGCAGCACTTGCAGCTCTTCTTAGCTTCGGCCGAGTCGCCACGACCGCAGTTGCAGCCAGTCTCCTTGCACTTGTCTGCTGCAAGAGGGATGATTATTGATTGATCAACCACCAATCGATAAATAGAGATTGCTCCACTGACCATAGCAGCAGATTCCTCCCTTGATGCATCTGCCAGTCTTGAAGCACTCGCAACCGTCTCCACAGTTGCAGCACTTGCAGCTCTTCTTAGCTCCGGCCGAGTCGCCACGACCGCAGTTGCAGCCAGTCTCCTTGCACTTGTCTGCTGCAAAAGAGATGATTATTGATTGATCAACCATTCTATGAAATGAGATTGTTCCACTGACCATAGCAGCAGATTCCTCCCTTGGTGCACTTGCCAGTCTTGAAGCATTCGCAACCGTCTCCACAGTTGCAGCACTTGCAGCTCTTCTCTCCGGTTCCGGTCTTGTGGCACTCGCAGCCAGCACAAGTGCAGCAAGGGCACTGGCTCTTGGAGTTGGAGCAGCCTGAGGTTACGGTAGGAATGAGAGTACGGTAAGACATTCTGGGTTACGATAAATATAGTGTTGGAAGTTACTACAGTAAAAGTAATGATAAGTTGCACTCCTTTTCAAGCGAGGCGTGCTGTGCCACTTCATATCCTACCGTAACACGGTACAGTATTACCCTACAGTAACCCGGAACTTACAAGGCATGGTTGCTTGAGTCGAGTTGAGGCGATGAATTCGCTGATGAAGCGATGGATATTTGCTCTTGCGATACCCCTCTCCTTTATACCGCTCCCTTTAGTCACGTTGTTCGCCCCGAGATCTTGCACATTTTCAACAGGGACGAGGAGAGGGGTGGTAGGTCATCATCTGGTTTCACCCAGGCCCTCTCGTTTCCCCACTATCCATCGTCTTTGATGATGGACCTCTGATAATTGTGCGGAACCCCAATGCTCTCTCGCCGGGCAGAGAAATTAGTGAGCTTTCCCGCTGGAGAGAAGGGCTAAGCAAACGGCGTGATGACTAGCTCGTTCTAGTTTGTTACGCGCGCAGTAAACGAGAAAAACGAGAGGGAAAAGAAGCTAGAGTAGATCAACATCCGACCGGCCGAGGATGACAGGAAATGTGGTTTGTGGCGAAAATGGAGGACCGATAAATCATGAGAAATCGGAAGATCAACAATGACATCTCTGGAATGTAGTATGTAGGAGTGCAAAATTTATGGCGGGATTTCGAAAAGTCATCCATCGTTGAACCTCTTTTGTTTCTCTTGCCAGTATGTGATTGTATGTAATTGTTCGATCGAGTTTTCACCAATGAAGCCCATTATACAGGAAAAGCAACGCTGAAACAGCTAGAGCACATGAACAATATGCTAAAAAAAAACAAGAGAATTGCCAAAGACTCGCAAAATACCAGAAGTTTACGGTAAAACTGTTCTAAACTACAAGATCTGTTGACGTTTCGAGGCATTTCGAAGAAGCTTTTTTCACAACTACGTGCACGTGAACGGAGAAGGCGTCGTAGTACTCTTCCAGCAACTGGCCTTGTAGATTGCGCGGACCTAAAATTACTTCTTCATTGATTTTCAAGATGTCTTATTCATACCTGGACAACATCATACACTTTGCCGATCATGAACCACTGTCCATGGATGCACGTCACAAATGCGTCCCTGGAAAAAAGTCATATGTGCAAACCCGTCTCTCATTTTCACGCGCTCTCTCGCTTTTTTGACCAGCGAGAAATCATTGCGAAATGAAAAATCGAGTAGCCCAATACATCGATACAACATCTCCATATTTGGTGCTGAAGTATTACAAACATTCCTACTTGGCAGGGACTGAAGCACAAGGCGGGAATTCCTTCTGGTAGATGAGCAGGGGCGAGTCGGACGGGCAGACGAGAATCTGTGATGGTCTTACTCTTTCGGTACCCCTTCATTCAACTTTCTCATCTGCTTTCGCTGTCAAGCACTGTCAAGCTAGAAACTCAAGAATATCTTCGACTCTATCTCAATTCACCCTCTATCTCGCATCGTCTGAAACAAACCTGATTGACAACTGGAGGGCCTGCATTGTTCGCCTGCGCGGGCCACTCTCCCAGCACCGGGCAAGCAGCCGGGTCGGTGACGGCCGGGTTGGAGAGATCCGGGGAATAGCAAACCGCGGCCCGGATATAGATGGGGGAGGAGCTGTTGAAGATCCTGAAGTGCGCCTTTTCAGGAGAGCCGGGTCCGTTTCAGAGATCCGGATCCGTAAAATGCAGAACCGGATCCGGAAAATACAGAACCGGATCCGGAAAATGCATACCTGGCGCCCAGACGCTCGTCCCAGTGCAGGTTGGTAGTGAAGTCGTTCTGGCCAAGCTTGTGGGTGCCGTCCGGGAGGTGGAGGTCGATGACCTGGGATTGCGCTTTCATTTCTATGAAACTCATTTTGATCATTTGGATTTTATCGTCGCGCCTAGAGAGCAACCTCCTCACAACTCGTGGTTAAATTTTGCGTAGGAATTCAAGCAAGATAACTAACCGTGGCGCCCACTCCGCACGGCGGCACTGTCCTGGTCTTGTAGCCACTGTCGATAGAGGGCAGAGAGAGCACGGCATTAGAAGGGATCCTCGCATCTCTCGAGTACATTTCATCGACGGGTGGTTGCGGAATGACGGGGCAGGCGGAGTCGGGGATGACCTCAAAAAAAAACTTCTCTGCTATTTCCCGGCCCTGGTACTTCGGCATTGAGAATGTTCTTGAGCCTGGTTAGGGAGCACAACACACCTTGATCCACTCCTTCATCGGGTTAGCGCACGTGAGATCATTTGCTCTTTCCAACACCAGCGGGGCACAAGCGGAGACAGAATAGTCGAATGCGAATGCAAGGCATCCGGAGTCGAGAGCGCAGATGATTTTGCATTCGAAAAAATCGATCACTTTCCGGGCCGGAACGAGAGGAACACGGCGGTAGGGTGCGAGTTGCTCCTAAAAGAATTTTTCATTTATCTTCACTCGACCAATCATTGGGCCACTGCATCTTGGATTTCTCTTCTGCATTGCTCTACTCTTTACGATCGGTGAGAGAGATTATGAAACAATGAATGAAAACCAAACCTTGAAGCAGATAGCCAAGGTAGTAGGAAGAAGAGACAGGAAGAGGAACGTCTTCATTGAATCGAGGAAATGGTAGAATGAGGAAGAGGATCCGATGAAGGGGAAGAGGAAAGCAAGATCCATGGCCACTTCAAATTTGAATGACTCGAATGTGACAGGTCAGCCGAGGTAGACGGAAAATATGGAAGATGAGGCACAAAAGGTGATCCTGATGTTTCAGTCCTGAAACATCAGGATCAGCTTTTTAAGAGTCTAGACAATAAAGACCCTTCCGCTTTCGGTCCTGAATCAGGACGAATTGATGCTTTTTTGCATTGCTTATTCGAGAAGAGAAGACTACATGTTAGATGCGGCATAATTTATCGTCATCGACAAGGAAACAACTACAATGAAATTATTCAAAGGCTTTCATGTCGCAAAATATAATGAATCAGACTTCATTCTGTTCCATATCGCTCCAAACCCTTTCCTCTTCTCGCTACTCAGTTATTTCGTCTAAAATTAGAGAATCATAGAAATCTCATTAATATAGGATAATATACCGTAACTGATGAGAATTGTTTTCACAAGATTAGTTCCATCCACTTTTCTACAGCCTTCCAGAAAATCTTTACTACTAAGTCCTCCTCGATATTCGGAGCAAATCGAATTGACCTTGCTTTCATAGTTATACATCATTATAGATGTCTCAAGTGATAACGATTAATTCTTGCTAGTTCGACAACTACAAACATCGCTAATGCTGACGCCAACCGTCTTGAGTAGTTGATTCAGCTCCTTCTTTCCTTCGTTCTCCTTCCTCCAATCTTCCATTATCAAATTGACGCCCGAATTGAACAAATTCGTAGAGATGATCAGATTATGTATCTCAGTTCCGTGTAGAAACTGGAGAATGCTCCTCTGAGTCATAGGATCCAAAGGACGCTCAACTCCTGGAAATCCCCTCTAGTGTTAGATTACAGATTCGTATAATCAATGTCTAATCTTGATTATTTCTAGGGTATACATGATCAATGATTGCATAAAAATCACACCTGATGATGCATTATTGCGTGCAGGAGGACTCTTGTTGATGTGAACGTATAAGATTTATCCAATCGAGAATGAAACTATGGTATTTTCTGCAGACATCACTCCCGAAAAAAGAGAGAAAACGAAAACTGAGCTAGATAACCTGGTCTATTAACACCAGGGTCTTTGGACACCTTCCTGAATTCTCCACTTCGGTTCTTGGAAGCAGTATTTGTTCATTTTGCTTTCGTAATTATGGAAAGTGACTGATGTCTACAAGAGTATTGTTTAGTTTTTTTGCGTTAGATAGTTACAAACATCGCAAAATGATGCTCGGATTTTGCTCAACCATGGATATCAATTCCTCGCTGCTCTGTTCTTTTACTGAGTTGGAATTTGAAAATTTTAAAGTTGGAATTTGTTCATCGAAAATGAAGTTCGAGTTCTGCACAGCGTGTCAGAGTGGATCGGAAACCTCATTTGCATGGCGGCACTTGCCGAGCCATTCCGCGCCTAGAGAGGGGGAGAAAGCGGTTGCAATGAGGAATAATGACGTGGTTTTTAGTACATTCATTCATAAATTTTACAAAAGCTCAACTTGGCGCTTTTTTGGAAAGGATTTAGACAACTTTCTGAGCAATCGCCGTATTTTTAGCATTTTTCTCCGAGGAGGAGATAGCTCTGGAGTGTCGTTAGAGTTATCTCCTCTTCGGAGAAAAATGCTAAAAATATGGCGATTGCTCAGAAAGTTGCCTAAACCTTTCCCGCAGGGCTCCAAGTTGAGCTTTTGTTTTCCGTTCTAGTCATCAATTCACCGATTAGCACTATTCAATGGGATTTGTTCTGCCGTTATCGCAATGCCAAATGAATTCATTACAGGATATAAACTGGTAAATTCAGTTTCTAAGTTTGCCTAGTCTTCCTTGTTGTTTACATGTTGGAAAGACATCATTTTCAAACATCTGACCTGTGGATCCTCAATCAGTCAGAGGTTCTCGTATGGAAATTAAACATTTCTTGTGAGCCGCATGTAGAGCGCTGAAACAATTTGTTAAGCACATGAAATAACATTCAAAATTACGGAATAAGAGTGGGGTAAAGGAAAGGAGGAATGGGGAACGTAGAGGACTGCAGTGTTGCAGGGGAGCATCCTTTTATACCGCTCAAGCAAGGTCATCGCAAGATGGTTCGAGATAAAAGGCAAGGAGAGGCTGATCATATCACTTTCCCAGACAATCACTGTATCCATGACCTTCGATCACGCAACGGTATCTTATTACTATCGCTACTTTCGATCTCTGGCTGATTAAGCTCTTCTCACAATACCGCTCATCGCAAGATAAGGAGAGATCATAGGCGTGGAGGGTCCGATCATATCTCTTTCCCAGACAATCACTGTATCCCATGACCTTCGTTTAGACAATAGAGGCTGATCACTATCTTGACCTTCAATCTGATTGTGATACTTGCATCAATTTTCCAAACAATCACTGTATTCCATCGATCTGATTGTGATGCGATCGTCAGATTAGGATCTTGATATGATAGCTAGGCAAAGAAGGTGGAGCAAGTATGATAGATGAGAAGATGAGAAGACAATGATCTCATTGTCAAATGAATAGTTTTCCTAGAAATACATTATTGATAATTAAAATCATTTTTCAATGATGAGTCATGGGAAGGAATGATGACGGTGAAGCCGCAGGGTCTAGTAATGATAGAAAGACAACTAAGAGGGAGAACGATGATGAGTCCAGCTTGATAACAATGATCGAAGATGAGTAGTTTTCACAAATATCGATAATGAAAACGTTTTTTTTTCAAATTGATGTGTCATCGGTAGAAAGAACGACGGTGGATCCGCAGTGTCTAACGATGATAAATATATAGAGAGAAAGAAGAGTTCCTTTGGAAGAGGAATGAAGATGAGAACAATGGTGTAAGATGAGTAGTTTTCACAAATATTGATAATGAAACCCTTTTCAATGCTGAGTCATGGGAAAGAACGACGGTGGAGCCGCAGTGTATACGTTGCACCGATCTGCTGGTTTATGCTAGGGATGGCTTGACAAGAAATGATCTCGTCATTTCACGCACTGTACCATCGGCCATAGAGAAAAAGAGCGTGCGAAGTGCGGAGAGTCATTTCTTGCCGAGCAATCCCTAGTTTATAACAGGGCCTGGAACATCTCATGGCGATTGATTCTACTCTATCATTTCGCCTGTGCATTAACATTTCGGCGCTTGTGCTGTGTAGGTGGTCTCTCCCTTTCCTTCTTCCCCTTTTCCTTTCCTCTGAAGAGGAGAAGCTGTCTTCCGTCTAGGAGTAGACCAAGTCCGCGGGGGCGAAAGCCCTCACAGCACAAGCGCCAATTCGCAAAAGCTCTTCAGTTTCAGATTATGACCCGCCTTGTCCTTCTCATCATTGCAATTCTCAGCACAGTGACAGCGAAGCCAGCCAAACTCAAGCAGGTTGTAGCAAAGGTATCACTCCAATGAATTCTGTTCAAGTTTCTGAGACAGTTGAATCCTACTGGTCGGCGAACGCCCTCAACCTCTAAAAACTCACAATGGAACATTTGTGTTAGGAAACCGTTGATATGCTTCAGCCTGATAATCGCAATCGAATTTGGGTAGATCATTTGGTATTTTTGGGGTTCCCCGGAAGAACGGATATGTTTCACACGTTCTATGAATTAGATTGCCTAACACAGTGGTGAGGGCGGATGATGGGTAGACACTCTTCCGGGTAACTCAACAATTACGGAACATTTCAGGTTGGCGACAGAGTGGAGCTCAGACTCGGTCATCCCGGCGGCATGTGGGAGCGATCGGTGAACAAGGGAGTGCAATACATCTGGTAGGTTTTCTGGAAATTCGTTACTTTTAGCCAGCATTTTACACTATTGAAAAGGATCCTAAAAGAATAAAAATGCCCGTTTTATCACTACGATTTCCCGTTGAATGAACACGAAAACATTCAGCAAGATAATGAACGCTATTCGTTTGCCTTTTCACCTTCAACATCATTAAATGGCTTTTCCCATCCATTAGGATTGGCAAAAATAGTCTCAAACGGCCGGTTCACTCGAGGGAGTTTGATTTGAACCAGACTCTGATAGTCTGAGACTCGTAATTGGGCTCATTTCGTAACCTCCCATCTCCAGGTTCTGCAAAACCGACGGTACGAACAAGGACAAGTGCGGATTCTGGTCGTACGATGATGACTTTGACGCGCCAATTGCTCGCGGCGCTAACGTGATTTATCAAGATGAGAACCGGGATTCGGTACTGATCATCGATGAGGTTTGTGTTTCATATTTGAACTTCAACTAGTCTATCGATCAGCTTTTTGTCAATGCCAGAAATTCATTGAGCAGTCATAAATAGTAGATCAATAATTAGTGTCTGAAACATTTTATTTCGATAGTTCGGTATGGATTACAAATATTCAGGCAACCCTTCAAGACACCGGCCACTACGCATTCGCAGGTGAATTATTCCATGGCTTCAATGTGGACATCCTGCAGGTAATGTTCAAGTTCCTTCCAATCACAGATAACCTGTGGTAGTATTCGATATCCGCCGTATGTTTATAGCGCAATCCTGTGAGCCGGAGTGAGAAGGCACTCGAAACGGATTTAAAAATCTCTAATGACACACAATTCACAGCTCGTCGTACTCGATCACGACCCATCCTTGTATTGGAAGATTGGATTCACTGTGGTTTCCATCGCCTTAGTTGTTCTGATCGGCTACCTGGGCTATACGCGCTTCTATGAGAAGAAGAAGAAAGACAATGAAGCCCATGAGGAAGCGTGTGGCAGAACGTCCATAAACTCTACTCATATCTGCAATAGATTATGAGTTTCTTCGATACATCATTTGCTCTGTGATTTCGATAACATTCTATTTGCAATTTTCATGGCAAAATTCATTCAAAGTTGCGTTCGATTTTAGTAAGTAAACACGGCAATCGAGAGGACAGTGTTAGAACCGTGCCCTAGTGATATCTTGTACGCGTCACGCGGAAGCGCGGCGCGAATCACATAAACCGAGAGAGAGGCTCGCTCTAATCGATAGGCGTGATGTGTCATTTACCCTCCTTATGTGGTTGACCTTGATTCATTATCGAATTTTTTCATAGACTATGAATCTGACTACAGATTTATCAATGAGTTGCCAAATTTATTTCAATTTACAGTCGCTCTTGCACGTGTTGCGGGTCGATCGCACATTTCATCTCGTTATGCCAAAAAGGTGTGTGGAATAGGACGGTTGTTCTGTTTTTGAGAATTATAAATTCTCAATTGATATCAAGACTGTCACAATTTTCACGGTCTCTCATTTCGTAATGACCTCTAACCGGTCTGACAATGAAAGTGAGAGACTGTAAAATGTTCCTGATTGTTACCAAACATCGCTCTTTCAGAGCTCGTAGAGATGGCATCAACGGCAGCAGTGCCTCAGTCAGCAGTCGCTTACTGGAGCGACATACTGGAGCGTGCTATTGCATTTATTTGTATGTTTTAGTTGTAATCGATAAAATGTGAATTTATCAACCGTTTGAGCAAGGTTTATCATTCATGCCTAACAAAAGCTGTTTATCATCACTGGGAAGGTTGAACTATGGAGATCTAGAAACACGTGCTATTGAAATACGATCCGAATGGGACAGGTCACATCCATTCTGACAGATAAACGGACAGAGGGGGAAGAGTCCGGACTCCGGATCACTTTCTTTCCCAAACAATCCTTGCTACTAAGTTCGCTCCAGTATGTACAATCAATATTCCACGTATACACTAACTATTCCCTCTCTGTTCCACTGATTGTGATTCACGGCGTGCATTAATGGGAGAGGCGCCCCTCTCTCTTGGTCATTCCTTCGCATTCTATCTCAACGATAAACGGTTATGGACGAGGAGTAGTTAGTGTAACTGCCACAGAAGGCACATGCAAACGTATCTCACATTTTCCTTTCATTGAGGAAATGTAGAGAACAGAAGTTTGACCCAGCAAAACCGTGTACCGAAACACGATGCGACGCGGTCCCATCGCATAAACAGTCAAGGAGGCACAGAGAGTCCCTCTCTCTGATCGATAGATATGGTGGCTCATTGACACTCTGCCACTGGCCAGAGCTGGGGCTTTTCTGCTCGTCTCATTTGCTCATTCTGTTGCTAATAGGCTTTGATTATATGTCTATCTTTATGTTTTGCTGACATTTCTTGCTCATTGCAGAGCTCTGCACGCTCTCATCACACCGAGAACGATGGAAAAGCAACAAGATAATACTGGAAACCCCTTTATCAAATGTGAGAAAACTTATGGAGACCTTTGACCTTTGATTTTCTTGTCTTTCACTCTCACTTTTTTTGCCCATAACCAGTCTGAACATAATGGGGCTATCCCGTACCGGCGTCAATCAAAAATTCTTTTGGTTTGTCAGGCTATCATTCATCTTGATCCACTCGAAAGAAATGTGATCCGAATGGGACTGTAAATGAACGATGAAGACTACCTTCGAGGTGAGCTTTATTTCAGTTCGATATTTCATTCATATTTTTAGAGTGAGGAATAATTATAGACATTAGTGAGCCTTCGTGTTCCTGAGACCTGAAACATCGTCAGCATTTTACCCACAAAATATATCAGCTCTCGCCTCCTCCATCGATCAGCCAGCAGGATGAAGCTACGAAGTGCAAGGCCCGATGACCGAACTCTGAAAACTAATTCACATAATTGATTGTATCTTTGTCGAGTGTAATAAAAATAGGTTTTCTTCATTTTTCAACAGCTCAATCCACAGAAGCATAGACGTGAAGTGATTATCACAGCTTGTATGGTTCGGGAACCAGAAATCGGCTTCAAACATGAAGAAATGGAGGAATATGTAGAAGAGAAGCATGATAATTCTCAAGCTGCGGTGATTCACATTTATCTTGCCTAGACTGTCATCTGAGCCTAGGGATATCTCTCTTGACCCATGCGTTGATGAAACACGATCCGATTGGCCCGGCCCCATCGGTTCCCGGAATCCATCCTGACAGGCAACGAGAATACGAGGGGCGGTCAGATTGTTTCACTGTCTGCCCGAACTAACCTAATCAGTTACAAGGTCGCTCTAATTCGACAATCATTACGTGATTATTTTGCGCCGAAATCTGTAAGTCAACTTCCTTGTCGGGGGGTGAGGGTAGAGCACAGGAGTTTGGCCCAGGGAAACTGTACGCACGTGGAAACGCGACGCGTCTCCGTCGCGTAAACAGGGAGGAACAGAGAGTCCTTCTCTCTGATCGATAGAAGTGTTGATTCATCAGCCCTCTGACTCGCTTCTCTTTCATTCATTATACAACAAGTCGTCATTTTTGCTTACTCTCATCGTATTCTTCCAAACTTATTTCATCATTTCTTCTCTATTTCAGAGCTCTACACGCTCTCAACTCCTCCAGATTGATGGAAGAACAACAAACGAAAAGATGAAGCAAAAACACAGGTGAGAAAACTACTGGAGACCGTGAATACTTGATCACTTTGTCACTTTGTCTGTTGCTAATTTTTGCGTACCTTCATTTAGATATTGAAGCTCAATTCTTTGTGAGGCTCTTTCATCTGTTTAGAATCCGTAAGGGTAAGATCTGAGAAAGTGGTCCCAACAAAAAGAGTTTAGACGCTCCGAACTGAATCATCTTACTTCACATCATCAATTCAGAATCCGTCAACGTTGGTCGCAAGGTGCAGCTGGCTGCTGCGAAGGGTCAAAATCAGGCCGAGATGGACATGTCTTGATGTGGATCACGACGGGATGCGACGAAGCGACGGCGAGGAAGACATCAAGCTTTTGGTCAGGGTAGGGGAGTGGCTCTCCTCGTTCCGCATACTCTCTCTCTCTCGCTTCTCTGTGAGAGGGTGGGTGGAATGAAGAGAGTGTTCTTGAGCAGCGAGTCAGCGATCAGTAACGAGTTTTGTACTGTGGTATGTCCGGCACTTGTGGAGTTCCCTAGTGCAATGGTGTTACTCATTCTTCGAATGAGACCTCTGTCACTGCGAAAGTACGTCCGAGAAGGGACTAGGCTCTCCCGACTGAATTGGCCTTCAAATATAGTTACTGGCCTAGAAATGCGCTCCAGGGGGCAAGTGCCTAGACTACGGGGACACATTCACCGTTTACCTTTTATCACTGCGTTTGCAGAGAGCGGACGAGAAGTGTGTGGACGAGACAGAGCGGATGCCCGGAGAAGAACCTCATCGATTGAGCGGCATCACTTCCCACCCCTTAATATCTCGTTGTTACACTTCTTGATCTGAGTTCGAATGGCATTGTATGAGCGTCACTGCATAAATATTGTTTATGATTCATGTATTAGTGTTTAGAATCACTTGGGATAATTAGACCTAGGAAAAGTGCCCGAGTTTGACACATGTGTGGTCGAAACATGATCCAATCGAGCCCGCTCACATCTATTCTGACAGATTAACAGAAAAATGAGAGAGGAGCAATGATTGGGATACGCTAATTGCACATTATATCTCATCAGTTAGACAGAGCTTGAGAGCACGCGAAACAGAGAGAAACGGACCGTCTCTGCCTCGGGAAAGAGAGAGAAGAGAGTAAGAGACATGAGAATAAGAGAAGGAGCAATCACAGCTGGAGGGAATTTATTATTATTAAAAATATTGTTGTCAAGGATAAACTTTTGCCCACGAATTCTACGTATTTGGATCGACATGTTGCGTGAGTAGTGAATCTTTATCATCAGAAGGTGTGTTACATCAAATTGCGTTTGAATTTACATAGAGGAAGAGAGGAGGAGTGGTGCAACATGAGAAGGGAGGCAGGGGGTCTGCGACCGGCGCAGCAACTACAGCTTCAGTTGAGGCTGCTTAGTGTCCTCCGCAGCATTTCTTCTTCTCGGCAGTGGTTCCATCTCCACGGCCGCACGCACAGCCGGTCTCCTTGCACTTGTCGCCTGGAAACGTTATTAGCGTTGTTTATATGACTAAAAAAGATATTATCGCCCGTCTCTTTTTGATTTTAGAACACCTAGTGTTCGATGAAATCCGACTCCTTGCACTTATCGCCTGCAAGATTGAAGTAGAATTTCGAAATTAATGATCAATCAGGAATCGAATGTTCACTTTCATTCCTAGGAATTGTGAAACTCAACCAGCGAACCAACAACAGATCAAAATGACGAATGTTTCACTGAACATATAAGCGGATGTTGTTCCAATTTCTCCAATTTCATTTTGGCTCCAGACATCATCATCCCAATAACTATCATGATATCTGAGAACCTATTGGGAGCGTTTTCTATTCTTCTACCGTAATCAGCACAACTCTATTTTATCCTCACCGTAGGAACAGATTCCCGTTCCCTTCGAGCACTGGCCACTCTAGGAGAATCCTTTTCTATCCTACCGTAACAATGTTCTGATCGATGTCTACCGTATCCTACCGTAATCTACAGTACCCCAAGCAACGAGTTTTTACCGTAGCAGCAGATGCCCGCTCCACTCGAACACTGGCCAGTCTCTATTATTGACATCCTACAGTCCCCGACAGAATCTCTTCTATGTTCCGAGTCCTACTGTAATCTACAGTAACCCTGCAGTACTCAAAGATACTCATACCGTAGCAGCAGATTCCCGCTCCCTTCGAGCACTGGCCGGTCTTGTAGCACTGGCAGCCGTCTCCGCAAGTGCAGCAGGCACAGCCGGAAGAGGAGGACGAACCGCCTGGAATACGGTAGGGTTACGGTAGAGATACGTTAAGGATACGGTAGGGCTATTCCGAATTCGAGTTCTACATTATAACTAGGGTCCGTCTGAGGTACGGCATGTTACGGTAGAGTCTGGCTAGATACAGTATGAATGATTCGGTTTTGGATCTAGGGACTACGGTAAACTTAAGTACGACTAACAACCGCATCCAGTAGAGGAGGAGGAGCATCCGCCTGGAGTACGGTAACGTTACGGTAGTGCTAGGGCTACGGTACTGGAGACACATGCTGCGAACTTACAAGGCATAGTTGGTCGAGTTGAAGTTGGTAGATCACTGAAGTGAAGCTGTTTGCTCTTTCGATTTCTCGCTCCTTTATACACTCCCTTTAGTCACGTTCTCGTGGTCACACATCATGAACAGTGCGAGAGAAAGCAGGGATCTCTCCATTTCGCCTGTTCTCTCGCCCTTACATGAGAGAAGGCAGGTAGGTCATCAGGCGGAGGGGTGATTACTTACCTCGGAAGAAAACACTCTCTTCATTTCGCATGCTCTCTCGCTCTCTGACCTACTAGAGGATGAGAGAATCGGAGAGAGTGATGACTAGCCCTCTAGTTTGTGCTTCCGGACTGGGCGAGAGATGAGAGAGCGGCAGGGTGGTGAGAGAAATGATCACCAGTGATGACTGGATTGTAGTTTGTGTCCGCGAGGATAGACGCCGGATTTGGGATATCATCCCCTGACGAGATTGCGATTGTTTGAACCTTCGCGCTTGCTCTAACTGTCTGCCTGGTTAGACGTCTTGCACATTTGAGACACGCTCTCTCTCCTTTCTCCTTTCGTCACACGCCGTCTCTGTTCTTTTGCTCTGAATTCGAATGTTTTTCTTAGTTGTGTTTCACGAACCCAACATGGGCCTAGCGAACTGAGCCGGTTCGTTTGTCTGCCCTACCGCCACCTGCGCGTCGCGGCCAAGCAACGCGGTCGCGCTCGCTTTCAAAGCGCTGTTATTTTGCAAGAGAGCACAACTTTCGCATGCGGCTATGTTTACTCTTCTTTCCTTCGCAAGATCAAACTCTAATGATGACAATGCGCCTATTTTCCCAATTTGCTGAATCGCTATTGTAATCTAATCACTTTTTGTGCTTGTGACCCTAATTTTACCATGATTTTTGCTAGTTAGGACGCGTTTTTGCAGCGAAGTAGAGTTGTTTACCGCAATCTTGTTGTTGCCCGCTCCCGCACACTGAGCGCGTGCTCTGCCTCGCTCAATTGCCGTTCCGCACACTACCTCCCTCCTCTCTCTCTAGTAATAGTCTGTCTCTCTCTGTTCCGCCCGCTCTCTCGCACGGTCAGAGAAACAAGAGAGTAGGGTAAGGTGAGAGAGTGAGACCATTGCTCGCTCTCTCTCTCTAACCAGTGAATGCTCCCCACATCGGTGCAGTAGGCTATTATTGTGAAGCTAATTGCGTTTTTGCATTGATAGAATGTCGCTTTCTCTGATTTCTACGCTTTTCCGATCTTTGATCTGTCAATTCTGCCTGTCAGCCTCACGGGAAGTTCGCGTTTCCCTCGTTTTGATGTTGACGCTGTTTTGGTATTTGATCTTTGACCTCCTTCTTTCAGTCTCGATGGACGTTCGCTTCATCCCGAACTACTGCGCGGGGAGGGAGGAGGACTTTGCGAGTCAGGTGAGCCCTTGTGTTCTCGTATTGGAACTCTCCATATTCGGTTATGTTTCACAGTTCATTTGTCCGTTCAAACAGATGAAACAAAGTGATACATGGTCCTCTTGCCTTCTGCACGCTATTTCTCAATCGCCTGAATAGTTTGCGCATCTTAATTCACGATTAACATCAATGGTTTCCACCACCTACCGTATCTCCATCCACCGTTCACTGCTCAGGTAATTCCCGACTGGTTGGCCGACTCGGCTTCATCGATTGACGCGCTTATCGATCGGAACATCGCCGACCACCAGGAGACGAGAGAGGCCGGACCGTATACGGTAGGTGAGGGTGTACTGTAGGCGCAAGGGCTTGAACTGAGTTGGAATCGTTCTGTATGGACATCAAAATAGTCAGTTTGCAATACCCATAGGGCTGTAGATCATGACAATAGGTACTGTAGATTACTGTACCTACCGTACTCCAGGGCCCGTCCGGCATCGCAGCGGCTCTGATGCAGGCTGTGGGCGCGGGGCTGCTGTCGGAGGAGAGGTGAGTCAGTTATCGATAGAATAACCTACAGTAGTCGGATACCGTATCCCAAAAAACAAAGTCAATAGTCGATGGCAGGGGCGCCGCCATCGTCCGCAAGTACCGCGGCCTCATCCCGACGCGCGTCCGACAGCCGGTAAGTGGGAGGATTACTGTACTTACCGTATCTGTGCACTGGATACTGTAGCTCGTGTAAGGTTACTGTATCCACTGTATCCTGCAAGTCTACGTGTGCGGAGGACTCGGAGATGTTGGAGATGTACTGGTGTACAAATTACCAAATGCAGTGGTTATTGTAACTACAAAATCCATTGATTACTGTATCTACCGTACTCAATGGTTACTATACCCTGAGCTTACTGTACCTACCGTATCCTTCAGGTATATCTGTGCGGAGGACTAGGATTAGTGATCTAGTTTATTAATTACCCAATTCAGTTGTAACTTAAACAACAAAATCCACTGATTACTGTACCTAGCGTACCCTCACATTACTGTATCCTGTGATTACTGTACCTACCGTATCCTTCAGGTATATCTGTGCGGAGGACTCGGAGATGTGGTGGCAAGCCTGTATCTGGAGAGCGACGCGGCCGGGTTGGAGGCGGGAGTGCACAGCATCAAGGGGTGAGTACGGTAGATTAATGATTGACCCGTTCGATGGGTCTACAGTAGGTCAGAGTAACGCAGGCAAATAGATTTTCGATAACAGCCTACCATACCCGCAACGTCATCTACCGTAATGACCTTGAGGCAAGTAGGGCTACCGAAGCTTTCGCTTGTTCAGTTCTCGATAATCACCTACCGTAACCTACCTGATACTGTACCCTTACCGCATCCCTTCCAGCTTTCTCGACTACTACCTGGAAGACCTGTTGGATGATCGAGTGGCGGATGAAATCCTGTACGGCAGGGCGGGCGCGCTGATGGGAGCGAAGCAAGTGGAGTGAGTCCGACTTTTGTATTTCTCGCCTCGGTTAAAACACGCACGATGTGCAACCAGGGTGTAATCAGATTCTGTAAGGAAAGACGGCGGTAATTTGGAATAGAGAGCATTTTCTTAGCAATCATCAAGTGGTCATCGTTCATCTTGTGCACGCTGCCTTTTCATTCCACGGGTGAAACGCATTCTGCTGTGTTCGACATTCCGAAACAAATGAGAGGGTGAGGGTTTCGCGCAGTTCCGATAGGTTTCACGCCGCTTACGTAGGCAGAACAGGTTTCCTTTGTCTGATGCAATCTTAATAGCCACCTGAGAAAGCTAAAACAAATTCGTTCGTTCATCTCTCTAGCTCGAAACCACTCAATTTCCGATCAATAACCGGTCAACAGGTCATTGATTTTCATTTCTCCTTTGTTCTACCGTACTCTCCCGATTCCAGATCGATCACCGGCCACTCTGTCCTCGCTGAGCCCGCCGCTCGTCGTCTCATCGAGAAGCTGTTCGCGCACGGCAGGTACTGTAAACCGTACCAATCGATTGCAGTATAGACTACCGTATCCAGGATTCGCTATCTATCGATTACAGTTTCACTTACGAAATTACGGTAGTTGCCGGATCACATTAGACTGCTCCTCTATATAATAAAAAAAGGTTATATTCTCAGGAAGTGCGCCAAGGGCGAGGGCGCGTGTCTGGGCGCGGGAGAGAATGGACCTCCGCTGATGTGGTGCTGGCACAAGACGAGTGAGTTGACGCATCTACCGTACTCCTAGCTACCGTATCACGTTCCTAGGTCGTGCCTCTCCTTCACTCTAGCTTTTTTCTGTAAGTCGGTCAATCTTGAAACAATTAGCTGACAATAAAAGTAAAGTACCCTGACTACCGTACCTCTTCCAGTCTACCAAATCCCTGCTTACCGTATCTTACCGTATCCCATTCAGACTACCTCGGGGCGGCGCACGGCTGCGCGGGCGTGCTGCAGGCGCTGCTGCTGCACTGGAAGGTGCTGAGGGACGAGGAGAGGGCGGCTGTCAGCAGAACGGCCGAGTGGTTGATGAGGTGATCTTATTGCAATATCCGAGCTTAAAGTAAGAAGTACCCCTGCGCATCGTACACTGGCATTCGTAGTCGCCACTTCTGCTTCGCTCCTACAGCTTTCGGCAGGGGAAGGTTGTAGGACTGTCATGGTTGATGAGGTACTGTAGGCTAATACCTATGAGCCTCATCGGGTTATCGCGAACGGATCGTGCAAACCCTCAACATTCTAGCATCGAGGAGAAGGACTGCGCCGGCCACTGGGAATCCTCAGCAAAGTTGGCGGCGAGTGGACGCGAGAAGCGACTCGTGCACTGGTGAGTTCGACGATTCCCGAGAACAAATCGGATTCATTCGCTCCTCGGTTTTCTAGAACTCATGTGCAGTTCGTTGAGTTTCAGAGAATAATTAAATCTCTATGGAGCTGAAATTGTTTGCTGCAGCTAGCATCTGTCGTTCAAAACTATCGTAAAAACAAATTGACAAATGTCGATAGCATCGATCATTTCAATCAGGTGCCACGGCGCTACGGGCATGGTCGGCTTCCTGATTACGGCGCACAGAGTACTGGGAGGAGGAGACTACTTACAGGTGATAATTTGCTTGCAAAACATAAGGAATAGCTTATTGGGTACGGTAGGTTGGATGTGATAGTTTGAATCACGGTGTTAGAGCACGAGAGACTTCCTGATCACGGCGCATAGGGTGCTCGGAGGAGGAGACTACTTACAGGTGAGAACGCAATTCAGTAATTTGTGAATTCAATTCGCGAAAGTACGACGAATAGTATGAGTTGAATTTTATCTGAGTTTAGAAGGGGTTGCTTTGTCCCATCACAGCTCAAATACTGCTAGACGGTGGGGCGTATTTGAAGGCGGCATTCCATATCCTAATGTATTACGGTAGGATCCGGTCTATTGATTACGATATCTCTTTCTATCACACGTCTTCTGAGAGATTGCAGGACCCTGAGGAACCAGGAGCCCAAACTTTGAGCTATCCTAACCATATATCAATGGTGAGGTACGTAGGTGAAAAGGAAACTTTGACCCAAGCCGTCTGTCCCAAAACCGGCTTTTAGGTATTGTCCGGTTCTGGACCCGGCTATATCGGTTCTCAGCTCTCCGGTGAGCTAGGAAGTTGTTCTATAGCTCAAAAAATGCGGAAATTTCTTCTAGCCAAGAAAAATATTTTTGCAAAAATTTTGGTCAATTTCGAAGATTTGAAAAAATAAAAATAACTTTTCATATCAGAAAAATAATTCTACTGGATCGGGGACCCCCCTTTTTCGTGTAAGCCAAAGTCAGTTTTGGATTCCTCATAGTGGTCGTGGTTTAGAAAAATTTCGACCTCGGATCGGCAGGGGTGGAAAGGGACCTTCCGGGGTCGATAAACACTAATAATCGTCGATTTTTCCAAAAATTATAAACTTTGGAGCCTCAGAACTTTTCCGTTTCTGCTTTTACAGAGACCGTTTCCACATCAAACATCATCACAAGTCTGAAAAATGATTCCCTGAAAGTTTAATTGATTTTGGGCGAATTTCATTTTTAATTATTTTTTAAAATAAAAATTTAAAAAATAAATAAAAATGAATTTTCTCAAAGCGCCACCAAATGTTCAGATCGCCCTATATATAGGGGAGTTTCGATATTTTCTCGTCCGAACGATCTGGAGATTTTGATTCGATTAGCGAAAAGCAATAAAGGAGAGAGGGAGAGGTGATCCAATTAGCGAGAGGGAGAGGGGAGGGAGGGAGGAAATTGATTGCCTCCCTCATTCTGGATGCGTGCGGGGGAGCGAGGCGGTCGGCGCGTGCGGAAGGGGTGA
>LS500647.1:127282-155388 GCA_900490845.1 Pristionchus japonicus | reverse complement strand
TCACTCCCGATATGATCTCGGAAAAAATGAATACGCTATCGTTTGTTTCTATCCACAAGGATCAGTCGTGGGACGTAGATCCGATTATGTCTCTGTCTTCTCGTGTCAATATCGGCGTTTCGTCCGTATTTGGCACAAGGGAGAGAAGATTTACAGTATTTCACTCCCGATATGATCTCGGAAAAAATGAATACGCTATTTTTTGTTTCTATCCACAAGGATCAGTCGTGGGACGTAGATCCGATTATGGCTCTGTCTTCTCGTGTCAATATCGACGTTTCTTCCGTATTTGGGACAAGGGAGAAAGGATTTACAGTATTTCACTTCCGTTGTGATCTCGGAAAAAAACGAATACGATCCCTCTTTCCGACCACAAGGATCAGTCGTGGGGCGTAGATCCGATTAGGGCTCTGCCCCCATGTCCATATTCTCTATCATCAACATAAAAGAATCGGCCTATAAAAGACGATAAAAGAATCGCCTATAAAAGAATCGGCGCTCGGCTATCAATATCACAGCCCAAGCTTCCCTCCCCAACTCTTCCTTTGACTTAAAAAGAGTTCAAACTGCACAGCGTGCCATTGAACATCGAAAAGCTCATTTGCGTGGCGGACGACCATTTCTCCCCTCTCGCTCGCTAATCCCATTCCCTCTCATCTCATTCCTCCCTCTCCTCTTTCACCGGAGTGGTGGTTGGAATTGTTGAAGAATTAGGCGTATACTGGCCAGTGAAACATATTCACGTAAACTACTCAATAGCATTTCCTATGTTGGTCTGACTAAAAATGAGTTTGTTTTATTATAAGAACTCCTGAAACATATTGAAATGAAAGCCAAACTCTTTTATTTTCAAGCCTCAGATCTATTTCGAATTGTTAAAGGAATTTGAAGGACTAAATGAAAACTCAAAAACGATCAAAAAATGGAAACAACTTTGAATTTAGTTCTCACTGGTGCCGTTTCTAAAAATAGGCACCCTCGGCTGAGATATGGAAGTGTGCATAAATTAGCATACCTTCATCTTGGTGCAAACCCCATGACCATTAACCTTTTTTTACTCGTGAGAAAGAGCTCATCACTTTCTCTTCAGGGACCAAGTATCTATTTTCAACCCTGTTCTTGAAAAACTTGAAAAACTGTCGAATTTAGGTCCTTCGGCCCCATATCATAACCCTGGAAAAAGATGGGGGCATACGGTTTTTTGTATTGGCAAACTAGAACACTTCTCTAAACTTTGATCGTTTTCGATTTTTGATTTTTGGCTTTATTTCTGTTCAAATTGCAATCTGTCTCCATCACTTATAATTCGTCATTTTCATAAAACGCTGTCTATGTCAGAGATAAGCGCATGAATTAAGTCATGCTTAAGATGGAAGGTGCATGGACATGCCTGAAACGGATATCTTTTTAGTGCGAGTCAAAATCTTGTTTTTCACCCTAGTTATTCCGTGTCATTCCATCGCTCAAACGAAGGGAACCCCACCGCGCTTTTGGGGAGAAATGATCGAGAATGGCCGCGCCTCATTAGAATACGTTCGCCGCGGCGAACAATGGAATTCGTTTTCAATGGCGCGCTGTGAACTGTAGCTCGATGTTCTCAACTCGTCTTCTCTTCCTTCTTCTTCTGTTCGCCGTGACACAACCCGGCCTCGCGGACCCAACTCCCTGGTCGGACTGCACCTCGATTGATTGCTGCAGAGTGAGCTCGATTTGATTAGGGAAAGCTTTGCCTCTTCCTCCCGATTGCTAATGAACGTAGATTTGGGCACAAGATGAGAATATTACGCCTGTCCCGAGAGAATCGATTTGAACTGTCATGGCTATGGGAAAAATTTCCCATAGCCATGACAGTTAAAATAGAGAGATATCTAGCTAGATTTTCTGGGAATTGTAGACAAATTGGTAAGGCATGTCCAAAAATCCCCCAAAATCCCATTGTGCATGGATCATTTTTTTTAATTATGGAATGAAATGCCATCAATAATTTCCGAGTGCATGAACCACACGTTTCCATGAACCTGGTTTTTTGTTAGCCATTTATTTGATTGAACTCGGAGAGATACAAAACACATTATTTTTTCTAATTTAGAAGTTGGAACCTTTTCTCTCTCAAAGATGCCCTAGAACGGAGAAAGTAGCGTGCAAATTTGGAGATGCATGGATCCCCAGAATGATCCCCGCTCAATTGGGCTGCTATTGCAAGCTGCTATTGCAAGCCCAGAGGCGGCCAAAACTGGCGCTTACTCATTTCACCGTTTTCGCTGCATTCCCTTGGACAGACCGATTCTCTCGTGACTAGACCTTCGAACTTCTCCACCAACCACTCGCGAGCTATACGAGCACTCGAATGAGGGAGAAAACGAGTGCCAGTTTTCGAAGGTCTACTCGTGACAGGCATGATAGGTAATTTGCAGGTTGCGGTGATGAAAGAGATCGAGCAGCTCTTCAAATCGGAGTCTGAAAAGATAATGAACACGGTATGGCCTGTGTATTAAGGGTGTAAGCAATTGAGCGAACTATTTTCCCACAGTATTAATATTCTCCCAAGTGATAACTATCGAAAAACCGATTACAAATTATAGATACGTTCTAAGTATAGGTTTTCCGCCGCCGGTCATAACTTTGCGATTAGAAATCAAACCGATTAAATTTCCTTGAGGTTCACGATAGAAGATTTACCAATGAGCAATCTTAGAATTACAGGCAGGTTTGATTAAAGCCATGCCCATGATCGTACAACTGCAAGTTGATCTGGCCGGTGAGTTTCCACTGTCATTGAAATAAATGTATCTCGTATTTAGGAAAGTTCGCACCCCAAAAGGCTGCTGAATGCATGAAGTATATGTGAGTTCTTAAAATATTTTTTAACTCTCTTATTATACATTTTCGACTTCTGACAATTCATTTGAATTTCAGCAATCAGTAATTCTTCTGGCTTCATAATTCATGCCGCAAGCCAACTATAGAATGCAACTACTGTCACGTCATTTCCAAGGAGTTCAGTGGAAATAATTTCTCGTGAAATGTTATTTGTTGTCTATTTTGGTCTGCTTCTTTGGATAAATATTAGGGTTGACCGTTCGAACAAACGAAACGCCATTCGAAACGGATTAGAATGACTCTCATTGCGCAATGACGTGATTTTCGATACGAATTCGATACGAAATGGCCATTGTTCGAGTCTCATTGCGCAATGAATGTAAATTGATCTCCCTCTCTCCCTCTCTTCGAATCCTCGCGCAAACACGGTTGAAACATATGCGAATATCATTGAGAAATGCAATTAAAACTTATTTTACAAATAGATGTTTGCTTTTGATACATTATATGAGGTAAACCACAAGGTCATGGCTCCGCAAGAGCATAGAAACAATATAGATTGGACAATCATTAGCCGTTTGTCACTATCGATAAAGTGAAGAGTGGGGCTTTAAACGCCCATAGTTACGCCTGTCTGTTGACCATGAGGTATGAATGAGGGCTTTTGTGATAGCACTAACTCAAAACACAAGCCAAAATTGTGAATCTTTACTGTTCACAATTGATTTTGCACTCGGATCTTTTTTCCTAAGCTTGTGAAACACATTTCCTGTCTTGAAAGATTGATCGAAATCCCGAGTCATTCCGCACCGCGCCGATCCTTTCGCGAACTGATTCGAACAATGAATTCGATACGAAATGGATACGAAATGGCGGGAGGCGAGTCTCATTGCGCAATGAGAGTCATTTCCATGTCGGCGATTGCGCAATAGATGCAAATCGCCCTCTCGATTCGAAACTTTCGTTATTCGTGTTCGTTTCGTCAACCCTAATAAATATGTTCATGTTCTAATACAAAAATTAACCAATTGAACGCGCCTTTCACGGGCATGAAATCTCTGCTGAAAAACACAACGCAAACAATTCGAGCTCAGACACTCATTTCTGATAACTCTCATCGGTGATTGGAGTGAGATCGGGCGTGGGCGGGGTATGCTGGTGCGCTTCGGGCTGTGAAGAGAGAGGGGTAGAGAAGATGTTAGTGCCAGCCTCGTCCGACCACGACTGGATCATGATGAGGTCCACGTCGACTGAACGGTAATGATCACTACGGTTGACTGAACGAATAACGGCGCATTAATGAAAGAGAGTGGGGCAGGAGGCGGTTACTGCGCGTTTTTCCGTAGTCCCGTTATTTTCCGAAACCGTTCCCCTTTCATTTCGGTGCCGTAATTCCGTTTAGCCAACCCTTATCATCACCAATGGCTCGAGCTGAGATAGTCGCATGTCGGTCGAACCTTCGCTTGATCTTCTGGGTTTGAACGGAATCTTCTGCGCACTCTGGTCCTCATCCGTCTGAGTTGACGCATCTTGTGCGTCTTTGAAGGCTGTGGACAACGGACCTCTAATTCGTGTGCCTGCAACATCGTAGATTCTGCCAATTGTTTGGTATTTTCCATTTTTTTCTGATATCAAGTTCAAAACGATCACTGACCATCCTTGATGCACTCCCGTAGCAGTAGCCTGGCCCGCTTCTCGATATCTCTCTTGTGATCGGAAGAGAAGAGGGAGATCCTTTGTAGCAGAGATTTGACGATGGGAGTGAGGTCTTCGTAGAACTGAAATAGAAAAGTGGGAAATTGGTGGTTCAACAAATTTGCTATTGACCTTAGCTTACCTTGACGCGCCCAGTGAGTATCTCCTTGAAACCAAGGAACATCTCAAGTGGAGTCGGTTGAGTCTAAAACATTTTTTTTATTTATGATCGGAGATTCAAGAACCTTCCTAACCGATGCAAGTTACAATACTTGCCTCATCAGCACGTGCATGATCCTCCTGCACACTCTCCGATCTCAGCAAAGCACTCCTTCTTCTCGTAATTCCAGCGATAGATTCAGTAGTTCGGACCCGAACAGTCGAGAGTTTCCTCATGATCGCCGAGGCGGCTCTACTCTACAATTTCAGATCATTTTTTTTTCGAATTTTCGTTGGTTTCTCTGATTTTGAGGGAACCAGATCAAGAAAAAGCTATAACTAACCGGCAGAGTGTTTCTCCTCCGAATTCTCGGCCCAGGTTCTTCCGTAGGCAAAATCGCGTTTGGTGATTCCGTACTGAAGAGAATACTATTTTGTATTCAAAATATTTATTTTCTGACGATATGGCGCACCTCTTCCGCTTATCAATTGCTGCCCTGTGCTGCTCGAACTTCTCCTTGTTCACGCTATCGATGACTTCAGCCTTCGCTAGTAGTTCTCTCTTCTCACTGAGTTCCTTCAAGCTAGACGTTCAAAGTTACCACAGCTTAGTGAAATCACGTTCAAAATTGAAAGCGGGTCTACAGCTCGATTCGAGCAGTTGTATCAAGACAGTCATGAATGGAGATGAGGAAGGGGAAAGTATCACACCTGGTTCCAGTCCCTCGTCGGGGCAACATTCATCGGCCACTTCTCCGCGAACAGCAACTTGCCCATGGTGTTAGACTCTTCGACGGACTTGAGTAGTCTTTCGGCCTGGAACTTCCACAAAAGTGAACCAACCATTGAGATCTAAAGTCGCAGGAAGGTTTCCTAGTGGAATTCTCAAAAGTGAAGCAGTACTCACGTTAGCCAGCATGTTCGTGCACGTTTCTCTCAGCGAGTCGATTTCTCTCATGAGCCGGCCAACCACGGCGAATCCTTTTTCGTGAAGGGACTGAAAGCGTTTCTTGATACAATATCTCATCTATGAAGGCGACTCTCATTCTCGATTTGCAGCAGTTGTTTCGTGGACCAGTTAGATCACAGCGCCAAGTTGATTCTTCTTCCTACCTGCTTTCCGCGCTCGCAGTGTCAGGTGGTCTATCAGTGACTCTCTCAATTTTGCCTGCCGTCTCGCCTCTCTGATGGGTTAGACAGTGTGTGTCTTGAAGAAATTTTCCACAGCTGAAGGTCGAAGAAGAAGGAGTACTAACAGTGGCCAATACTAAATTAATGGATAAAAATAGTCACCTTAGCTGACTCGATCAGTACAGAAGACCTGTTTTTTGGTTGCACGCCGAAGAGACGTCCTGCATGCACCTGAACAATTACGACCACTTTCGAAAATGAACGTTTCGCTTCGTCAATGACGACAACAAACGACGCAAACTCAATTGAAGACTCACGATCTCGCTGGATCTCGCATTCGATCGAAATTCCTCGTTCTGGTTCTCCAAGTCCGCAATCTTCCCCTGCAGTTCCTCCATCTGCTGGGCTAATTTCCGTTTAGAGTTTGTCATCCTGAAGTAGGGCAACATCACAGGTGGAATACGAGACTAATTGAAGGTGCATGAAAATCGAATGCGTTAGTGAGAGGATAATTGTGAGTCGAAACGCGAACAGATAGCAACTGATGCCCTCCGCCTAGTACGAGAGCGGGTTGGATCGAGGGCAAAAAGATCCGCAGGAGAAGAGAGGAGGCGAAAGATTAATGAGGCTACTGGATGGACAGCTCCGAGATCTTTCTCAGTTGCATCTCTCCTTCCTGATTTCAATGATTGGTATCAAAGAACTTATGCAGCCAGACTGTACAATTCGAAATGCCTACTATCATCTCTGCAGTCCTCAGACTTTTCGTCGATCAGAGTGGCGACAGACTGCACTAATCGATTGAATACGCACTGAACTCGTTTGTGTTGAAGTCTCTGAACATCGCTGACGGTTCCAGAGCACCGTCAGAACAACGCTTCTGTTTGGGGAATCGAAGTATAACTCTGTGTTTCCGTCGTGATCTCCGAAATATGAATCACTCTCCTCCTTTTGTTCGCGTAAATATAGCTCGGGAAATGAATAGCAATGCCTTGCTTCCCTTGTGATCCCTGAATTGTGAATACGTTCTCGCTGGTTTCTCACAAGCGCCCTCCATAGGAAGCAGTGATCACCATCGCCCCTCTTTCTCCTCCTATCAACATCGACTGTTTCTACTGATTTTTTTCAGCGGGAAGTTGAATATCAATATTTTACTACCCCTCCGTAGGACAGAGATCCAATCGCACCTCTTCCTCGTTCTGTCAATATTCGAATTCGGAAAACGAACAGCCGTCTCTTCATTTCGCACACTCTTTCGCTTTCTGATCAATGAGAGAGATCGTGAAATGAATGGACAGAATGAAATGTATATCGAATTCGATTGTTATCGACGCTTCAGTGTTTGGCACCGCGGGTGTGTGATAGTGGGGGAGACTCTCCTCATTTTACACACTCTCTCACATCTCTGACCGGTGAGAGTGTGTGTGAAATGAAGAGACCGTTTCTTGCCAAGTCATCCCTAGTGTGTGACAGACATCCTTCTTCTTGTTTTCTGCCCACCGTGATCAGCCCCGTGTTTCCTTTGTAAAAGAAGAGGTCCATATCACAGTTCAGTTCTGTCTTGATTCGTAACTTCAGCCTCCTTCTCCCTTCTTACTGTAGGTTATTTCAGGACCATGGCCTCGACTCGTTTGCTTGTCCTTCTACTTCTATCCACGGTGGTTCTGGAAGCAGTGGACCCTCCCTCGACTTCCACCCCGTCTAGCTCGCTGTTGAAGAGAAAGGGCGACTGCTTCGTGAGTTCCCTAAAGTTTCCTCCACACATCTCTCAAACAATTGGCATTTGAATTCCCGCATTTTTTTATCTCGGCTCTCCAATGGAGAGTCTCCATGGAGTATTCAACTTGATATTCCGTTTTCGGAATGACTGCCAAACTGTAGTAGACAATTATTTTTAAGAGGCTCACTCCACTGCAGGCAGAGTTATAAAAGTGCGGGAGTTATGATTCAAGAATTTTTAATCACGAAGTTCGTTTTAAGCACGTTTTAAATATATTCTAGTTCAGGCTGCAGTGAAGAAAGAAGAACAAGAGATGAAGAGACAGCTCGCAGAAGATATTGCGAAAATAAAGAGAGAGGTAACACCGATGAGTGCGTTAATCGCAACGTCATAAGTAATTACGCACGATTTATAGATTATTTAGATTATTTATTGTATATCGAGCATAGATTCACGTCGTAAGTGTAGGTTTAGAAATTAGGTCGGATGAGAATCGTCGGATGAGAACCGATTGGATGAGAAACTAATAAGAGCGAGAGACAAGTGTTATGCAATCGACTGAATGAGCAAATTAGGGTTGGCAGTTTGTGTCCAATGGACTGTCTCAGACACAATTGTGCCCCAAAATTTCGGACACAATTGTGTCCGAGACACAATTATGTCCCATTCCTTCTCTCCTCACTCATTCGAGGCGGTCGATTCTAGGGTAAATGAGAGGGAGAGAATTGTTTGGGACACAATTGTGTCCGAGAGTCGAGAGAGCATTTTTTCATTCGGATCATTCCTGTCCGTAACTTTGAAAGGAGATCGGTAGTTTGAGACACAAAATGCCAACCCTAGAGCAAATGGTTCTCATCCGACCTAGTACCGCTGGCGGCAAAGCTCGTAATTACAGGAAGGATATAAATCTGTCATGATTTTCCCAAATACACGGTGGATTTCGGCCGTGAGTTTGTCTTTTAAGATCAACACTTTGTATCTTTCCAGTTAAATTGGGAGAGCGCCTTCTTCAAAAGCTTGCTGAGTGCAAGTCAATGTGAGCCGTTCAAGAAATATTTGCTCAATGCAAGAATTATCAATTCAATAAAAAATTGTTGTCAATGTTTAATTCTTCTTTCATCACAACAATAAACAGCAAGTCAAATATAGAAGCGGGATACAGCGCGTCAAAGTTACCTCTCAAAATCGGACAGGGCTTATGGTACAACCGAATAATTAGATGGCTGAGCTGTTGATTCAAAGTCGTGTGTGTTTTCTGCAATCACATGAAGAAGCTCATTCTACTCGTGAAACACATTCCAAATCGGCACTTCTTTTCTAACTGACAAGAATGATTTAAACTGATTGAGACCCGAAATATGTCTCAAACGAGAAAAGTGTCCGACTGTGCTGATCAATCTTATGATTCGATTGCACCCCATTGCTTCTCACCTTGTTGATAAAAATCAGAACTGGGCTCTTCACGCTTTCCTCTCCCTCTAAACAATTCACCACTTCCCGCTTCTCTAAACTTCCAAATTTTCTGCCACCCTGCCTTCCTTACTTTCTCTCTCATCAACTTTTATTTTTTCTGCATAGTATTTGTAAATCCTTATATCTTTGCTAATTTTTTCAGCGGCATGCGAGCTGCAATATTGCTGGTTGCGGTAATACTATGCGTTGCGTCCGGCAAGAAATGTGAGTGACCTAATTTCGGAGCAAATCGACTTTCGTGAACACTAGAGTGCGAAATATGTGTAGAAGAATCTTCCTTGCACACGCTCTATTGCCTCTCTGACCTGTGAGAGAGTGTGCAAAATGAAGAGACGATTACCCGTATTTCGCATTCTAGTGAACACCAATCCATTGATCAGACGTTATCCACGATGTCGTCGCGAAGTTCCATGCAGTCAATGATGATCCCGATGTCCTCAATAGCCTGGAGAGAATCGGAATTCGCTGTGAAGAGTTGAGCAAGTTAGCCAAACCGATTCAACGGCACCTGCAAGCCTGGATGAATGGACAGGTTCGAATCCCTACCAATCGATACTCTTTGTTCCATCATAGTCTGTCCAGAACTGACGACAAAGCCCTTTTAAAATTTTGAAGAAGAACAATCTTTAGAAATAGTTTATTCTTGAGTATTCCCCTAGCAGCGGTATCAATTCTGTATCCTAGCAGTTGCTGTCCTATTCATAACCGAGCTTTGCTTCAATTACATGATTGCAGATAACCGAGGAAGTGGAAGAGTCAATGGCCGAGCTGCACAAGCTATTCGTCGATGACGTTGAGCTGTATTGGCACAGTAAGTGTTCTTTCTGAAATTGATAGACCGGCCAGGTAAGATTCGAGGGTTTCACTGTTACGGCTGGACATGGCCGTCTCAGATGATACGAAAATAGAAATGCTGAATAGACAAACAGTCACACTCATTCGTTCAGATCCCTATCGGAAGCGTTTTGATATCAACAAGGAGGTCATTTTCGTGGGTTATCTTATTATTTTCTCCGTTGCCTACGAAATCCGATTTTACGTTGAATCGCCCTATTCAGACACCACTTACATCCCTAACCTCCGCCACTCGGAACAAAAGCGAAGATGCGAGAGTCTACGAACAGCTCAGAAAGTCTCTCTACGAAGTGTTCGTTCCTCCCGAATTCCTGCTCGATCCCTACTTCAATTTTCTGTACTACAGCATCCATGACCCCGGAACCGTTTCGAGGGTGAGTCGTTCGATTAGGTCCGTTTTTTGGCCCAGGGTTCTCATTCCTCGCCTTGCGCGCCCTCGAAGCGGTCGCAGAGTGGAATATTATCATCAGACAAACGATCGATGCCCTTCTAGACGGTATACTGGAGTTCAATCGAACGCTGCAGAACTCCGACAAAGCATGAAAAGGACAAGTTCGATCGCGTTCAGCAAGCATTTCACAGAATGGAATCGCGTGTTAAGGGTATTGGCCTTTTCAACATTTTCGAAAATAATCGATCGAATTCCAGAAAAAGTGCTAGCAGAGTTGAAACACACAGAAACAGACTCGAATGGTAGGTTAATGCTCGACGAACAACTACTTTTGAACATTCTTTCAGTGGAGAGGATACTGGGAATGAGCATGCGTGTGGAAACGTATGACGTGGATAGGATAGTCAAGCAAATTGATAAAAGCGAGTGCGAAAATGATGGAACTTGTGGAGTTCACCGGAGGAGGGTCTATCTGCCATCCATCCACGACAGCAACCTCGTTATTCATTCAAGTTCATAGAATGAATGAATCCGTTCTTCCTCCACAAGTGCCAGAATGGGAAATCAAAAGCCACGGAACTAGTGATGGTCATTGCAGTTCATAAACCATCAAGCGGCGATTTATACCAAGCAGTCGGGAAAATATTGGACTGTATTAGCTATTATGATCTACCGTATACGGAGAGGTTTTGACCCATGAAAAAGCAATCTCAAGAAATTGACCAATTACTACAGGTGGTGCGGACTAAACCAAACATTCAAAATCGATCAGACAAGTCTCCTATTCGAGATGAATAAAATTCGGACAGATTTGTTACGACTTGTAAGCTATTTTTTACTCGAACCAGCAAAGTTAGCAGTCGCTTCGCACAGTCCAGCTTATTTTATCCCCGCGCATTTTGAATATTTTGCATAGGAGGGAAAGTTTTCCCTTTGCCCACCCTTCTTTGGAGAAAAAATGGGTGGTCAGAACGCTGTGTTCGTTGAGGTATTGGCTAACACGGTTATTGGCAAGACAGAGCCCAACAAATTTCTATACTTCATCTATCGTCTCTTCGGCATCTATGGCCAAGAGAAAGCTCTCAATACCGTCGGTCAGCATCTGGTTGGTCAGGCACGCCATTTACAGGTTCACTTTACGCTTCTTCTTTGTGTTGTCCTAATACATTTGTTAAAATCTTCAGAGTTACATGATCATTGCAAGACAGCAAAGGTTATGGCACGGCACAGCGTGTCAGAGAGGACGAACCCCTTTGTTCGCCGCGGCAAATCACTCTCCATGAGCGCTCGCAGACAATATTTATATGAAACCTATGAAGCGTAATCCATATCTCACTGATTAAGATAAAAAATGCAAATCGGAAATTGCAGGGTTATCAATTAGGAGCAAAGGTGCCTTTCTTTCGATTCTAACCATTTCAGATTATTTTTTTAGACATTTTTAATTCATTGCTGAATTTTGACTCAAAAAAAGAACTCCTCAGTGACGGTCAGTGGAAACCCCCACACCCATAGAACTTTTGGGATGCCCGTAGACTGCTCTACAGCTGGAGTAAAAAACATTTTCTAAAATGCCAAACATATTCGAGAACGATGCTGAAATAGGTGCACTTTTACACTGTTCTCGAATATGTTTGACTTTTTCCACAATGTTTTTTACTCCAGCTATAGAGCAGTCTTCAAGCATTCCACAAGTTTTATAGGTGTGGGGGTTTTCATTGACCTCCACAGAGGAGTTATTTTTTGTAGGTTCTGAAGTTCAACGATTTTGTAAACCTTCTCGAACATTTTGTCGATTATGTTTCGGCGAACACTACTAAAGTAAAAGACGCTCTTTTTTTCATGATCGCTTTGTTGAATTGAGTTTCGCGAAGCCACCAAAAGAGAAACAGTATCGGAATGGTAACTTTTGAGGGGTTCACTCGAATCTCTCCCATTCTGTCGCTCTCGACCGCGCTGATCAGTCGAAATGGGTGCGAATGAGTGGGAGGGAAAAGAGTCTCACGCATCCACCTTTGCCGCGATAATTGGATTTACTCTCTCCTCTGACACGCTGTGCACGGACCGGGGATCGAACCCGGGGCTTCCGCTTACCGGGTCTTCAGAGTTTGTCCCATCTAGCATTGAATTTATTAAGAAAAGAAAATATTTATATTGAGGACTTATCCTGGCCCAAGGCGGGAATCTATGCAGTGAAGAAAGCAATCGATTCAAATAAATACACAGACTTGAACCAGACTGCTTTACTGATTCGTGCGGCTTTAGAGAAGCAGGGGTCCACGAGGTTCGGTTTTTGACTGTACGGGAAAATTGGAAAGTATTCCGTTTAGTTACGCACACCAAGTGCTGGTGCTGCCCTCGAGCAAGGCTGATGTGGACTGGAGTGTAGGTAAGATATCACCTCTGACAATGAGCTGTGACATGAACCATTCCGAATTTTACAAATTTGTCCAGGAACTGTGAAATGTGATCTGCCTCACAAGAACAGTTATGCCAACATCACCGACTTCCATGGACTCGATGTCCACATTTTTCGATATGACAAGAATGAAGAAAGAAGAGCGGCGAAAGCGAGAAAGTGGTTGAAAGAGAAACGAGAAGTTCTTCTGAATGAGCTCAGGTGATCATTTCGAGTTCACTGCGTTCTATGAGGCGGGAGTGAGAGAAAGGGAGTGCAGAGAACAAGAGGGAAAACCTGAATCACACTATGAAATTAGCAAATATCCAGCGGTCACACAGGTCTCACCACGAACTTTCCACTGGGTGTTTGCAGTGCGAGTTTGTTGTTTCAAAGTAACTCAAATGTCTTTCAGTGCGGCGGTTGCGAGCAATGCAAGCAGTGTCCTCGCCTCTCTGCATGCAAATCAAGCAGTCTACTCTTAAGACCTCTACCGATCAGTGTTGCTAATGAGAAGTGACCGCACGCAATCCATTGGAATGGCAGTCGCGGAAGGAGCTTCGAGCAGTCTAATATCGACGAATGAATCATCCTCATGGAAGATATTCTTTTCCTTGTGATCGATAAAACCAAGATGACTCCTGATAATTCTCTAACTGTTGTTTTTCACGGCTTTCTGACGTTTGAATGTGCAAATTTAACTATGTTTTGTGTAGACCGAACAAAGTAGTGACCAGGGATGTTTAAACGGAAAACGGAACTCCGTAATTCTCCTCTCTCTTTTCAACAATTCCGTAATTGAGAGAGATCGCCTCATTTTCTATGCGTAGCGATGGAGAATTACATTTTTCTGTAATTCTCATTCGTCTGTAATCGTTCAGGGCCGCTCGGTCTAGTTCATTCTTGGGGAGTGAGGGTGAGAGATAGGGGAGAGGAGAATTACATTTTTCTGCAATCATTCGGAAAATGAATGAAAAATGAAGGGGTGAGTCATCTTTACAGAATAATGTAATCACGCGAATCAGTATGGAAATCTATTCCGAATTCCGTTATAAATTCCGTTTAGACTCCCCTAGTAGTGACCATCGCGAACGAGGCAATAGCCTCTCATGTACCCCGTGAAACACATGCAGGCATCTCTTGGTGGGGACGGAAAAATTGTTGGAAGACGATTCTGAATATGTTTCAAGCCGCATACGAAAGGGTAGAAGATCACAGACGGACAATGCGCGGAGTATTTCCGACGACTGGGAAAAACTAAAAACGATAGTAACCGACGCCACGCCGAACTTCGGCGTTTTTATTCTGTGTGTACTTTTTTCAGTGTGATTCGCTCCAAGATCCCTGCAAATCTGATAAACACTCTCCCGTTTCGTACTACCTCAAGCGAATCTCTCCGGTTTCGCTTTCAACCAGCTGATTGACAGATTGGGAGTAGATCTGTTTGGCTAATCAAGGATTTATCCCTCTATTTCTCGACGTCTGTCTCATCTCGTTTACCACACTTTCTCTCTCAATTCCAACGCTATCTCACCGGCAAGTGAGAGCGAGAGAGCATGCTAAATGGAGAGTCGGGATCAGTGCGCGATCAAGCGGCGTATTTCCGTCTCTCTTCAGCTCTCTCTACTCTCGTGGATCAGCCAGAGCGAGAGAGTGTGGGAAATAAGGAGACGACAGAGCCGTTGCGGTAACCCCATCTGATAGCCATCTGATAGGTACGCAAACAGCCCGGAAGTGCGTTTACTCCCTCCATTTCTCGTGCTCTCTCGCCTACTCTGACCGGCGAGAGGCAAAGAGAAGCTGGAGAGAGAGAGCATGAAGAAGAAGCGGGTTCTGGTTCTCTTAATTCAGAGTGCTCTCTCGCTTACTCTAATGAGCTAAAGATAGGAAGGAGAAGAGAGGACCGAGAATGAGAGAGTTTCGAAAATAGAGAGAGCGCAGGTTCAATCGCGGTCAACGCGGAGATAGGCATCAGTAATGGGGAGGTGAAGCTTGATCAAGAGTGAGTGTGAGCCTGACTCTCTCAGATGTGTAGGCTCTTTCGCTCTCTCTCTCTCTTGAAGTAGCTGTATTGGAGAAACCCAGCTCAGGTGCTGACTCTCTCCATTTCACATGCGCTCTCGCTCAGTCTGACCAGCGATTGAGTGAGGGAAATGATCACAGTGAAGCTATTATTCACCTTGGTTCCGTATCTCCCGCGTCGGATCGCGTTGACCCCTGAGGATAGATTCACTATCAGTTAGCTTCGGAGAGTCGGCCTACTTTCAGGCGTGACGAAAGGCCGTGTGATTTAGAGAAGCGAAATGATAGTGGTGATTGGAGAAAGTTTGGACTGAAGATTTCAGATGCTGGTTTCATTTCGAAACGAGACGTGCTCTCTCAAACAACCAAGAGATCTTGAAGGCTTGAAAACATTCATTTCTCGATCAGGCAGCGTCAAAACACAATGCTTCTGACCACCCGCTTCGATATTTTTGAATGGCCACGCGTATCGAGTCTCGCGTTTCCCTTTTTTCAATTTTTGTTCGTATTTGGTCTCTGAATGGCTCATCGGAATGCTGATAATGCTTCTATTGGTAATAATTCTCTCATTTATTTACTGTTTTCTAGCTCGTAAGTTGTGCTTTTCAGAAGAACTTCAATCTATTCGATCCAACATTTTCTCTGCGCTCGCTCAATGCACCCGAAGAGCTTTCTCGAAAGAAGAGTACACGAACTTCTTCCTAAACGTTCGTAATCTTTGCAACTCCGGAGTAGAATCGTGCCAAATTCACCGAGACAATATGACCGAAGACGAGAAGACTATCGTACGCAACTATTTCGAACCCCCCGTTTTTGGTGCTTTCCACTGCCCACAACTCGGGGAAATTGTGAGAGAGGCCAAAGCCGAGAATATCCTTGATGGAATTAGGCTGTACCGAGTAGAAATCGCTCCGGAATTCGAGCATCTTCTCGAAAACACGTCGAACGGTCCTTTGTCAAAATTTGCCATTTGTAGCGTTGAAACGTCTTTTCACGTCGCTTGTGATGTTGACCGAAACTCTGACCGAAATTTGACTAGGAAATGTGAAAGAACCAAAGACTTTATGTGTTCCGTACTTGTTGAATATATGCTGGATGATTGACTGTTGCGAATCGGTTGTCGCATTGGATTACTGTTTTACTGTCGTGGTCTGATTTCTGTAATCTACTTTTTCTCTATTGCTCTGTATAAAGAACTCGGCAATTAGGTCTCCCACATTCAACCTCCGAGCTCCATCCAATTCCACAAATTGATGATAGCAATTTATCACTGGCCTTCGAAATGGAGGCACTCCCTTCAATTACTGTACTCTCTAGTCGATCCGAGAAAGAGGTGATCATGCAAAAGAGAGAAAGACACCAATCTATTCCCCGTTCGACCCCACAATGTTTAATATAGCCGGGGGCGCTCCTTGCGCGGATTCGAACTCGCTTTGATCTCGGATAAAAGGTCATACGATCTTTCGCGCATTCTCCGCTTTATCGGCGGTGCGCTCTCTACGTTATCCGGCAATTACGACACCGGAATTGTCATCAGACTTCAGTGTTGCCCGATTTACTCGCCGGATGTGCGATTTCCCGGCTCCCTACTTATCCCAACGAACTGTTGATTTACACTACCAACTTGAATTCTGAGCATCATTGCCTGTGCGTTTTCTACGTTCTCAACTGCTGATAAAACCATAAATTCGGATTCGGGCATTCGCCGGATGCGCATTTCCCGGCTCCCTACTTTTATCCCAACGAACTGCTGATTTGAACTGACAACGCTACCCGCACAACCGGCTTTCCTCCCGGATAAAGGTCGGCCGATAGCGTTTTATCCCATGCGGCTAGGGAGTGGAGCGGGTGATGGGGTGAATTCCTTGCGTTCCTACGTTTTCCGTTGTCGTTTTTACGATGACTGTACTAGGAATTGCTGCACCTTCAGTTCAATTGTCTTCGAATGAGAATCGCTGCTATTTTGCTCAATCCATGTATCCTTGTACAGTCATCCTTATTTTGAGGTATTCTGTGCATATTTTCAAAGTGAATCACCCCTGCGATCACAACTTCTCAACAAAAAGGGTGGACCAATCAGACTCCTTCAGGAAGAAGCACATGCTCAAGCGAACATGCCGCTTATTAATCATCTTCCAACAAGCTTGACCTCTCCACTTCACTTCATCTCTTACTCTGTCTGACCAGCGAGAGACAATGCCAGACCGAGAGACCATTAATCCCCCCAGCCGCCATCTCAGGGCCCAATTAACGAACCCCGTTCTAATTAATGGCCGCGCGCTGTGTGCCATGACCTTTCTCAGGTGGTGTAGTGGTGCCAGACCTTCCTTTGGATTGTCTCTGGCAATGTCCTCTCGGCCACTCTCATTTTCCCACACTCTCTCTCGCTATGTCTGACCATTGAGCGAACATTGCAAATGAGACGAACCTAGGGGAACTCTCTCTCAGTCCTTCTCTATGGATAGTCGGTAGTGGTTTGTTCCGGGGCGGAGTCCAGGTATCCCCCAACCTTGGCCCCTCCTCTCCCCCGCCCTCCCTCCACCTACTCCCACTTTCACCTCACTACCTCCCTCCTCCTCCCCTTACCCCCTATCCCTATACACCCCTAACCCCCAGCCAGCTCGCCTGTGAGTGATCGTTTTAGTACTCTCTGCCTTTGCTTAGTGGTCAATGTGTGTGCTTTCCCATGAGAGGTGTGGCGTTCCGGAACCGTGTTTTGTATCGTCCGTCCGCAATTTAGCAGATCATGCTTATCTCTGACTTAATGTTCGTCGATATGTAGTCCTCTAGAAACGTGCTTGTCTTCACTAATTTCGGCCTGTGTGTGCGATAATGAGCTATTATCTGATTGTTTCTTCATATTATTGAATGATCTGAAAGATTGCATTGTTCACTTCTCAGCTCTTTTTTTCTCGCCTAAGATTGATGTTCTGATTGCTATTTTCGGTGTGCGCTCTAGTTTGAGAGGTGTAGCGTTCCGGAACCGTCACTCATTAGTCACTTTGTGATCCGAAGTAATGACCTCTGTACATCTCATTGCTCAATCCGCTGATTTGCTTTTTGTTTTTGCTTGCGACTTACGTGTAATTCCAGAGCAGTGGTTCGTTCTGCGTGTCTTCAGAGTACACTTTGCTTCTTTTTCGTCTCTCACCCGCTTCTTACCCCCATACATTGTTTCTCTAATGTTCGCTGAACGTTGATTAGCCGTATCTGACCTCTTCCAGAACTTGCATGAGTTTCATTGGAACATTCTGTTTGAGATTCTGAAATAAATAAGACTCATCCATCTTCGATCGAAGAACCTATGAATCTCATGTACTCTTTTTGAAACTCATTTGATTTCTTTCCGAATCCTCTTCGTTTACAGCGACAACACCAGAGCCGGACTTCAGGCAACAGAACCGCGATCAAGACCAGAACCGTCGCATGGGCAACAAGCAGTCGTCGGTGCCGTACGGCGCCGGCACCTACCCGCACTATCCCGGCCCTCACGCCGGCCCGCATCCCGGATACGGCTTCGAGCACCACTTGCCGCCGCCGCCCCCGGGAGCCATAGATGAGGGTAGGGCCGGGAATTGCGACCGTTGATTAGAAAATCCGGGAGCCGTCAAATACCACATCCGTCGTTTGCAGGTTGGGCGCGACGACCGGCGCCGATGCAGCGCGCGCCCGGCTGGGCCGGATCAAGGATGAGTCTGGCCGGTGAGTAACGGTTCTGGGCATTTCCCGTTTTCTAATCATAGTGAATTTTTAAATTTCTCCCATCCCGAAAATCGCATGATGATGCATCTATCGTGTACGTAGAATGATTGAAACATATTTTGAATGGTCTTTTTCGCATGGCCGGGGAACGAAGACTCTTCCTAATCAACTATTTCCCGGCCCAGATAAATCCCGGTTCTCATCAGGTTCTCGCGTCGACCTCGCCTACGCCGTGGATCCCATACACGAGCAGATGATTGTTCTCCCGCCTGATCCGAAGATGTTGAAGAAAATCCATAAAGTAAGAGTATCGTATTTGCAAGGCATGGTATTTTACAGAGGGCCTTCCATTTCATTCCTTCTATTTCAAATAAGCATGGTTGAGAACAGTCTCATCTGAACTGCACGAACTGAAACTGAACGAGAAAATTGGTGCAAAGTATTAGTTTTGCGTGAGAACGATACCGATGTACACTGGATATTGAAGACGTTCCTATCTGATCTCGAAGTTCTGAAGCATAACTGTAACCAACGAATTCGCGTAACTTTTTTTTCAGGAACAGAAGAAACTGCTCAAGAAGATGCGCGGCCTTCCTGTGGAAGTGATTGTCGCGCCGGTTGGGACTGCTGGTTCGTAATTGTTAGCATTTTCTTGTGGTTTCAATATGATTCATCCGGACATCGTGACTTTCGCACGCGGTATAGTGCTTGGTCAGTAGGATTGCGTGAAGGTTATAGGGTGGTTGCCGGTAGAAGTGATAGTTGCACCAGTTGGTACAGCTGGTATGTTATTTTGAGAATGAACATTTTAGAAAATTTTAGATAGCAGCTTCAAAATAGAGATTTTGTAGTTTGCATAGACAATGGACTCGAGATTGGATTTATGATTCGCTCTCACTTTATCTAGTAGTTATGAAACGTAACTCATTTCGGAAATGAAAACGTGAGAAATATTGGAGCGAAATTTGTCTTTCAAACGAGTCCATTTGAATTTTTGCGATTATTTCCAGGTCGTCTGCCGCCCCCGCCCCTCGGCCATCCCGGCTCCGCCCACCATCCGCCGCCGCAGCGCACTTTCTCCATCGACAACCTGCACAGGTCCGTCTCACTTTGCGTAGACAAGTGCGCGGCAACGCGTTAGCCATCTGTTTGTTTACGCGTTTTGTCCAGCCACTAAGTAGATTTCCGGTTACGGCTACCGCTGATGAGTAGGCATCTCCATTTGGCGCGTTCTCTTGGCGGTCAGAGAGACGAGAGAGCAAGCAAATCGAGGAGAGCAGCCACTCACTGATGAGTGGCTAGATATCTTGTGGATCTTAGAGGGAGAAACACCTTTATCTGTCTTTACTCTCTCCATTTCGCGTGCTCTCTCGCCTTCCTGACGCGTGTCAAACACAGAGATTGAGTAGATCATTGACCCGAGGGGAGGAACGATTGCACAATAGGTATGTAGAGAGGAGGGGCAAGGGCCGAACTAATAACTACCAATGGATTGAATGGGCTTGGGTTCACGCCTCATGAGACGCAGTGAATGGAATAGCATTGGAGGGGAAGAGTAATCCCAGCACTCTCTCGATTTTGAGTGCTCTCTCGTCGGTGCTGAAAGACCAGAGATCAGAGAGGGCGAGAATGTGAATAGATGACCTGGATTATGATGGCATGAGGGCCGATTGAATGATGTTCGAAATTCGAAGAGGTTTTACTTGGAAGGGTCCCGAGGGAGCTTACGGCAGTGAATGCTGTTGAAACTTTGCATCGAATGATGTTCGAGCGGATTTGCACTGCTGAATTGAATTCTGAGACGGCAATTCAGAAGCTACTAAACCAATCACTGAACCTTGGCGCATGAAGACTTTGTGAAGCATAACAAATTTCATCTGCATTCTCATATCCAACCATTCCGTAAAAGTGATTCCGCATTGGCTAACTCTGTTCAGTGTCCAATTCAAATCGGACAAAAGGAGGAAGATCAATCACTCTGCTCCCATCTGACAGGCGAGCGATTCGAATCTTTGCCTGTCCCTCTCTGCATAGTCCTACCTCCTTTTCCTCCTACTCTCTCAACTCCTATTACTCTCTCGTTTCTCTGACTGGTGAGGGACCACTTTCTATGGATAGAATGAGTCTTCCCTCTCTGCCTTGCTAGCTGTCCTCCCTCCTCCCTCCGCCGCTACCCAAATAACCTTGCGCCATTATGCAACACACCGCTGACCTAACTGTCACTATGAATGGAGGATCGGGCGGGAAACAGGGCTACGGGAATCGGTGTTGAAAATCTTTTTGAACGAACAACGAGCAATGCACTGGAAAATATAGAAATTATCAGCTTCATAGTGTGTATTTGAAACATATCAAATCTACGCTATCAAGTGATGTGATATATGACAAGTGATATCACCTCTATTGTTTTTTCCCTTTCCCAATCGACTCCAATGATGAACAGCTGGAGCGCTCTGATTAACTCTGTTTCCCATGATTCCTTATGTTGCTGATGAATATGGAGAAGAGTAGACATAAAGAACGCTGGAATCGCTTTTAAAAGACTGCCTTTCCCAGGCTATGAGAACAGCTGGGACGCACAGATGATCCCACCGCCTCGGGCAATTATCACCATTTGCACGCTCGCTTTTCACTTTTTCATCCCGCCTGAGGGCGAGAGAGCGCACGATTCGAGGAGAGCGGCGAGAACGAGAGAAGACGAGAGAGTGTGAGAATCGAAGAGATCGCAGAGACGCAGAGACAGGAGCAATTTTGTACTCCATACATGGCTACAACTGGTAGTTGCCTGGCGGCGCTGTCTGTCTCTCTCAATCGCCTGTTGTCCTTCGTCTTCACTGACAGGGGAGGGGCCTGAGAGACGGGAGCAAGAGGGAAGATCATTAGCGCGCGAGAAAAAGACATGCAAGCAGTGGGGCTCGAACATGCCACTCGGGGACCTTTCGGGGATCGTGAGCGGTTTATCAAAAGCTAGCAGCATATCACGAATACGAGAGCATGAGAAACTTTACCGAAGAACTGAGAAACTGAACCGAGAAACTTCTCGAACCTCAGTCGCAAGCCACGAATACGAGAGATTGGGATGGGATATGCCGCACTCTTTCTTGAAGTCTTGCAGAAACACTTTTTCAAAGATGTTCCGCGAATTTCTAACTTGAACTCTATAATGATGAAGATGGTGGGATTATCCAGAATCATCCAGGTGATCATCCGACCTATTATCGGGTTGATCAAAGGAACTCGCCTGGGGGTATGAAGAGAATACTCTCTTCTTCTACCGTTCTCTATCACTGGATTGATGCTACCAAATGAACAGATTATGATCTATCTTTAGAATTCCAATCATTATCCAGTATCATCCGACTCATTATCGGACAGATCAAAGACACCCGCCTCAGGGTATGAAAGGCAATTCACGAAGAGAATTGGAATGACAGTTTTCTTATAGTCGTTGGTTCGGTGATGGTCGCGGTGTAGATCATAAATGTTTATGGACTAGGAGTGGCCAAAGAAGTGACTCTTCCCGATTTGCGAGCTCTCTCGTCTCTCTGACTGGTTAGAGAATGAGAATGGTTAGAGATTGGAAGTTTATGAACAGTGGGGATGAATGGGAAGGTGATTACGGTCTTACAATGCGAACGCCGCAAGTAATTTGATTGGGGGGGGGGTGCTAATTGGAAAAAGGGAAAATGATGAATCTTAACACTGATGGAGCAGTCGCGTAGACTGCGAAACGATTCATGCATTGAAATACTGAATTTATCGGACCTATCGATTTCCATTATCCTTATTTTAAAAATCTTATTGAAAAAGAATCTCATAAAAACAGATGGCCACTTGAAGCTAGTGAAGAGCTGCGAATAATGCACGCAAAAGCATTATCCAGTATTTGATTATTCCCCATTTCAGAGACTACGGAGTGTTCACTCGACGGGAGGACCTCCTGCAACAGAGGAGGCCCATGAGCACTACGACGTAAGTTTTTTTTTATCACTTCTGAACAATAATGAGGTCATTTCACGTTTTCCGCAGTCTAGGAGGTCTGAGATCTCGGGTTAGGATGGGCTAGTGATTTGTTAGGGTTATGGTTCACTAGACGGGAGGATCTACTGCAGCAGCGACGGCCGATGAGCACTACGACGTAAGTATCTGAACTTCCTGCCCACACAAAAGCTCGTCAAAACTCGCGTGCCCTTCGCATTGCTAGGATGCTCGGTCTAGAGCGAATGGTTTTTATCGCGCCTTATAGAGAGATAAAATATCGGGATTACACTCGATGCTGTCAGACGGTGCAAAATTCCAGAGTAAAAATAGCTCAGAGCACACCCTTTCTCCCTGCAATGTACCATCGCCTGTTCTAGCAAGCGATAGAGCATGAACATGGGAGAGTCCATAGGAACGGGTTTGTCCAAAGACAAAGAAGGATAAGAAGGAGGATAATGGGATGATAACATTAGGGAATGCAGGGAGGGAGGGTAAGGAACGCGGATTTGGCCGCGGATTGAGAGAGACGGGGCTTATGGATTGTGAAGTACCATCTATCTTAGTTGCTCACATTCCAGTCAAACAATAGAAAAAGAGCAGTGAGAAAGAGAATTTGAAATTATTTATTTTCTGTTCTCGATAAAGAAAGAAAAACTTTTAAAATGAGCACGTCAGCTTGATAACGGGCCTCTGAAACGTATCAGAATAAAATAGCTCTCGGATCAAATTTTATTTGCATACCGCTTCTCGATTTTGAGATCGAGAGAGACAGGGTTCATGGATTGAGAAACATTATCATTGCAAACACCAGGCAATGAGAAAGAATAACTTTATGTTTTTTTAGCGAAAACGGATCAAACATTGACCAAATATAAATTGTATATCTCATGACACAACTCTGAAACATATCCTATTTTGACAACAACGCTAACCAGTTCAATCAATTACCGATTTCAGTCGCGGCTGGGGCTCCACTGGTCCGAACGGATCTATCGACTCGCCGATGACCTCGTCTGCTGGTAAGGGATACGGTAGAGGGTCGATACGGTAGCCGACTATCGATTGATCGTTCACATAAGAAACTGGCTGCTACAGTACCCTTATTGAGTGCATCAGAAAGTACAATACACTCGAGTCGATAGATACCTCAGCACTTATCGATTGATTATCGATCGCCTACCGTATCTCAGGCAGCAACACGATGGACGGGCCGTCGTGGATCTCCGACCTGCCGCCGCTCCGGCCGCCCTCGGGTCCCGCCACGAACCTGGCCAGGAGTGTGAGTATACTGTAATTGATTGATTATCGATTGGTTTTTAATAAAATAATAACAATCGATTAGCGCCCTCGGGTTCCGCCACGAATCTGGCCAGAAGCGTGAGTATACTGTAATCACTATGTTATCGACAGAGCAGTTTACATTACCATTATCGGGTCCCGCCACGAATCTAGCCAGGAGTGTAAGTTGGAATACTGTATCAGGCAATTATCGACTGATAGTCCCACCAGGAACGCAAAAGTGAACGTTGAGAGTATGATAGATTACCGTAATCGATCGATAATTGCAGGAAACGGATCGATTGGACTGGGCGCGACGCCACCGTGTCATTACCACGACGCACATTGAGAGGTGAGATACTGCAACAAATACTGTAGTTATCGTAGTCTGCCTATCGCTCCACTATTGCTTAGATGAACGAGTGTGGATCTTGAATCAGATGTGAAACACAACTGAAGACTGTTCCTCCCAACATTTCTAATTGTAAAGACTATCTTTGGTTTGTGCCTTTTCGCCTGTTTTTGATCTGCGAAAGAGATAGAAAAAAATGCGCATGCACACAACAATATTTGGAGGGAATTATTTTTTTGATAACAAATGCGCGCAAATTATTGTCTCCCGAAGTGAGCGCGCTTCTTGAATTTGTCGTGAAACATATTCTCCTCGATTGCAGTATTCGTACGAGACCCGTGCAAATGCACTCCTGATCTTTGATCTCTCAGATGCTCCTCCCCTCCTCCTTCTCGGCCTCGTCGCATGGACACCACGCCCAGGCCGAGATCGCTCTGGATGGACGACCCGAGGAGGTGAGATTATTGATCTTTGAACTTTAGTGGTATCAATTTTGCTCGACTGCATTTGTTGTGCAGAAAAATGTTCGGTTAGAATTGTTGGCCTTTGATCTACATCTTTATGTAGTTCGAAGAAGGGAAAGGTACCAAAACTATTTCGGTCAGAGATTTAGGATTAAATCGTCAATGAATGATTTCAGAGCGCAATCCTCCACGGCCGTGCACTCCACGGGAAGAGAGAAAGTGGTGACAGAACGACGGTAAGCGTTCTTTGGTCCTTGATCTCTAAACTTTCATGTTAGCGCAGTTGTTGACCAGGACAGAACGAATGTTAGTGCACTCTATAGGGAACGTGAAGATCTTCTGATCTTTGATCTACGTATCTATTTTGCCGATCAGTGAGAAGGAGAGACTAGTTTATTATTTTTAATAGCAGGATGTGAGAAGCACTATTGAATTTTCGAGTAGGTCTATGGCATAAACCTAACTGTGAAACTCATCCGAAACTGAATGAATATTTTCACTCGCTCATGAATTTGCATCATTTCTGTGCCTATCGCTCCCATTGGAGCTCTTGTGTTATCGGAGAATGACAACTTAATTTATGATTGATGACGTCATCAACATATCTGTATCAAATTATTCATCATTCACAAAATTGCAGTGTCGACCGTTCCAACTGGAGTTCCTCGGCCGCCTCGTCGGACAGACTGGGAGGATCCACGGGAGACATTGACTTCAGCTGGGTGCGAGAGGAGGAGGGACGGTGAGAGTGTTGATCTTTGATCTTTCTTGGATGCATGGATCGAGTAGGTAGGCGTAACTCTTAGGGCCAGTTAGAGGATAGGAGGATCCACAGGAGACATTGACTTCAGCTGGGTGCGAGAGGAGGAGGGACGGTGAGAGTGTTGATTGGTCTTTGATCTTTAGTCCTTGATCATTCATGGATGCATGAACCTAGCAAGTAGGCATCGTAACTCTTAGGGCCAGTTAGAGGATAGGAGGATCCACAGGAGACATTGACTTCAGCTGGGTGCGAGAGGAGGAGGGACGGTGAGAGTGTTGATTGATCTTTGATCCTTGGACTTTGGTCTTTGGTCTTTCGTTGACGCACACTAGTAGTTAGGGTCACTTGGAGATTGGGAGGATCAACTGGAGATATCGACTTCAGCTGGGTGCGAGAGGAGGAGGGACGGTGAGGATGTTGATTGATCTTTGATCCATGGACTTTGATCTTTGGTCTTTCGTGGAAGCGAGGAACTAGTAGAGACAGTTAGAGACTGGGAGGATCCGCGGGAGACATTGACTTCAGATGGGTGCGAGAGGAGGAGGGACGGTGAGTACCTAGGAGTTGATCTTTGATCTTTATTTAGTTCGTGGGAGTACTAAGCCAGCAGTTGCCCTCATAGGATTGTTAGAGAGTCTGTGAGAATCTTTCTTAACCTCTTGGGAATTGGTTAGTATGAGATTCAACAGGGAGAATACTAGAAAGTCCAAATGATTTGTTTGGCATGTCGCGAGAAGGTTCAAATCATCGAAAACACCTGCCTCCTGTCCCTCTTGAATCTGCTTTGAAGCATATCAACCTCTGATCTCAAACAGTCAATCAATTGATCTTTGATCTCATTCCAGACTCCGCAACGGCACGGCCGCACGCGGAAACGAATCAAAGATGCCCGAGTGCTACTTCGGCCGAGAGGAGGAGGCGACTCCCGAACCGACGAAAGGAGAGACGAGAAAGGTACGGTAGTCAACGGGTTATCGATTAGAAAGGATGAAAAATACAGGATGAAAAAACTGAAGTTTAGAATTTTTCGATTTATCGAATTATGTATGATAGTAGCGTAGCATCGGTTTTGTATCTTTTGAACAAGCAGACCTAGCAAGATTGAATTGCAAATGGAACTGAGAACATACAGGGCGTGTGAAACACATTCAAACTGAGAGAAAATGAAACTCGATCGATAATCGATTCCCTTTGCAGTCTCGCGAGATCAACGACAACACAATGTCAATGGCATTCTGAGGGAGGTTACGGTCACCTACCGTATCCCCACAAGCTACTGTATCTTCGATTACCGTATCCTCTCGCATGTCAGCGAGAGCAAATCGAGAGATCCCTTTCGAAATTCGATTCACACTCATTGACACGCACAAACCTGCCATTTACGCTAGTATTTACTGTTTTCTTTATCAAATCTGTGATAAAATTAACGAAGAAATCGATAAAGAGCCTACTATAATTAAATTTACTTAATACTCGATACTAGGAAAGGTACGGTAGCTACCGGTGCCGATCGGTGCGCGCATATGCAAGCTCCGCCCCCGATCACCGGTTCGTCTCTAGTTTGATCAGCGCTCTCTCGTTTTTGCGTGCTCTCTCGTCTGTCCTTCCCTCCGCCCACCTGTCATTCTCACGTTGCCACTCGCGCTCTTCCCTCCCGCTTGTTCTGCCCGCTCTTCTCCGTGTCTGTTTTCATTGTCGCTGGTGGTTTTCAACGCTTTTTGGCCCGTTTGTGAACCCTTGTCACGCGCTTTGCGTTGAAATTAGGCTGATTCTAATGAAAATCGGCTTGATTACAACTTTTATCCTCTCCCGACTTTTCCCTTGTGGTTCTGCCCGCTCCTCCGCGATTCTTGTCAGCTTTCCATTGCTGTGGGTGCTTTTTGATCGCATTTGTGAGCTGCTTCTACGCACTTCTTGCTAAATGTAAGCTGTTTTACTGACTAAGGCTTGATTTTCACTCCGTTCGCTGGTATTCCCATCGTTTTGGCCCCGCTGAACCCTCGCCCACTCCCCGTTCTGTTTACTTTTCGCCGCCTTGACGCGAGATCTATGGCCGGGGCGCCCTGAATTCGCCTTATTCTCCTTGTCATATCACTTCTCCTTGGTTTTCTGGATTGATCAGGGGCTATCAGTGATGAAATGGCGCGATTCTCGGCCGATCGAGTGATAAGAGTGCTGAATGTCGAGAAGGGACAGACAGAATCGGCTTATTTCGCTCGCGCGCTCTCTACTTTTCTCGACTTGCACGCTTTCAGTGGTCAGATCCTCTCGATTTTTCGTTATTCTGATTTCAGAGCTCACGTGGTTGAGGATTTACATAATCTGGCATGAATTTTTGTTTCAAACCTCGCCTGGGTGAACCTTTCCGCTCGTTTCTCTCGTGTTTCCGACCTTCAAAGCCTATTCTTGCGATTATTTTCAACCTTGTCTGTCTCTTGGCATGTCTAGTTTGGTCGGCGTTGATCTACCTCTGTTGTTCGCAACAATTGCCCCTGTTTCGATCAATATCAATATCATTCTGCTTTTTCATTCCAGTTAGTTTTGACTATTGAAGAGCAACAAGCAAGATATGTTAAAAACTTCCGTAAAGCCGATTACGGAATAATTAACAATTTGCTCTCTAATATTGACTGGAATGAGTTTTTCAAAATGAACGAAAGCGTAAATGAAATTTACGAAAAATTCATCAACCTACTTGATCAAAAAGATAAGAAAAAATTTTACGGATACATCAAATCAAAATTATCGAATGTGCGTGATTCTGCTGTTGATTGTCTTGTTGATGATTTAAATCATCAAATTGAGACGGAAAAAGACAAGGCAGAGCTATTAGCAAAAACATTTTCTAAAGTGTTTACCCAGGATGACGGCAAAATTCCATATTTCTCGCATGCGAGAGAGA
>LS500647.1:95690-124459 GCA_900490845.1 Pristionchus japonicus | reverse complement strand
CCCCCCCCCCCTCCACCCCACCCACAAATATAACACCTGTGCGGATAAATATTATTATTATTATTATAATATTCTGCCGGTCTCGCGCATCTTCTCGCTTGGCTTCCATTTTGGTCTCGTTGACCACCCTCCCTTACTATGGACAGCTGAAACTTGATCTCCTTGGGCGCTTAATTTATGCCTTTCGTGATGTGTACATGAGTAGTAACAGCTGTTGGTGTTTGCACTTGTGATCTACCTGGTATCAAACGAAATATTGGTGAAATCTCTTGAAAATGAGGTTCAGTGCTACTTTTTTGTATTGCTCTCACCTGTTTCCTGATGTTTCCCACCCGGTGATTATGAGTTTTTGTGTTTCACAAAAAGCGAAGGTTATTGATGACTCTTTCCCTTGCTCTATTAGTGGTTGTTGTCGTGCCGCCTGTGATTAATTTACCGTTGATACTTGCTCTTTCCACCGTATTTGCTAGTATTGAGGAGATGCAATTTTTTTCGAGAGACTCTAGTTGGAGTTAGAGCTAAGCCTGAGTCGATATGTCTGCATTGAAAATTTGATGCATCGCGATAATCTCTTTTCGTTATGCGGCCCAGTAGATCAGCGAAAAAAACGTCCCCTTTCTCCCTCCTCTTCTTTCTTTCTGCTCTCATGCTCTAGCAATGATCAGACATCTGGCATTGTGAAACGAAGTGGTTCCGTTGAACTTGAACACGTGATTCATTGTTCCTCGTTTCGAGGCGCTTTGATGTTTTAATCGACTTCCTTTTTCTTCTGTCTTTCGATAATCTCGAAAAATCCTCGCTATTGTTGGCAAAAGCACGTGGGATAGCGCGAATTCGTGAGAAGTTGTGCCCGACGAGAGAGTGGGTGAAATGTAGAGAGTGCAGGCGTGTTGAGGGAGGAGAGAGTGTGGGTGACCGAGAGAGCGCCAGGCATCGAGCGACTAGAGCCTAGCGCGAAAAATTCACCTTTTTTCGCGGCTGTAGTGAATAGAGAGAGACGGAGAAGGCGAAAAATCGCCACAAAGGGAAGTGAAAAAAGCTGGGAGCTCGTGGTCACAAGGGTGCTCAGTCGTTCTATAAAGAGCTAGAGAAACAAGAGAGCGCGCAAAACGAGGAGTGCGGTCTTTGAAGTAGTAATCTTTAGAGAGAAATGGAAGCAGGGAAAAGGGTGCCAAAGAGCGTTTGTTTACGTGAGAGAAAGAGACTGCGGGGAGTGAAGAGAGGGAGAAGAAGGAAGGGAGGAAAAGACGCAGTTGTTTAGTGGTCAATCCTGTGAGCCGGCCAATTTGCAGCGATTTATAGCGCTTTTTACACATTTATGAGCTGTTTTCTATCTGTTTCTTGCAATGAAGTAGTTACTGTGGTCAGAATCTTGAAATACCGCCGATAGTAATACGCTCCCATCCTTTCTCGTTTATTGAATGGGTTTGTGAACCCCGTTTGAGGGGAAGTTCACGTGAGAGAAAGGGCGAGGGGGGGGGGGAGGAGGAGGAGAGAAACCGAAAAAGAGCGAGCCTATTCCAAGAAGTGCAACCCCTCGTTCGACTTCTTTTGACAGGTAGTGTTAGCGGGATCTTTGTAGTTGCGCTTCACGTTTTCTCTACCTTGTTGCTATAATTAAGTCATGTGGCCTCTGACAGAGACTCTGTAATGACTAGACTGTATAAAAATCGGTGCTTAGTCGCTCTTGTCCTTGAGCAAGAAGCAACAGGTGCTTCGTGAACACTGCACTTTATAGTTGGTTGTAACGTGCTCTCGCGCGCGTTCTTTTTGTATGTCCTTTGATGCTGTTCAGTGGTTGACTGCGAGGAAGTTAGAGATAGTTCCTCTCTATTTTACCGACGAGCGTAGACAGCAGTGAGTTCAGTCGTGTAATTGGATAACCAAGTGTGCATATAGCTTATTAGAGAAGAGGTTGCGCAAAAGGCGTGATATTGTGGTCAATAGCCGTTAATTACTTGTTAGTGATTCGAGAAAGTCAGAGCAGGCAAATTTTGGCGTTCTTTTGATGTCTAGAGCGTCACCGTGAATGTATGTTTCATCGTAGCCTCATAAGTCTTGAAGCCTGTCTTGTTTTGCTATCGTGTAATTTGCCTATTATAATTAATATTGAATCATGCAAGATTGGTATAAGTACTCTGTGCATAGCTCGCCAATGTCCCGCTGCAGTGCCTCAATGCCCTATTGCGTAGTCTTGACTCATCGGTGCAACACCTCGAGTCCTATAGATTCGTTTTCCGGTCACGCAACTTTCGGAGCTGTCGTACTCTGAATCTCGTTTCCACATTGCGTAGTGTTTCAGTCTAGACTCGTTCTCTTTCACTCTTCTCAACTCCGTACTTTTCCCTTTGTGTTTCACAGCAATTATAATGGCCTCGTCGTATGACTAAATCGTTTCCGATTCGCTGTCGCTGTGTAATTATTCTATTCGTGATTAATTAAGTATTAATTAATTACCCCTACTAATTCCAGGAGCGATGGTGGTCGACCACTACGTCACGCTGAACCCGGTGGAGAGCGGGGAGTACATCATGGCGCACGCCAAGGATGTGAGTGCATGGTGCAGGACGACGTTTGCCCATGGGCACACGCAATGCAATTTTGACCAGATTTTGAAAGAATGTGGTGTGGTGTAGTAAACGTCGCTCTCCAAAATATTGATAATTTTGCATTGCGTGTGCTTGGTGGTAATCGTCGGCCTAAGACACGGTATTTATCGATCGCTCTTGCAGGTCAAAGTGGACACGGAGAAGTGCAAGGAGGTCGCGACCATGGTCAGTGTTTTGGTTTTTGGTCTTTGATCGTTTGTAGTTTGTAGTTTAACTTTCGCTATGCGCTGCACTGTTTCACGAACATGCTATAGATACTTTCATACTGCTGAAACGCTCACTCCTACGCCTTTTCCATGTCTGACTATAAATATAATGAAGTGATGTCTGATATTTGTAGTTTGATCTTTGACCTTCAGGTCATGGACGCCGTCCTCGACGGGACGATCGCCGACATCGACTACACGGCGAACCCGCTGCACCCGGCCGGCCTCACCGACGAGCAGGCGCTCAACTGGTGAGAGGAGGGCGACGATTACTAGAGGAGCTCACGCAATGCAAAATTGTCGCGATTTTGGAGAGGGCGACGTTTCCCAATAAGCACACCACACTGCAGGGTCTTCCTGCTCGACACGCTCAACTTCTCGTTCTGGCCCGAGGACGGCGAGGAGTACAATGTGAAGTATGAGGTGAGTGATCGTAAAGGGCGGCGACCGGGGTGCACTCGGTGCACCGCCACACCACGAACTACACCAGGGTTACTGTAAGCCGATTCATCGCATTGCAGAACAAGACGGAGACGGGTTACCTCGCGATGTGCGCTGCCTTCTGCAAAGTAAGTTGTGCACGTGTGTACCGAAGGGTTACGGCAGCCGACGTTTGATATTCGTCGCTAACGAGTAGCTAGCGATTCGCGCACTCGCAGGCGCACAAGGCCGGCATTCCCATCACGACCACGGAATGGATGGTGGCCGTGGACTATGAACTGCTGGACTATATGCTGAAGGGCGACTCTGGTGAGGCCGACGTTTGCTAATGTGGCACACGCAATGCAAATTTTTCCATATCTTTCGAACGACGTTTCCCAATGACACCACACCACCTCAGGCCACTCGATCCCGATGCTCATGGATCGCGTGCACGCGCTTCGCCAGGCCGCCGAGTGGCTTCACTTTGTGAGTGAGGGCGAGGGTTACGGTAGCTGCTGAATACGGTAGACTACAGTTGCTGCCAATGGTGTGCTGACTTTCGCAAGATGGGAGGGGAGCCCCGCAAAAATCAGGAAACTTCGACTAAGGGAATGTGCTAATTTTTAAAGTATGCTGCTTCGGAAGTCCGCAGAATTTTCTTTTCTTCCTTTCGGGGCTCCGCTACTTGATGACCTAGCTGGTTATTAGTCCATCATTGGTTGCTGCTGCTTAATGAAATATTACGGTAGTTGTCGATTCGATCGATTGCAGAATCACAAAGGCCAGTTCATGAACATCGTCAAGGCGAGTGGAGGCAGAGCGCAGACCCTCCTGAGGTACGGTAGCAGTGTGAGGATGAGGGATACGGTAGCCATCGATTGCAATTGGGTTAGGGAAAGTGGTTTATGGTAATCATGCGGGTTGAGGGGTACTGTAGACATCGCTCATAAAGAGTGTTTGGGAAACTGGGGTACAGCTACGTTCGCCAATACGTACACGCAATGCAGTTTTGCCTTGATTTTGAAGGGCGACGTTTACCAATCCTCACCACGCCACACCATAATCACTGCAGGTTCATCATGATGATCGAGCCGTTCCGCGACGTGACCGAGTACAAGGGCAGGCGAGGTGAGGGGATTGGGGAGGATAGATTGGTATTTGATCTCCGTAGTTTGATCTTTGATCTTTAAACTAGACTGTAGTCTCGAATTTAATCTCCGCAGTCTCCTTCATCGCGCGGATCTTTTCTCACTAGCAAATGGATCTTTGAACTCTAGACTCCATTTGATCTTTGATCTTTGCAGTCTCGTTCCTCAAGCGCGCGCAGATCCTCATCTCGGACACGGTGGGCGTGCTGAAGAACTCGCCGACAAACGCGCACCTCGTCGCCTTCCCCGACCTGAAGTGAGTCTGGCAGGCTCCGCCCCCTTTAGGCTTCGCCCACTTGTTAGGCTCCGCCCATTTGTTAGCCCCCCCCCCCCTTAGACTCCGCTCACTTGTTAGGCCACGCCTCCCTTTAGGCCCCGCCCCCTTTAGGCTCCACCGACTTTAGGCCACGCCCACTTTAGGCCACGCACCCTATTGATAAGGTCGTTGATGGTAACACCTCGTCGCCTTCCCCGACCTGAAGTGAGTCTGGCAGGCTCCGCCCACTTTAGGCCACGCCCACTTGTTAGGCTCCGCCCTCTTGTTAGGCCCCGCCCACTTGATACCCACATCTCCTCTGACCTGGGTGATTAGGCATGGGGATCTGAACTGAATCTGCGAACGCCAAGCTCGCTTGCGTTTCGCTCGGTCTCCAAGACTCGTAGCAAACTCGGCCAGCAATGGTCCGCGGATGATCTTTATAAAATGGTCCACAAATTGGCGCAGCTGCGCTTCACAGTGTCATTGTCGAAGTATTGCTTCTCACTGCTCCTAGCTCACCCCCGGTTACTGTATCCGACAACGATCGCAAACTGATTTACGAATATCAACCAACGATCATTTACAGTGTAATCTGACGATGTTCGCCTCTACCATGCGTTAGATACCCCGTCATGACAACATCCTTGCTCGCACTAGGCTACAGTACCCCTTCCAAATCACTACCGTGTCCGACACTGCCAATCGCAAACTGATTTACGAATATCTATTTTCTCTCCCTGTTTCAGCACGCTGACGATATTCGCCTCTACCATGAGTTAGATACCTCGTCATGGCAACATCCTAACTCGCACTAGGCTACAGTACCCCTGACAAATTACTACCGTGTCAGACACCGCCAATCGCAAACTGATTTACGAATATCTATTTTCTCTCCTTGTTTCAGCACGCTGACGATGTTCGCGGACTACCGCGTGCCGCAGGCGCTCTGCTACCTCGAGTGCCTCGAGTACTCGGAGGAGCTGCTGTAAGTTGTGAAGATCAAAGATCAGACTACAGACTACAAAGACAGGGTGTCGTTTGTAGTCTGTTGTCTGATCTGTGAGGCGTGCAGATTGACCTGGGATGCTCGTAGGCCACAGGGGGACAAGCCTTGTACCTCGAGTGCCTCGAGTACTCGGAGGAGCTGTGAGTATCGAGACTAGACTCTAGTTTGGAGTTTGTAGTTTGTAGTGAGGCCTTCGTTACCTCGAACACTCGAACTGCAGCGAACATTTGTAGTATGTAGTCTGATCTCTGATCCCTCTCGAAACTAGACTCTAGTCTCGAGCCTCTTGCAGTGAGCAGCTGCAGACGAGCCAGCGGCTGCAGTACGGGTCGGAGCGCGAGTGCGAGATCCGCGGCGCCTCCATCTTTGCCGTCCAGGTACTTGTTGTTTGATCTTTGACCTCTGACTAGAGTGTAGTTTGTTCTTTGATCTCTAGTTTGACGCTATCGATTGCAGAAGATCTACGAGGAGATTCTGCGCCTGCGCGCCGCCGGCCCCTACAGTGAGTGACTACGGCAGAGAGGAGGGATATTGATTGATGGGATACTGTAACCCTTGATATCTGTAGGAGTATTGATTGATGAGCCTCCGTACGACGGCAGTTATTGATCGATCGCTGCTGTCCAACCAGTTGTTGGTTGATTGCTACAGTACTTGGATGGGCCACTGACGGTTACCGTATACTATGATTATCGATTGGCCTACCGTATCCTCCTGGTTATCGATTGATTTGCAGAAGAGGTGGACTTCGCGGAGAAGCGCGCCGTCCTGCCCATCGACATCGACGTCTGGCTGTGGCAGTTCAGGTGAAGGGCGATTAGTCGGGACTAGAGTGTAGTTTCAAGGTTGTCGTTTGTAGTTTGATCGTTAGCGCCTGTTGAGATGCGGTAGCAATGTCTATTTAGTATGCTGAAGTCAGGAAGCTGAATAGAACAAGCACGTAGCGTTATTAGGTTTCACAGCGCGTATACCTTTGAATCATCACGTTGATCTCATGACAGACCATTCGTTTACAATATAGAATAACCACTGTCCCATTGGAGATAAAAACTGGGTTTACCACTAGTCGATAAATCTTTCTATTAAATTTAGTTCGATTTCTGATCTCTGCATTCTGATCTTTGATCTCTAATCGCTCCCTTGCAGACGCGAGCACGCGGAGGACGTGGAGGCGCTGGTGCCGTTCCATCGCACGCGTTGCATCTACTACTAGACTCCGCCCACTGCTAGGCTCCGCCCCTTACCGTACCCCACCCATGTTGCAGTATTCCTCATTGTTCATAGCTTGTTGGATTAGTCGAGTGGTCGATTGATACCGTACCCACATGTTTCCATTTTACCGCACCCGCCCATTTTCTAGCTTATTAGACTAGTCATTAGGCCCACGACATTTGTTGTAGTCTAGCATTTCGTAGGTCACCCGAATTTTTCCCTGATACTGTAACCTCAATATTGATTGCTCCCTGATACTGTAACCTCATTCCTTTTAAAAACGGTTCTCAGTAGTTTTCGTCCTGATCTGGTTCTAGTTTGTGATACATTTTTATTCTGTCGAGGCGTTTACGGTTGTAATTTTAACGTCGCTTATGATTCGCGTATTATTGCCTGACCTCGGAGGGTTGATAAATTGGCTATGTGCAAAGTTCCGTTCATGGAGCTACAGATTTTACATCGTTTTCAATACATAAGTATGCAGACATAAGATAGGTGGAGAAGTTTTACGCTTCAATAAGATAAATGGTGCCATTCTTGCTGTCTGTTTCGTTCAACCGTTCGATAACCGAAAAGAGCATGTGCCAGCGTTCAACCATTTAGTCGGTTCGAAAGCCGTTTTTATTCATTTCAATACGAATACACATACAAGAATTATCCGGGCCGGTGAGTCGATGGGTTAGCGAAGGAGCCGTCTCTACTTCTTGCCGAGGTTGGTGTTGGACTGAAAGTGTGCAAATTAGAATGAACTATCACGATTTTTCTCGATAAACGGTAAAGGTATCTCCGTACTCAAGGCACTTGCGTCCTGCGGGAGCCCACTGCTAGGCCAGTGACTATATTATTTAAAGGCCATTTCAGTCCGTAGGGCCTAATCTATTCTTCGGACCTACTTTACCTCTCTCGATCACCAAAAATCACGACACGCCAAAAAACAAAACACAAAAAAACACACTCCGCAAGTTCTCTCTGGGGAACTAGGCCGAATTGATAAGGAGCTAGACGAGAGGAACATTGCTCGCAGAATCGACACTATGAGGGAATTCGAAAAGGCCGAATCCAACTGGATTCTGGGAGGTTAGTAGTAGGGATTTCGAAAAGGGCGAAACCGTACGAATTGGTCGAAGCCGCCGGCGTTCACGGCCACAGCCAGCAGAGCGGCGACGACGAAGAGCGCGAGAAGGAGCTGCTGCATTCTGGAAATATCGACAAATAAGTAGGTAAACGCTCGCAAACAACGACGCGCAAGCAGCGAAAGTGGTAGTGCACAAAGCCGCATGTTGTCAGCTCTCTCTCTCACCGGAGTGGCAAGAGAATGGTTGGGCGCTTGTGCTGTTGCGGAGGTCTCTCATATTCCCACTCTACCCTCCCTATCATTCTCTCTCGTCTGTAGAGCCGCCGACCGAGCAGAATGAGAAGAATGAGGGGAAATAAGGGAGGTGAAGAAGGGAGGAAAGAGTGGGAATATGGGAGACCTCCTCAACAGCACAAGCACCTTGCACTGAACAGACTGAGACCGAAGCGACTGACGAGGCGGTATGGTCAACGCTCGCCTTTTGTAGTCGGCCGATAACCGATCTCACAACGGGGTGCTGACACCGCCCCCAAAGCGAGCAATGAACGATTTGGAGCGTGACCTGAGCTCGGCTCTCCGCAACCCGCGAGGTCTCTCGTCCAGTAGTGCGAGAGATTGCGCGGAATGAGGAGTGCCTTCTCATGCTCGCAAAACGTTGAGCGTGACTGTTGCGCATACGAGAGTGATCTCTCTCAGGGAAGGAGAGAAGAGTATGCGAAGTTCGGGTTGTCTTTTTCATTGTACCCACTCTCTCACTGGTCAGAGATGCGAGGGATTGTGCGAGCTGAAGAGACGGCGACCCATATAAAAAAGTGGAAAGGCACGAAGGGAACGGTAGTCAGAGCGGCGGTTCAGGTAATCTTGACAGGATGAATGAACACTTTCGATGCCTCATTTTCACGCACTCTCACGCTTTCTCCTACCGGCCAGAGTTCATATGAAAATGAGAAACGAACAATCAGCCCAGGAAAGAACGGCCATGCAAGATTGCAAAGGGGTTGTGATAGCAGACGTCCTCTGGCTTCTCCCAACCACTAGGCAAGGAATAGTGGTTGGGAAAATCCTGAGTCTGGACGGTTTGAATTAGTACTGAATCACTAATTTCACCAGTAATTTGATGCCGCACGGGCGAGATTGGGACGCGTATGCTTTGTTGCAGTTGAGCTAAGGCACAACTCAGCCCACTGGCATCAGTACTACTACTAGTACTACTGATGCCAGATGTTGCAGTAATAAGAGAAACATACGGAAAAGTAGTAATTCGGATGCAACCAAAAGACTCAACCGCGAAAAGCACTACCCTTGAAAGGTGGGCTGAGTTGTGCCTCAGTTTACGCGAAGTGGCTCAACTGCAACAAAACATACGCTCTCCCCTCTCGCCCGTGTGGCATCAAATTACTGGAGAAATTAGTGGATGAAGGAGTGGGCCTAAGGCCGAAATACATCTGCAAGTGCAGTTTTGTGTCAACGGTATGAAGTTTCTCGGGTCACGGAGAGAGTCATGATTAGAGTCTGGGTCGTCGTTCATCATTGCACAGTGCTTCTGTGACTGATAAAAAACGGGAAATAAAAAAAAAACGGATTCTCGCTTTATTCATAAACAATTGGTTCCGATAACTTTCCCTTCCAAGATCGTTTAGAGAACTTCAAGCGAGAGGTAGAGAGAGAGAGGGGAAGTATCACATGCTTTCCTTCTCCTTCACTGTGACCGCTGCTGATGTTGCTGCGCAAGCAATCGCACGAAGTTTGACCAGATATATTGACCCTCCGCAGTTTATACACTGTCTCGCTCCGTCTAACTAGGAGTGCGGTCGATTGCGTCGATTCCGTGTAGGGTTTGACTGTTTGAGTGTGCACAGAATCATGCCGAACCATCATCGCCAGTCCTATCTCTTTAGTCGAGTTGAATCGGTTTGCTTCTGCTCTGACCTGCCAGAGAAAGCGCTCTTCGAGTTGAAGAGATCGGCTCGTAAACTGACTGCACAAAGTTGAGAGAACGCGCTGAATGAGAAGAGCAAACGGTCACGCTCTGCATCCCAAGGACGCGCGGATAGCGAACCGATTCGGCAAACCATCGTTAAATGAGGGAGAATTAAAGGTTGGCCGATTTGCGCACAACAGGTAGCTGTGACCATACCACAAAATGCAGTTGTTGTCAGGGCAAAATGCAAGAACGGTTACAAGTGTGCGCTGCCCTGAACAACAGAAAGTGAGTAGACGAGGCTCAAATTAAGTTAAATTTCCAATGTTGCCGATTTGGATGATTTTTTCATGTGGAATCTAGCTTGTGGATGCAATTGCGCAACGAATTCAACATGAAATCATGAATCGCACGAAAATATAGCAGTTTGCAGGATGTTCCCACGATGAAATCCTATAAAGTTCCCCGATTTCTTTGTTCAATTCATATCATCATGCATCTCTTCCTCTCTTCTATTGTCTTCGCTTCTCTTCTCTTCGCAGGTAACACAGGGGGATCGCCGTAGATTTAGAGCCGTAGAATTGAATCAGTAGAATTGGATCCGTAGAATTGAAGCCGCAGGATCAGAGACGCTGGGTAGGACAACGGTTCTCATCCGTCGCTGCTCATCCGACTTATTCCCTTTTCCTACTTGTCATGCATTCACAAACAGTTTCGGCTTCGAAGAGCGGAGAAGTGTCTGATCCAGCCCGCTTCAAAGACTTCAAGCACTTTAAGGTTGCTGAAATGTCCAAGGTCAGTCAACAAAGCTCGAATCTTCATCAAGCAAACTAATTCAGGCTATCGACCAACATAAGGGAAACCCGTACATCGGCTTGTTAGTTTGCTCAATCATTTTATTTCCGAACCAGTCGGGCTGTGACTTCGGCCGAGAGCAATCTTACGTGCGCATAAGATCACGCGTGCTTAAGATGCGAATTCGCAATAGTGGACAAAATCCCACCGAGGCCGCTCTACTATAGTAATGACGTTCTTCATTCAGTTGCCGCTTCGCATACTGTCACGGCCAGAGCAACGATAAATGCAACGCGGCGTGTGATTCGTTTGTTGCGAAAGTCGTCACTGATCGGATGGAGAGTACAATTGGGAATCTGAGCAAGAACACGCAGCTGTATGCGAGGCCTGCGGCAACATGTAAGTCTATAATGTAGACCTTCTCTGGTTTTTTTCGGCCGCGGTACGACCGCTCTGACAAGTGAGCATGGGCAAAGCGGAGAATGAGAACGGTGGGGATAGAATACTCTGTGAGAATGCAGGGCCAAAAATAGAGAAGTGTCCATAATGGTGGTGTGTAGCCTAATTTTGGAATCACGCTAGGTGGTTAATTATGTAATTTGGCCTCTCCATTCCGCATACTCTCTCGCTCGGTTTACTGTTCTGTCTAGTTGAATACAAGTTAATTTCAAGTTGAGAATCCGGCCTACGGAACTTGATTCCAAATAAGACAACCGAGCGACAGAGTTAGAGAAAGAGACAGAACGAGAGAGTATGTGAAATGGGGAGAGTTGGGACGCTGGCTTGGAGGAAACTTGGGAACCCCCAAAAAGAGCTTTATTCCAAGTTGAGGTTGCACACCTGAGCTGACAAGTGTTCAACATCCATCTGATCCAGACCACAAACTAAGTAATCTCATTTCAGGAATGATCAAATCTCAATCATGGGTGTTGTGTACAAGCGGCAATGGGCGGAAAGGGTCAAAGAAGAAGAAAATGAAGTTCTACCATTAGAATAATACAATTAATTGCAGTCAGTTTCGTCTATTAACTACAGAAAACGCCTCAGATGTACGTTCAGTCGAGTTTTGACTTGAGTTCACTATCCACAGAACCTGTATCGGCAGGACAGACTGGTTGGTCGCGTTCCCAAGAACCAAGGGCTTACCCTTTTTTCACTGCCGAATACGATGTGCCCGAACAGGCTTGAACCTTTCTCGAGCTGATCATAATCAACCTGAGATCCAACCTCTGCCAATAAAACAGTTACACCCTTGCGATGTTGACTATTTAACGATACATCGTCAAACAATGATGTGGATTTATCTGCAAAACGAATGCAACAGAGCATCATGCCTAAGATGATTCACAAATTTGCACGATATTCCCAAGATGAATTCCTATAAATTCCCCCGATTTTTTGTGTCAAATCATACCATCATGCATCTCTTCCTAATCTTCTTTTCTTCTCTTCTTTGCGCAGGTAAAGGCTTTGCCGTAAAGCAGAAAGATCAACGTAGGATGAGAGCCGCTGGATAGGACAATGGTTCTCATCCGACCGTGCCATACGACTTAGTCCCTTTCCCTGCTTGTCATGCATTCACATTAGAGCTCGAAATACGGGAAATCGTCTCTTCCTTTCACACAATCTCTTGTCTCTCGGACCGGCTAGAGAGTGTATGAAATGAAGAGACGATTAATTGAAATTCCAACTCTAATTCACATGTAGTCTCTGCTGCGAAGAGTGGAGAAGTGTCTGATCCAGCCCGCTTCAAAGACTTCAAGCACTTTAAAGTTGCTGAAATGTCCAAGGTCAGTCAACAAAGCTCGAATTTTCATCAAGCAAACTAATTCAGGCTATCGACCAACATAAGGGAAACCCGTACATCGGCTTGTTAGTTTGCTCAATCATTTTATTTCCGAACCAGTCGGGCTGTGACTTCGGCCGAGAGCAACCTTACGTGCGCATAAGATCACGCGTGCTTAAGATGCGAATTCGCAATAGTGGACAAAATCCCACCGAGGCCGCTCTACTATAGTAATGACGTTCTTCATTCAGTTGCCGCTTCGCATACTGTCACGGTCAGAGCAACGAGAAATGCAACGCGGCGTGTGATTCGTTTGTTGCGAAAGTGGCCAAAGTTCGCATGGAGAGCAGAATTGGGAATTTGAGCAAAAACACGCTACTGTATGCGGACCAGGCGGCCTGTGGCAACATGTGAGTGCATAATGAGGACTATTCTGCTTTTGTCGGCCGCGGTACGGCCGCTCTAAACATGGATAAAGCGGTGAATGAGAATGGTAGGGATAGAATACTGTGAGGATAAACGGACTAAAAAAACAGAGAAGTGTCCATAATGATGTATTATTATTATTATTATTATTATTATTATTATTATTATTATTATTATTATTATTATTATTATTTTTATTATTATTTTTATTATTATTAGTAATATTATTATTATTATTATTATTATTATTATTATTATTATTATTATTATTATTATTATTATTATTATTATTGTATTATTATTTACTTGTTCAAGGTGCTCCACGATTTGCGACAAGGACGGGTGCAGGAAAGATTGCGAGTTCCTCTGTGCAACTCATTTCTCGTTCGCAAACAGAAAGGAATACGAGTCGGAGTTCAACGATTACATTGGAAGAACGAGGGTTTGAGTGAACACTCGGAATCATCGATAAACAATGGCTACATTGTGCGTGTTATGCATCATGATATACAAATTGTTCCATAATCCAATGTAGCCAGCCGGTATAATTTAATCGATCAATCATCAAACTGGACGTGACTCACATGTTTTCATCTTCATGACCAGGGGCTATGCTACAACGGGATGTGCGCTTCCTTTTGAGTTGAAATGAGGGCCTCATTCGTTCATAATTTCATTCCGTTCTATCGAAGAAACCGCATATTCTTGAGCTCGATGTTTTTCAAAATAAATCTGCATGCATTTTATCATAATCTTGTTCTGGTTTGTCATCGTCCTTCAAAGATGAATTCTTTCCCATGATTTCAATTTCTTTTCAGATGAAAACTCGGTCGCAGCAAAACGATGCCGTGAGACGTTCGAAACGAGCAAGGAAAGATGCAGGTTTTTCTCATTCGAGTTTCAATTTCCAGCTTTGATCTTCTCCTAGGTGACCCACCGCCTGCCAAGCAGAAACAGCAACCGAAGCGCGCGAAACCAACGAACAAGGCGAAAACTAGACTCCCGAAGGTTGTCATCGCACTATTACGTTCATTTCATGTTTGTAATAAAGCGATTGAAGGTGAAGACATACCCATCAGCAGAGGCTCCACTGGAAAAGCTGCCGCCGGAGCTTGTATGGATGATCATGGACTATGTCCCGGAGACTGTTGGAGCGTTCAGAAATGTGAGTTCAATCCATCTACTTGCATTTTATTGGATTTTCCATCTTGATCAGTCTTGTACTTCCCGTATCAATTCTGAGTTCGATTGCTTTCATTTCTGCTTGCCTTTGCGTTTCAAACTCGATTTCAGACATCCCAGTCGCTGCGCGCCCTTGTCGACGGATTCGCACTCTCTGGCGTGACGATTCCACTCGTGGAGGAGATGCAGATAGCGAGCGAAAGTGGGCTAAATATAAAAAAATTATTACGTCCTCATCATTAAACGTTTAGTCTGCAGTGTATTTTGTTGCCGCACTTTTTAAAACTTTTTTAGAAAAGTCAGACGTGTCGAAGAGTAAATTTCATCAGAAAACTTCTACAGGACAATTGGGACAGGCATGGCACGGAACAATAGAACAATGCTCACGTTTGCAGTTTTACGAATGAAAGAGGAGGGGCACGTCAAGATCTCCATGGCAGTGTTCAAGAGCATGACGGCTCTATTCGAATTGCGCCTTCGACTCTACCTCGCGAGCCGAGGTGAGCAACGCGCTCTATGTTGGGGAGAAGGGGGGGGGGGCGAGAGAAAGAGAGCGCAGTGAAAAAGAAGTTCAACTGAATCACGCTATGAAAGTGAAAAGTGCGTTGTTCAAACCCGGCGAGAAATATATCCGGCTGGAACATATTCAGGCGCATCCTTTCGTCTCATCACAGGAGTGAAAATTGGAGAAGGCAAGCGAAGCATGCTCGATAGAAGCAAGCACATCATGAAACGCCCCGTAACTAAGGGAAACAAAAATAATACACGCGTAAGTGTTTCTTGTTGTTGAGACAAAAACGAATCATCTCAGTGGTTCTGAGTGAGAACATTCTCTTGCCTAGACACCGAAGATCGATCCCGATGGACTTTAAAACGCAAAATATAGGCGTATTTTGAGTGTTTCCGAATTTGTGACAAAAATTTCAAATATTTGTAAAATCGTTTAAATCCAACTTTTTCAGCAATACGATCTGGAAGTTCGGGAAGATCAACCACAATGGATCGAATATATTGCACAGTGTGTGAAAAGAATCAGAAATTTCTATCTGAACTTTTTCATCGTACCCGAACTTGTTTTGAATCAAATTAAGCAGCTGAGAAGGGTCAAAATCGATGCGCTACACCTTAAATTGCAAGTTGCAGACCCACTGCCAAACCCTCTAACGGATGAATTGGGGTCGGTTTCGAATAGAGTTATAAATACGCGTATTTGTCTCTTCATTTTAAGCCTTTTTTGCCTATAGGACCGGTGCAAGAGTGTGTGGAATGAAGAGACAGTTGTCGTATCTCGTTCTAGTTTCGGACTTAGCAATTGATGCGAATCTTTTTCAGCGTTTTGATTCTCGAAATGGTCAAGGCGCACAAGAGCAATCATCTCTCGTTGGCAGTGCACGACGTTGTCATGACGGATCCAGGTATCAAAAAATAAACAAACAAACGTCAGAACAACGAAAACAAAAACAAAGAAAACAAACAATAAACAGCTTTTCAGTCAAACTGCTACTGCAACTAGCCGAGGCCGTTCCGTCTATTTATGTTGACCAGAATAAAGATTCGAAATTCGACCGAGGCAGTCACTATTTTTTCGGCGTTGAGAACGCTAACTGGCCGAAAATAATTTTGGATATGTTCGGGAAAAAGATGCATAAGCTGTGCATCAGTAATTTTTTGTATGATGAATATTTCACGGAGAACGATTTTAACATGCTAAAGCAGGTATTAACAAGTTTTTTTGGTCAAAACATGTGATCATTTCAGAATTTGTCAAACGTCGATAAAAAGATATGTCTGGAACTAACGTTCGACTATGAAAAGAAATTTAACTCAAGTCACGGAGATTACTACATGAGAGGTGAAATTTGACACCATTTCATGCAATTCAAAATGATTCAGGTATTCAAATAAATTATGAGAAGCGACTGCAAATCAAGCACATCTCAAGAGCAGGAGAGTTTGGTGATTGGGGAGACAGACAACTCCGCAGATAATGAGGAGAATGACTACGATTATGAGCCGCTATGATGTACAATTTGATATTTTCTCATCGCATTGCTACACTTTTTTGACATCTCACTAATCCTTGATGATAAATCTTTTGCTTCGAATCTCGTGAAATTGAATAATTGATAATAATTCAGTAAATGCGCAACAGATAGTCAAATGATGGAGACACATTTTTAGGATATGCTATTTTCCATCGTTTTGAGGAGCTCCGCTGTTTTTTTCACGAAGTGTATATTATATTTATTTTCATTCAAATTCAAGTACGTCTTGGTCATTGGGTATTCGTAATCCCTTTTTTATACTCAAGTGCGTTGTATATCAATCCATCCTTTCCAGTGGGTGTTCCAGAAAGGATAAAAAATAAGCAAGAAACATTCGTTTATTGCTTAAAAAACGAACTAAATTAAGCTAAGATCTTCGCGTACTCATTTTGTGCGTATACCTCAACTTCAAAATTTGTTATTTCATTTTCATGAATCTAGAGTCAAGATCGAATATGATTTCTGCGATTGAGGAGCTTTGCCCCTGGAGAGTAGGAGAAAACAAATTATGAATTGCTAATTTTGATTTGCATATTTTATTCCAACATAAATTATTTTTAATATAGTGGCTTTTTCGATTGAGAAATTGTTTTAAAACAGATGAAAATTACGCTCAAGAGAAGCAAAACAAAACGAAATAAACTTTTCTTTAAAAATGCGCTAACATGTTTCAATCACATAGATAATATACCGTCATCGTCAAGCTGGCAGTCTACAAATTCGAAATTTCCGACTTTAACGCGATCGAGAAGTGTGGCAACGACAACAGCTGCCTCCGGCCCTCCACACCCAGACAAGAGGACATTGCTTATCCTGCGTCCCACGCACTCCTTGAGACGGTTCAGCGATTTCACGTTGTCGTGGTAGGGAGTAAACTCGAAACTGTAGACCTAATTGGTGTTTGCTATGAGAATACTTGTTGCCGTGAACTCACAACCACTTGCTCAATGTTCCTAAACCTTTTGCAGCTTCGGTTGATCAAATCAGATCCAGCCATCCGCAGTTTGGCGCGCATTTCAAAATGAGCCGCATTACGCCTTGAAACTTCAAGAGAGATGTTTATATCTGGTTCATCATTCTGAAAAGCCTGAATGTATTTGAACACTTGCGAACGAAAAAAAACTCAATCTGACAAGCTACCCAAAAACGTTGAATCAATTTCAACCTTACCATGCGATCAGAATCGGATACTTTCAATTTGCTGATAAGAGGCAAAATAGCGTTATTTTTCACAAATCCGTCAATTTGATCATGGAGAAGCCGCGAACTCTAAATTTCAGTGGTTCGTAATCTATCCTAAATATATTGGTCGAACTTACGAGTCTGAGGTCGAACATTGACTCCGCGGAGTAGTCGATAATCATCCACACAATCTCCGTTGGTAGACTCTCGATAGCTGATAAAGTTTCAAAAATATCGTGCATTGGAGAAGCCACCATGTCGTCTTTACGTACGCTTGATAGTGAGTAATGCTCAAGATTACATACAGCACGCATAATCTTTTCGCGCCTCGCGAAGGAGCAGTGCCTAAGGGCATTATGGTGATCGCTGCCACAGGAAACGCTAAAGCATTCGGACGGATAACAACAATTGTTAACACAAAAACACTTATCAACAAAGTCATTGAATCAAAACTCGTTCTCGAACGAGATTATCACCTACAGAAGGTAGCACAATGCTTCAAAATGATCGAGAGCGGGCGAATTCGGATATTGGTGGAAGAAATCAATGAGAGGTAGAGGAGGAGGAAGAAATCGTAAATTATGGTCTTGAAGAAGTCTTGAAGATGTATTTTTCACCGTAACACAGCAATTTTTTGATATCTTACTAATCCTTGCTTGATGATGAACCTTCTGTTTCAAATATTGTGTAGAAAGATGAATAACGATTATGTGAGATACAACAACTTATCGAACAAAGAAAACCGAGAAGAGAGAAAAACCATCGGTAAACAGCACGTTCAATAAATATCGAACTTCTCAGCAACTCGCGTGAAATGCTTGATGCTCAGTGCGCTGTGAAATTCGCGATTGAACTCAATAATGTAGAAATCCTTTGCTGTTTTGAACTGCGAGGCCGCATAGCTGTCCTTACAAGACACCTCGAACCACACATCCTTCTCGAGAGAAGGCAATTTCTGAAATATTCTTCTATAGTGAACTGATCGATGTTATCTATAAGACCAGATAATTTGCACTGGTATTGCTGTCTCTGGATTCAGAGTTGTTGAATATGAGATGGCAAATGAAGAAATTGCTCTCCTCGTTTTGCGTGCGTTCTCGCCTCTTTGACCGAGTATGTGAAGTGAGGAGAGTTTTCATGCACTTGTCATCCCTAATATAAACATACCTCTCTAAGCCGTTCCGCAGATGTGTCCCACAAGTAGCCGGGAAACCACTTGTTCTGGATGTATAATTTGTCAAGTTTGTTTGTGTCCGAAAACATTCTGAGAATGATCGGTGCCCAATTCTCATTTGTCAGTCCAAAGAAATGGTTGGCATGAACAATTTGTTGATTGAATTTCTGATGAATGTGAAGGGAACGAACGACAGAGGATAAATCGTACAGATTTTGCTCTGAAAATGAGCAAATTTGGAATTTATTCGTCAAAATCTTATCAAATTCGGACCTGGAGTGTTCATGATTGAACTTTGCATCCACAACGAGAGTTCGTCCACTTCGCTTGCAGCAATTACTTTCAAGATGTGTTGGCTGCAAAATGAAGATCACATTGTGGAAATTGTAGTAAATTCTTACACAGCCTCATCAGACAGAATATCTGTGTCGATTTTGAGCTTAGCAAAGCGCGTTTCTTCAATTAGTCTGACTACATCCTCGAGGTATGTTCCGCCACTCAAATCAGCTATCTGCGTCTTTTCAACACGTGAGCCGATGCATTCTCGGAAACAATTCCACAAACTTTGTCCGTATTTGTGCAGGCGAAACTCGAATCCGTAGGTCTAAACAGGTTTCAGATTTCGAAATTATAGCCAGCATGAATAGGCAACTCACGATGAAATCCGGGTCATACGACGCTCTAGTCCTCTCTATCAGGGCGAACCAGTTCTTGGGCGGTTCGCGAACCTGGTGATGAGACATTTAGGAACCTTCGAAAAATTATTTGTGCGGTTTTGTTTGGGATACTTTACAAAACACATTTCGACTCTTTTTATTTCTAAACTCTAATTCCTAAACGCCCTATCACCGCCTACCTTCAGCCGCAGTTCGAACAACTTTGATCTGTTGGAGCGAAATGAGAGTGAGATGAGGATGACGATTCGATTCTCCGGGCGCTCCTGCACGTGCAGCGATAGATTTGCTAATTTTCAGAGCGTAATTTTCCTCTTTTGTTCGATCCTCCACATTCATCAGAAATTCAATCAACAAATCATTCATGCCAATCATTGACTGACCAATGTTTCCTGTACATGCAACGATAGTCGATCAGCGAAGGGCGTGGTAACGCGCAGTTTCGCGTATGCATCGACTTGTGAATGCAGTTGGCGAGAAGCCTGAAGGAGTTTGAGATATATGGCAGCGAAATTGGGATTGTTTTTCTGAGCCCGAGTTTTTCTTATGGAAAATGTGGAAAAGCACAGTAGTATGAGCCAAAAGGCCTGCCAATTGATAGATTCGGATGCAAATCAGTCTGAATCGAAGCAAAGATTTACCATTCTGAGGTCGAACACTGTTTCAGGCGCGTATTCAATGATCAAATAGAAGAGTTCCTTGGGCACTCGCTCGAATGGTGAGAGGAGAGGCGGAGAAGGAGCAGGAGGGACACCATTGATAGTCACTGAGGACAGATTGTCCGGAGAGCAAACGAGAGTGGTGGAGTTGCGACGAGCTTCCATTGTGAAGATTCGGTGACTGTGGAGTGTAACGATTAGAGGGAAATACGATTGAAAAGTAGTCAATGAATCTCTTCGTCTTGGTCCAAAGAGTGTTACCAGTGGGCACGCTTGAAGCAAAGTAACGCGTAGATATTTTTTAGCGTTGACAACCATAATTTGAGCAAATCATAGCAACTTTTATTAGTCCTAGAAAAAAAACATAACAAAAATGCAAAACAACAATTGAAATTCTAAGAAACAACTCGTGCTATGAGAAACTTGCCTCCGTAGGAACTTGCAAATTTTAAATAACGAATTCGACAACCTATAAATTCAAAAAGGAACAACAAAAAACAAATATTCCTACGACGATAACAACAGATTCACTCAATAGATATCTCTCGCTCTCATGCGAGTGAAGTCATCTCCATTCACTACCGTACTCCACGGATCCTTCGTAGTGAGAAGATCCGCCTTGCCCAGAATTATGAGGGCCTTCTGCTGACGGGATACGGCAACGTTGCATCTGCGATGAATGAATATTGCAAACGAAGATAACCAAAGTTCGAACGAGGTAGTGAAAGAGAATGTAGTTCATGCTCAAATTTGGATAAAAATCTAACCTTTCCACGCTATCGAAGAACGATTTGTCATCGCTTGCCTGAGTGCGAGTCGTCATCAGAATAACGATCGAGCTCTCTTTGCCCTGAAAATATTCAAACACAAATAATTTGTATTTATCACTAGAAAACAACGAAATAGGCTAAAACAAGAAAATAAAAAAAAGCTATCGTGTCTCCCTAAAAAAAAAATGAAAATACCTGAGCTGAATCGACAGTGAGAATCTTGACGTGTTCGCCCAAACCTGACGACTGGAGCCTGAAAAAGTATCGTTTGAACTATCGTAGTACCGTACTCTTTGATCAAATATGCTACTCAATCGATAAAGTAGATATTCTACCGTACCTTCTCCACTGCTCCCTGTACAGGCAAATGATCATGATATCCTTTTTCCAGCTGATTGGAATTTTTCTCAGGAGTCTGAAATTGAGCCAATTATTTGCTTCCCGGATGTCCTTAAAGGCGCAGTCGGAGACAGAGATGAAACAATGAATATGTTTCGAAATGAGTTTCTTTTTGAAAACATACCCGGGATTGCATTTTTTTCCATCTCTGGTCACATGTGGTACCCAAACTTTCTTACCTATGAATCGTCTGAAGTTCCGCGTTATTGTAGAGCGAGAGTGTATGCGGATTCCTATCCTGCTCTCCATCCACGTCAATAAGTAGCAGTTGAGGGGAACCCGGCTTGACCAGGCCGATCTCACTGAGAGGAGAGGCATCATCGGCCTGGAAAATTCCGCATCATTTATCGATTGCTACCGTAATACATTTTGAACATTGAAAAAAAGAAATCTCACCTTCTTGGACACAAGTCTTCCTCCATAAGCCAATCTATTGTAGGGAGCAACAAGGACGGGCGGCGCTCGATAGACTTCGTTCAACTCCACAACCGGGACTCTTCCCGTTTTCATCGCAACAGAAAGGGACGGTCTTCCTGCCAATTCATGGCCGAGAACATTCTGATTGTACTGATACGGCGGAAGCTGTTTGTCGTCTCCGATTAGCACGAATCTGGCCTGGAATCAGATCAATTATGATTAATTATCGCTCTTTGTCCACAAAAGGACCTCTGTACAACGTAGCTGTCCTACATGATTGTGTCAGACTGATTCAATTTGGCATTGAGTTGCCGTCTTCCAAACAGTCACAAGCCATAAAACGGTTACGACCAACCTCGGGAAAACCCCGGATGAGGGCGTACAGCGCTGCTTCAGGGAGCAGGGAGGCCTCATCGATGATGATTCGCTTCACGCTGCAATTTCGATCTTCTGTTTAATTGATTATTACTTTTTCACAATGACAGGTAGGAATGATGAGCGGAACGATTTTATATTCCGAACGATATATTAATAAATGCCAGAACCTGCGCAGGAAGTTGTCGCGCAGCGCACTGGCTGACATCATCTTCGCCAGCGCCATCTCCACTGTGGCCAGCAGGATCTGTAATCAGCTTGCATGTATAACAAAATTTGAATAAAAATCATGCAATAAAAGGGGGTTTATGCAAACAGCGCTTAAAAAACAGCAAAATCATCTATCGTTTTGCTGGGCTTTTCCGGACAGTAACAGTAGTTGAACTGTACATGTTCCAACTCGCTTGCAATAAGTAGTATTCTTGAGCAATCAGTACAGTTCGGACAATCAGTACGAACCAGTCAAGTCAGTACAATCAGCACTAACCTTGGGCGAGATGCCCTTCTCGTATGCCATCCGGTCTTCGTTGAGCACGATCTCGCTATCCTCGTTCTTCACGAAGCCATTCCTCCATATCTGAAAGCAAAACATCACCTTCTACTATCTCAATCACATCCGACATGCGGATTCACATACTCTCTCGAATCAACTTTCGAACAATGAAATCGTCAACAATCTTCCACACAACTAACTATGTATCGTCAGTACTTTTTTATCTCTCCATGGACCGGTAGATAAATCATTCCCGCACCTTCAGACTCTTCTCATCCATCAGATCGAAGTAGTCGAAGGGCGCGGGATTGTACGGATCCAGCATCTTGTTCGACTTCATATTGTACACCTGCCATCGAGATTTCGAATAATATTGCAAAAGGGAACCCGAAAGCGAGCCTACATAAGCTCGTAAGCAAGGATTCAGAAAGTGTTTTGTCGATTTTGCAGGATGAAATTTAATCTTTAAATTGCTCACCATTCCCTCTCCGTATTCCATCTTCTTGAGCGCCGCGCCCATATTGTTGACGGCCACGTTCTGGACCTGCCGAGGATTTATTAAGAACATGCTTTCATTAATTCGAAATTTTTTATTGTTAATTTATTAATAATCAAAACTAACCGACAGCAGCAGCTGCGTTTCCTCAGTTTGTTGTTGGAATGTAGGAATCGAAAATCTCGTATTCTTACCATTAACCGTGATTGCGACTTCCTTCTCCCTCCTCTTCTTCTTGCCCACTCGCTCCTGATCCTCTCGACCGTAGATGCAATCGAGCAGGGGACGGCACCTGAGAATACAATCGTTGAGCCTCACGCAAAGCAAGGACATTCGTAATTCAATACAACAAGGAACTTCAATCGCTTTGCGCATCCTTTCTCAAGTGAGTGTGTCTCAGAAGGAATTTCACGTAATTTATGTGAATTTCTGTTCAGGAATTTCACGGAAGTTCGGGAAGATGATGCTCACTTCTCCAATCTCTTCGAGTGAGTCGCCGCATCGTTGAGTGACCGGAGCACGATCGACGAGTCGGAATCCATCGCCCATGCGATCTTCTCATCGTATTCCGCGTCCTGGAAAGTATTGATCTCAGGATGTACCCCTCCCTGATCATACGAAGACAGATGGGGCTGAACGATCAGATCTTCTTATTTTTATCTCTCAACCCTCTCCTTCCTATCGTTTTACTACCCTCCCCTTTCCATCGTAAGATAAGAGTCCACTGTATTGATTTCTTCACACATAATTTCCTACTGTATCTCGTTGCGCCTATAAGCGTAGATAAAATATAAAATATATATTAGAGTGCGGAAATTCTCCTCATTCTGCACACTCTCTAGTCACTCTGGCCGGTGAGAGAGTGCGCAGAATGAGGAGAAAATGTTTTGCTCTCCGCACACTACTCAGGATTATCCATTCTTGGAGTCCAAATTCACTCAGATGTTGACTTTGCACCGCAAAATGGACAACTTCCAGAGGAAGGTGGCTATAACAGTGGAAATGTTCAATTTTCTCACTTTTTTGACTGCTGACGAGAAAACCTGTCGAAATATTGAGAATTTTTTAAATTTTTTTAATTAATGCAAAAACATCTCACGTTTTGCACGTGCGCCCTGTATCGGGCGCCCAGCCGGAACAGCTCGTCCATCAGCTCCAGATCGCCCGGCGTGCCGTAGTGCTTGAACCTGTGAAATGCATTCGGACTAATTGCAGTTGTTCCGGGCTAGTAGTTTCATGATAGTCTCACTTGCCCAACCGGTCCGCGATCCGCGCGGCTTCATCCTTGGCTGGCGCGTCCGCCGCGGACACGACGCGTCCGACGCGGTTCGACGACGGCCGCACCTCAACGTTGAGTCAATCAATCAGGAAGGTTATCGAGAATGTGCAGGGGTGCCGAATGCAAATATTGTAAAATGCACAACTTACGGTGCAGACAAGCTTGATGTACTCGTGGGGATCATCGCGACTTTTTTCCTCGTTCACAGAACTGCTGTCTGCAAAGAAATTTGAAACTTGTGGAGTTCACCGGAAGAGTGCTTATCCACCATCCGCGCCTACCACCAACCCTGTGTTAGGCAATCTATTTTGTGGAACGGGGAGCTTCCGGGGAGCTCCACTAGTATCAGAGATAGTTCAGAGTTCACTGTTGTAGCTCACTCTCATCCTTCTCCTCCTTCCTTTCCCCCTTCTTTCGTTTCTTCGGTGGTCGCTCGATCTGCAGCGGCTCGACGGCGTACAGATGGGCGGTCGCAGTGTCCCGCATCGTCACGCGAACCAGCGAGTGCGGCCTGATAGAGTGAGAAATAATGTAGTCGTCTCTCCATTTCGCACATTGTCAAAGAGACGAGAGACACTACGGATCATGTGCATACAATGGTCGGAACGGCATACGTCAAATCAATGAAACGTCTTGCTCAATCGCACCATTGCGAACGCGCATTCTTTAGAAAGTCTCTCCTCTTTTCACCCTCCAGCAGCCTCTCTATTTCTTCCTCCAGTAACCTTGTTTCTAGTTCGCTTACTCACCTCCTGGCACTACGCTTGCTGAAGTGCGTCTCGCGCACGGGAAATTCGCACTCGGAGCGCGCGCTGAGCGCATCGATCCAGCCATCGTTCTGGAAATCACAGCGTTCTGCCTAGACAGAGAAGGGTTAGCGATTTGCATGAATCGAACTGCAAGGACGAGGGAGAGGAGGGATCGCTCTCCCCGCTGATTTTGAATAATTTGCATGGCGGGAAACTGATTCCTTTGTTTTACCCTTCTCTGGAGAGAACAATGGGGATCAGAACGCTGTGAAATGCATTGTTTGACAAGTGAAACGGTCCAAGATCCCAAAATAGCTGAGCATGAACGAATTCGAATTTTTTTGTTAACTTCTGTAGCGATGATCCAATTTCTGGCACTGCATCATTACTACCCGACTTTCAAAGGGCTCGTGATACGCTTCGGTTCTACCGACACGCTCTAACTTGCTGCTAAACACAGTAACTTCCAACTTCTGTATCAACGGATGCACGTGAAGAATCGCGCAGAGCTACTCACATCCTCCTTCTGCTCCAGCACGTACGCCAGCTCGTTCGACTCGTCTCCCGAGCCCTGGACGGTGACCTTCCCGAGGGGCTCCGTCTGCCAGACGACGGGGTACTCGTGCAGGCCTGAAATGGCGTTCTGAGCAGTGATGAATGAAGTTATCAAGCGCCAGGTGTGAGAAAACAGCCCCTGAAGCCCCTGAAAAAACAGCACTGTCCCGACTCTGCGGATAGTCGAACTTGGGCGGTCAGGGTAGGGTCGGGCGAAAATTTTACGGTCTCTCATAGCTCAATGCTAGACAAAGCAAGAGAGCATGGAAAAGTGAGAGACCGTGAAATTTTCGCTCAACTCTGGGTCAGATCAGTCGTCGTCAAAGTTTCGATGCTCCTTACATACCGAGTTTGACGGTGAACGACGGAGCTCCCAGGCAGTCAGCGGTGAATACGTGGAACAGATCGCCCTCCACTGTTCTCGGCGGCACGACGTCGACGGGGACGGCGAGAAAGCGGAGGTCGGGACGGTCTAGAAGTGATTTTCATTAATTTTTTTAAATTTTAGAATTATTTTTTGTCATTGATTGGACTGATTGCCTAATAGAATGCGTAGGCAGTTGCAATGAGCCACTGACTCTACCCCAATCCGCCATCTCCCTCTTTCGCTCCATCTGAACAATCTCCACTTTCATCTCTACTTTCTGAACAACGATAAAGGTTCATCCATGAACTTCATCTTTTCTCGCACAATGGCTCATCTGCCGGGAACATGATTTATCGTAGTTTCTGAGTGAAAACCTGGCATGAACAGCTCGAAGTGAATCGCTTCCAGAAGAGCGAACGAGTTCTTGATGACGTCAGCGTAGCGGTAGATGACCGGTCGAGAATCGGAGGTGGAAGCGAGGAGGCGGAGGATGTCATCTGCAAGTTGTGATTCGTGTAAGTGTTGGTAGCAATCCTACATAAGGCTAGACGTGAGATTCACCACATTGACATTACTTCCGTCACTAAATGAAAGCATATCTAATTCATAGTGAAGCACACTCATTCATCTGGGGAAACTGCACCAACAAATTCATGGAAAGGAACCCACCGTTCGACCCCGCCTCGACCTTGTCGCCATCACTGACCGATGCCTTCCAGCGGGTTTCTGAAATGGAATTGAATCGGAAATCGGTGAACAATCATCTGCATGAAAGCTATGAACGTACTTGCTCGGAACGCTTCCACGTCGCTCAGTCGAACCGTCTCGTGTGGTCTGGAATGCAATTGAATGTGTCTGTCCATGTAGTCGGAAACTGTTGAGCAGAAAACAATAAAATGGCTCACCTGGTCGGCATAGTTTGTCCCCATCTGACCGAAACTGGAAAACGAATCATGGATCACTTGCCCAAGAACCAGCAAAGTTCCCAATACTCACTAGAATTCGAAACAAAACAGAAATCGTTTCTCCATTCTGCTCTCCTATCTGATCGATGGGAGAGTGTGTGAAATGAGGAGACGATTGACCGTATTTCGAACTCTAATACTCACTGGGCGGCCTCCTTCCTGGTGTGTTCACTGACTTGGAGTAGTACGGAGGCGCCTGCGAAGAAGTTCTTAGATCATTGGCTCATCAGGGGGGGGGGGGGCGTGAACTAGGGAAATCTAAGAAACACCACTACTGCCCATTCTTCAGGCAGGAATGAAGCTTGAAAATGTATTATTTGCAGCGAGCAAGCAACTACTAGCTCTCATAATGGCACTCCAAGCTGCAAGAAAGAACGAAAAATGAGGAGAGCAATCTCTTTTAGAGGATCAAGTCGTTTTTAAGGAGTACCTCCCAAAACTAACCAATTTTCATCAAAAATAGTAGACACACAATATTTTTTAGCTCGTTACTCTTATAGAAACTCCGTGCTAAGGTGCTAACCTGCGTGGTCATCGGTGGTACGCTGGCCACCTCGAGGGACGCTTTACGAACGCGGAACATCGGCCGCCACGGATGCTCTGCTGGACTGGCGAGGACACTGGAGAGGGGCGTCAAGTAGAGTTCGAAATATGGGTCCCCGTCTCTTCATTCTGCACACCTTCTCGCCTCCCCGACCGGCGAGAGAGTGTGTGTAATGAGGCGGTGGCCCGTATTTTCTTCATTCTGCATATTTTGTCATCATTCCATCCTGTGAGAGCCATAATCAAGACGCTCGAATGACCAACCTGCGGGTCCACTCCTTGACAGTTTTCGCCTCGAGAGGAGCGACGCTCAACCCGTTCAAGAAGTCTTTCACCACACGACCCGCTTTCCGCATGATCTGAACTGGTTTACACTCGGAACGAATTATTAACGGAGGCGATTGTGCGAAATGGCTTGCGTGAGGCGAGGACGACACAGAGCAACCACGCAATTTGCAAAAAAGGTGGTTCAAGCAAGAAATCGAAGGAAGAATGGGAGTACGCTGCACTGACTAGGGATGACTTGGCAAGAAATGACTCTCCTCATTACGCACGCACTCTCGCTTCTCTTGCCGGTGTGAGAGTGTGGGTGAAATGAAGAGAGTGTGTCTTGCTAAGCCATGACAGCACTGACACTTCTCGGCCAGCGAGCAGCAAGTAAATAATGCAGTTCGTTCGATATTGGGAGTTTCGTTCCTGCTATTTGTAGCCAAATGTTCACTTCAATTGCTCAGAAAACGGGTGTATTACTTGTGAAACAATGACGTCACAAAGCAACAAGAATTCGAAAGCGACGCATCACTAATCGAGCTGGAAAACGAAAAAAAAAACGATTGAAACTACCCCACACTGAAACAATTTTTTAGAGGTGAGCGTGCGCTTTCGTCTTTCTCCGTCTCTCTATCTCTAGGCGCTCTCTCAACCTCTCACTGAACTCGCTTATCTTTCGCGCCTGTCGTGTCCCTCGCTGTCACTTCGACACTAGCAGCTATCTCGCGAGTGCACTCTTTCTCTGACGTCTTCAATTGTCACACAGTGCAAAGCGACCTTCGTGAGGTGGGTGGTGCAAAAGTGGACGTGTGCCAGAACAAGAAAGCGTGTGAAATTGGTAAACCGAAAAATATCTTAAACACTCCAGTTCTCGGAATCATTGCGGAGTAGAACTAGAGGAAGATTTTCCAAAAATTAGTGCCATTTTGCTGATTTCTGAACGGGTAAGCATTCTCTATCAACGTATGTTTCCACTTCATGTTGCCAGAAACTCGTGCCATTCCTTCTTTAGCTCTGTTCATAACCTGTGGCATTCAACTTCCTCTCTCGCGCTTGCATACTCCAAACGGTCATTTCATCCCCGCTTCGGTAGGTTTTGCTTCGTTCATGAAGGAACACTCCTCTCAGAGTGACAGCCGATGAGTGTAGACATTGTAGAGAGCGGGAAATTTTTTTGAGTGCAGTTCTTGCACTAAGCGTCCATTTTTGAATCATTGCAGTCTTCACTTTGATTGATAGTTAGTCTTCAGCATGCAGGAGTGCCTCAGCGCCCTCGAATGCTTACCCAAGGAACTCGTGTTTATGATTC
>LS500647.1:50885-87929 GCA_900490845.1 Pristionchus japonicus | reverse complement strand
GTAGGCTCCCACAAATTAGCCACAGAAACAGGCCTTTCGAGGGCTGCCAAGGCATCCATCTCACAATCCGTTTACAGGCACCTCCGTACTACACCCGAACAGTCAACACACCCGGAGCAAGGCCACCGAGTGAGTAAATACACCTAAAACGATTGCAGTAGCCTGGTATCGACAACTTCATGGGTGGGATATTATTTGTCTCCATTTTGGTTCGAATTTTCATGTAGTTAATACATTGGATTAGGGCTGATAAACTCGAGTCGGGTCAGTGGAGGCCTCGATTCAAATAGATCCGGATGATGACGAATTTTTTTCAGTTGCGGTCAGGAAGGGACACATTTTGCCGACCCGGTGAGAAATATCTAATCAATAATTAATTAGTATAGTATTGTAAAACTATTTATTAATTGCATTCCAGACCGCACGAGACGGTTCGGCTGAGCGACGTGGAGGCATTCAGAGCGAGTACGTTGTAACTTTCAATTCAAAGGGTTTAATATAAATACTGTATTATAAATATTTCATTAACACCAATTGCAGAAACTCGATGGAGAGCATCGCAGACTGACGTCGATGTGCTGCCAGTAGCAGGGTCGAACGGTAAGGCTCATTTGCTAATGCATCAAGAACTTCTCCGGTTATCAACAAAAGTATAGCAAATTGTTGCCAATTTCAAATTCAACAGCATGTCTGTATACAAAGCACATTTTGGGGAAATGCTCATTCACATTTGAGCACGATTTGCAGATGACATTCTTCGTCTCCTCGCTTCGACCGCCTACTCTCGTCCGGTGATCTACCGCTACGCTGACGTCATCAAGAATGAATTCGCTCTTCTGGAGGCGATTCACTTTGAGCTGTTCATGCCAGGTTTAATATTTTTATCTACGTTTACACCACCATCAATTAGAACCGTTAACAAACTGCTAAATTATATGAGCGACTATCTGAGATTTTGAACAAATCTCTTCATACCCGTGGCACTAGGCCAAAAGGGCTATTCGAGGGATCAGGCCCATACTTGCACGGGTGATAGTACTCGGTGAGCTAAGAAGGTGGACCACGTATGGAACGACCGCGACGCGTCTGAGCCGCGCTAGGGCGCGGGAAATTTGAAAATGGTTTTTGGCGAATATGTTCTAGAGGCGTTGAAACGCCATAATATTGGTGCCATTCAACTCCTATGCGCCTACTGATCATTTTGCATACTGGGTTTGAGCTGGCGCGATTTCGTAAGGATGACGAAATCTACGGTCAAACTTTAAAAAAAATCGTTTAAAATCGGGGTTTGAACAATGTGATCTTTTTATTCTTGATTATAATACTTCTTTCAAGGAAGCATAAAATAAAAATTGTAAACTCGAAAAAAACGCGTACCAAAACGGATTTATTTGAAATATTGAAAATATCCTTGAAACCAGTACGCCATCGAAATCCTTCAAAATACGTAGGCGTGTAGTACTCCTCGTGTGTAGCTCAACGCCAACTTATTTTGTGTTCTGGTTCACTCTCCGTCGAATGACAAAGTATGTTTCAGTGAAACGTAACCCAGGCGACTTTGCTATTTCGCTATGAATTGAATCGACTTGTGGCGCAAATAACGGGCACAAAGGCTGCGATCATACACAATAATTTTAATAACAATTAATTTCCTATTCTTTGAGAAAAGTAGGATACACTTTTTTTTCCGAAAAATCGATTTTTTTCAACGGATAGGAATTCGATCGGGATGAAATTTGGTATGAATGATCAGGCAACCTGCGCGCGTTGTTTGCGCCACAAGTCGATTCAATCCACTGCGAAAGAGCAAAGTCGGTTGGGTTATGTTTCACTGAAACATACTTTGTCATTCGACGGAGAGTGAACCAGAACACAAAATAAGTTGCCGTTGAGCTACACACGAGGAGTACTACACGCCTACGTATTTTGAAGGATTTCGATGGCGTACTGGTTTCAAGGATATTTTCAATATTTCAAATAAATCCGTTTTGGTACGCGTTTTTTTCGAGTTTATAATTTTTATTTTATGCTTCCTTGAAAGAAGTATTATAATCAAGAATAAAAAGATCACATTGTTCAAACCCCGATTTTAAACGATTTTTTTTAAAGTTTGACCGTAGATTTCGTCATCCTTACGAAATCGCGCCAGCTCAAACCCAGTATGCAAACTGCTCAGTAGGCGCATAGGAGTTGAATGGCACCAATATTATGCCGTTTCAACGCCTCTAGAAAATGTTTCCTGAAATTCATTTTCAAATTTCCCGCGCTCTAGCGCGGCTCAGACGCGTCGCGGTCGTTTCCAATGTGGCCTATCTTCTCAGCTTACCGAGTACTATCATCTGTGCAAGTAGGGACCGGATCCCTCGAATAGCCCTTTTGGCCTAGTGCCACGGGTATGTTCAAAATCTCAGATAGTCGCTCATATATGAACTAGAAAGAATCATGATCAATGACCATGAGTATACAATTAATTAATTATGTTAATTAATTAATGATTAATTATGCTAATTAATTAATGATGTCTTCCAGACCGCCCCGACCTCCGTTTCCTCGCTGTCCCTCTCGACGACGTGCCACGGAGTACAGTGGAGGGCGATCTGTTCCACGTATTCATTGCCGATCGACTGGACGCGCCCTCGTTCACCATCAAACTGGGTATTAGTGTTGTTCATTCGAGTATAATTCGCCGAATATCAAATCGCTTTCCTATCGATACTCGAGAGGCTTGTGGGTATGCAAGAGGAGTGTGAATGAACAATTTTCAGATTTGTTTATCAGTAGTTATCTTATTAATTAGTGGTGGGAACTCAGTGAAATTTCTTCCCCTATCACCTTCAATGGTGGGCTAGAGGGAGGTGAACTCCGCAAAAATTCAGGGAATTTCGACTCATGGAGTGCGCAACTTTTTAAAGTATGCTCTTTCGGAAGTCCGCAAAATTTTCTTCCTTTCGGGGTTCCGCAACATGATGTCCTAGCAGGTTTTTATCCCATCATTGATCACCTTCCGATCACATTACGTCTGAATCCCCTTGTGTTCGACCTCGCGCCAATAATCTCACAGGATCCTTCCAGGCCTGCACGAGTACCCTGTCGTGTGGCAGACGGAACCGACCGGGAAGATTGCCGTCGAGGGCAAGGGAGACGAGTCGAGCGAGCTAGCGTACGTGCTGGAGCGGGAGGAGGATGTGGGTTGATTGATTAGTTATTCCTTTAATCAGTCGATTATTAATTGATCCTGAATGTGGCGGATGTCGTGCCTGGAGAAGTTGATGCATGTTCCTGAAGGAATCATGCAATCCTTTCGTTCACCACTGTGCTCATTCAGGCACATTGAAGTCTTTTGAATTCAATGGCATGAAACGCAACTGACCCCTAGACAATGAGTGAAATGTATCTTCCATTTGCAGAACGATGGTTGGCTGGAGGCGCTGAACGCGCGTTCCGAGTGCGAATTTCCCATCCGCGAGACGCTCTTCCGCAAGCGCGGCGCCGCGAGGTGAGCAGAGTTCGAAATTTTCACAAGCTCAATTAGCAATCGGTTCCAAATTGCTCTTCTTGCCGACTGCTAGTGCTGCCGTGATGAAAGAGTAGTAGTTATTAATAAAAAGTTGTTTCCAATAAAAGTTTATATGCAAATCAGGCCACACACGCTGGTGCGCGTGACGATGCGCGACACGGCCACGGCCCATCTGTACGCGGTCGAGCCGCTCCAGGTCGAGCAGCCCGGACCACCCACGAAGCACGAGAAGGAGGAGTCAGAAGGTGAGCAATGACGGAGTGGAAAACTAGAAATCAACTACTTCCCTCAACTTGCTGCGACTCTTATCTGGCTCTGGAAAAATGTGATGAAAATCGTTTCGCATTGCCAAGTTGACCGTTCAAACTTATTATTTGGTGTCCTAGTTTAATGAAGGCAACCCTCATAGACAATGTGGTATCGCGTGTTCTGAAAGTGATTCGTTTGTTATTTTGAGCGCTGGCTGAAGATGAGCTGTTCTCGGACGAGGAGCAAGTTTGTGATGACCGACACGAGTACGTCAAACTCGTCTGCACTGTGGGTTATTGATTGATTGATTAATTAATTAACTATTTAATTAATTAATAATCTTCAGGTGCGGCCGTCCTCGAACCGCGTCGGACGCGTCGTGTCCGCGGCGAGCGCGCCAGTCAAGGCTGAAAGGGCGCGGATCAGGGATCGGCTGGGCGAGTGAGGAGTTTATTGATAGCAGTATCATAACCGGAACTACTTGGATATCTGGCCCAGAACAACAGCTCACATTGGCAAAACGGGGTGCTGAATGAGAATGGTAGGGATAGAATACTCTGTGAGCGAAGGCTGAGCCAGATATACAAGAAGTGCTTCATAATCGGAGTGGGGAGTGGCATGAGAATGACGATTCGGAGAAATACAACTGTGTTTCACAGGTTCAAGCACTACGGCGCACCCGGCGATCTGGAGTTGATGGACGAGCTGTTCCGGCTGGGCGCGCGATACAGGGCACACGTGCAGAATGTGGGTTAATTAATTAATTAATTATGAAATGTCAATAATCATCAGCAGAAGCTAGAATACTCGACGACACATTTGACAACACCGTAAACAACGTGATTTTATCTGTAATTGTCCTGAAAATGTATGAATCCAGGACGCGGAATACGATGAGAAGACCGCTTGGGCGATGGAATCCGACTCATCGATGGTGCTCCGATCACTCAACGATGCGGCGATTCACTCGAAGAGAATCGAAAAGTGAGGAATGATTTCAATACCATTTACTAATTATCAGGTTCATTAGTTAGTCAAAATTACTGCCGAGAAATAAGATGCAATTAATTAGTAAAGTAAATGAACTCGAGTCACTCACAATGGTGGGCTAATTTCCGCTAGGGGAGGGGAGTCCAGCAAAAATCAGGAAATGTTCACTAAGGGGCACATTTTCAAAGTATGTTACTTCGGAAGCTCGCAATGTTTTCCTTTCTTCCTTTCGGGCACCTCAAACTGATGACCTAGCAGGTTATTAGCCCTCTATTGGTCACTCAACGATGCGCCGACTCACTCGAAGAGACTAGAGAAGTGAGTGTGGTTTAACTGGAGCAATTATTCGTTTGATCACGAGGGTGATCGTAACTTTCCTTCACTCACTATCTTGTCAGTGGTAAATGTAAATTAAGATTTTTCAACGATTGATTTAGATGCCGTCCGCTGCTGGATTGCATCTACGGACGGGAGGAGCAGGCGCAGGTGGACAAGACGGAAAAGGAAGTCGCAGTCACGGTTAATGGTGAGAATGAGCAATAGTATTTTGACATTTTCTTGGTTCAAATTCGACAATCTAGTGGTTCTACCGTATCCTACTATTTTGCAGGAGTCAGCGTGCCGCTCAACGCGGCTCAGGCGCGTGCGATCGACGCGTACGAGAACGCGGACGGTCCGCGCGTCTTCATCGTCCGCTCGCCGCCCGGATCCGGCAAGACCATGGTACGGTGGGTTACGGTAAATCGACGGTTACGGTATTACTCATTTATTTTACAATGGTTCTAAAATAAATAAAAATAAATAAATTTATTTAATTCAAGGTCGCAGCAGCGATGACTGCGGAGGTCGCGCGCGAAACTGAGGAGACGCAGCTCCTGCTGTCGGTTAGTATTAATAATTAATTAATTAACATTTTATTTTAAAAATAGTTGTGAATTAATGAAATTCGTAATTGGTACTCTTCAGGTCCAAAACGTGGCCGTTAACAATATGGGTGCGGCGCTCAAGAAGATGAACTATGGAGAGGGAATGGTGGGCTGTTTCAGAATTAAATTTGATTTTGCTAGTTCGGCTGTCTACTTTAATATTCTGAATGCTTACTATCTTCTTTGTTCTCGCTATCGGGTTCTCTTTGCAATAATCATTGAAATCTCAATATCAGGTGTACAACATGAAGTCGAACAAGATGCTGGACCCGTACAATCCCGCGCCCTTCGACTACTTCGATCTGATGGACAAGCAGAGTCTGCAGGTGAGTATGAAGATCGGAAGAGTCTGACGGTTGTCGACACAGTTGACAGTAGGGATGTCAGATCAAATACAAATACCACATATTTGGTATCCAGTAGGAAAAAACCAAAGCTTTGGCCTGAAAGCCAAGACATTTGGTATTTGATCCGGCATCTCTAGATGACAGTACCATCGAGGGCCTTTGAAAAGAAATTTTCATGAAAATTCATAGCGAAAACCTTCGACTACTTCGATCCGAGAAGAGTGCAGGTTTTGTGGTGTTTTCGGTCTCACGGTCTTGTCAGTTATTATGTTTATGGTTCTCTGTTTCTGTAATAGGAGACCGGTCGAGATGATCATGCAAGTTGCGCCTTTTCCCGTCTGATCTGAGAGATCGATACTTTCATCTTTCAATTGTCGGTTGTGGATGGAAAAGTATGAAATTTCTCGTTTTTTTTGATTTGCAGATGTGGAGAAATGGATTCGTGAAGAACGAGGATAGCGAAATCGTGCTCAACGAAGACCGGATTGCATATGAGAAGGGCATCTCGCCCAAGGTAAGCACGGTTGTGTATTATTCTAGGAGTATTAGTTCCTGCATACGAAGAAGAAGTGAGAGTGAATAGACGTTCTACGTGCACTCATCAGTTATTAATAGCTATTTTTTTCCTTTTTTCTTACCGAAACGGCGACAGACACGAGATCAAGCCAATTGGTAATTTGAACCGGCATTCCTAACGCTCAGATTAACAATCAAATCAATTAATAATCGATAATCAAAAATAATAATCAAATCACAGATCCTCCTCGCCACGGTGGAGATGGCGCTAGCGAAGATGATGTCACCCAGTGCGCTGCGCGACAACTTCCTGCGCAGGTACCAGCATTTAATAGAAAAAAATTCGCTTTTTTTTTCTCGATACTGTTCTCGCTAGTTTTGTAATGTCCATGCCGACGAAATGAGTTTAAACCGCTCGTGCAAAGACTTTGTGCAGAATGAATCGCGCGACAACTTCCTGCGCAGGTACTGGCATCTATTAATATATCGTTCCGCTTATTATTCCTACCTGCCAATTCAAAAAAGTGATATTCAATAAAACATAATATCTAAATTGCAGCGTGAAGCGAATCATTATCGACGAGGCCTCCTTGCTGCCGGAAGCCGCGCTGTACGCCCTCATTCGGAGGTTCCCCGAGGTTGGTCGTGAATGTTTTATGGTTTTTAATTGTATGGCAACTTTAAAAGGAAATTTCGTTAGTAAAGCAAATCTGATCTGGAGTATCATGTACGATATCTACATGAATTGTGATTCTGACGTTGAATTACTAAGATAATTAACTGTAATTGATCTGATTCCAGGCCAGATTCGTGCTAATCGGAGACGACAAGCAACTGCCGCCCTATCAGTACAACCAGAATGTTCTCGGCCATGAATTGGCGGGAAGACCGGCCCTTTCTGTTGCGATGAAGACGGGAAAAGTTCCCGTTGTGGAGCTGAACGAAGTTTATCGCGCCCCGCCCGTCCTAGTTGCTCCCTACAATAGACTCGCGTATGGAGGAAGGCTTGTGTCCAAAAAGGTGATTTTTGTTTGTTTTTCATTGTCATTCAAAATTGATACATTGTTCAGAGCTCGTGAATCTATGTAGGTTGCATGAATTGCTAAAATTATTGGCGAAAAATTATATGAGACATTTGCGTAGTTTAAACAATTCGTACAAGGTATCTGAAACATGTAACAATACGAGAAGTCTAAAAAAATTATATAGGTGGTTGTCGGCGCATATGTTTTTATCTTCCAGGTCGACGATGCATCTCCCCTCAGCGAAATCGGACTGGTCAATCCGGGATCCCCTCAACTGCTACTGATTGACGTAGATGGAGAGCAGGATAGGAATCCGCACACACTTTCTCTTTACAACAACGTCGAACTTCAGGCACTTCATCGGTACGAGAGTTTAGGCATAACGCGCGGCTGTGCCTTTAAGGGCTTCAGGGAAGACGGTCATTGACTCAATTTCAGACTCATGAGAAAGTTCCCAGACAGCTGGAAAGACGACATCATGGTCATTTGCCTGTACAGAGAGCAGTGGAGGAGGTACGGTAGAATATCTACTTTATCGATTGAGTTCGGTACCTGATCGATTTATGTAGCTGTCCTCAATGAGTACGGTATGTGAACTACGATTAATTTTTTTTCAGACTCCAGTCTTCTCGTCTGGGCGAAAACATCAAGATTCTCACTGTCGATTCAGCTCAGGTTTGTTTTATTTCCTAATAGTCAAGCCAAAAGTACTTTGCTCCTCGGAAGCCTTTGGTAGGGTGTTAGTTTAACATATATTATTTTTCTCGGAAATGATCATCTGTGAAGATTTTGAACAAAGGATAAACTAGATTAGCCTTTGTTCAAAAACTTCCGTGATGATATTTTCCGAGAAAAATATTATATATGGAACTACCACCCTATGGTGGTGGTCTTGTCCGTGTCCATTATTAGCAGACGACTGATTCTGTTGCGGCTTATCATTTGGGCATCAGACGAAGGAAATCGATGTTCTTTGCAGGGTAAAGAGAGCCCGATCGTTGTTCTGATGACGACTCGCACTCAGGCAAGCGATGATAAATCGTTCTTCGATAGTGTGGAAAGGTTCGAATTATTATCAAGTTTCGGGATTTTTTTCTAGAAATGATGCAGTTGTAGTGGAAATCATCATTTTTTTCCAGATGCAACGTTGCCGTATCCCGTCAACAGAAGGCCCTCATCATTCTTGGCAAGGCGGATCTTCTCACTTCGAGGGATCCGTGGAGTACGGTAGTGAATGGAGACGATTTCACTCGCATGAGAGCTCGAGATATCTATTGAGTGAATCTGTTGTTAGCGGCGTAGGAATATTTGTTTTTGTTGTAATTTTTTATGTTGTTCCTTTATGAGTTTATAGGTTGTCAAGTTCGTTATTCAACTTTGGCAAATTCGTACGGAGGCATAGCATGATTTGTTGTTTAGAATTTCCAATTTTTGTTTTGTATCTTCGTTTTGTTATTTGTAAGACTAATAAAATTGTTATGCTTTACTCAATTTTTTCAGATTCTGCTTTGACTCATTGTTATTTGTTTGTTTTCTTGGAATGTTGTTAATAAAATGAGAGAGAAAAATTTTAGTTAGCATCTTTATTCCGTCTGGTTTCAATTTCCACGATGTACTGAATGAGTAGTTCAAAAATTTTAGATTAATCGTCATTTAAGAATCATATTTCCTTATTATTAATAATGCGTTTTCGTCAGATGACTGAAGACTTCTTGAACGGACTGAGCGTCGTTTCTCTCGACGCGAGTCGCTCCGTTCTCAGGTATCCACTGATTTCTCTTTTATTTTTAAGAATGCATTCAGCAAAATAGTTCTATCGGCGGAATATTATATAATGAGATTATGATTAAGTGATGAATTGCAATTCATCCTCTTGTTCCAGCTCAATCGCAGTCTCCGATGTGCACCCGTGGCGTGATCTCTACCTGGAACGAGAGCCTCTTCCCGATCATTCATCCAAGATGCCATCCACTGAGAGGGCGCCCGTGGCGTATAAGTATTCGTTCGATAATCGCTACTATTTTGACAATACCAAATGGGACAACAAATTGATCGCACCTCCAGCGAAGAAAGAATCGAGTGAGTTATCATTCCGAAATGTTGAATTTATTGAGAAAAATAATGATATAATCATGGATTTCTTTTTGAATATTGTACTGTACGCATCTTTTATCAACTCTGGATGCTCTGTATTCAAAGGCATTCTCTTCCTTTCAGCCGGTTTGACTCATCGCTACACTCCAGTGGAGCTGCACGAGACTGTCCGACTGTGTGATGTGGAGGCATTCAGGAAGAGTGAGTGAATTGCGATGAATTAAAAACACTAACACAGCATTTTCGTTGATTTCAACACTGAATATTGATATCTTTTTTTTATATTCTGAGATTTCTAAATTAAAATTGTTTCTTTGCCAGACACAGCGGATAAGGCTCGAGCGAGTGCCAATCTCGAACAAACGGAGGATATTCAAGGTTAATTATTTCCTTTTCGATTTTGAAATTCTTCTCCTTCATCAGTCGTACCATATTTCAGGCGATATCTCTGCTCTCTCCATTTCCTCCTCTTCTGATATTCGTCCAGTTATCTATCGCTACGTTGATGTCGTCAAGAATTCCTACGCTCTTCTGGAAGCGATCCATTTTGAATTGTTCATGCCAGGCCAGTTGTTCTTGTCTAACGAGCTCCTTCTTAACCTAAATTACCTAATTGACACCCAGTCTGTTTAAGATCGTCCGGATCTCAGATTCCTCGCTGTCCCGTTCACTACCGTACCTTCGGAGACGGTCGAAGGGGATTTCTTCCGTGTGTCTGAGGTTGATCTCCTCTCCGATCCCTCATTCGCCGTCAAACTGTTCAAGGTGAAACTCAATCTGTTCATTGTCCGTTTAATATCATTAATTAATATTGTATAGGCTAGCTGCATTGCAAAAGCGAAATTCGAGATGAACTATCCTGCAAATTGCAGACCAAGTTGCAGTATCCAGTGGTGTGGGAAGGAAAACGAATCGAGAGGATCGAATTAATTTCGAAGAGTGAAAAGGAAGGATTGGCGTACATTGTGAAGAAGAAGGCGAATGTGAGTGGTTTTTAATTTTTCTCAATAAAATCGTTAGATAAATCCTTAACTACCTATTCTAGGTTCCCGGCACCGAAACAGCTGTGAGTGAGATCTCCGATCGAGATTTCTCCATTCGTGAGACGCTCTTTCCCGATGAAGACTCGCGAAAGGAGCACTCGATTGTGCGAGTGACTATGAAGGACCTGGCTACGGCTCATCTCTATCCGGTTAGTAAATATTACCGTTCAGAATAATCTCAAACATGTCTATTTGTTTTCAATGATATCGAAATTTGCATTGAAATGCCTTTTTTGATAAGATTCATTAGTGCAGCATTGAAATGATTTTGTAGGTCGAGCCTCCTCGCCCCCGTCCCGATCCGATTTTGCCCGAGAAAGAGGATGTGCTCGAGGCGATCGAGGGCTTGTCCCGACAACAACGCTCGGTTTTGTGCGGCGGCGCGTCTTGTGATGATAAATACGTTCAATACGTGATCGATAAGTTGAAAAGAGACGCGGATAAGGAATGGACGAGGAAGAAGTTCCTGAAATTGCGTGAGACTGATTGTTCTATCTGTTTTCATGTGCAGTTTGAGGTACTAGGTCGGATGAGAACCGTCGGTTGACAACCATTTGCATAATCCGTCTATTACATAACTCTTGTCTCTCGCCCTAGTTCTCATCCAGTCGGTTCCCATCCGACGTTTCTCATCCGAACTAGTTTCCAGTTTGATTTCTTCCTAATTGTCGCACGGAATGAGTTCGAAAAAATGTTTTTAATTTTGTGTATTGCACCTAATCATTTTTTCAGAGCATAGAGCCGAGGAGGATCCGCGCAGCGAGTATCTCCGGCGCATCGACGGCGTCCGCTCGTCCTCGACGCGCGAGGGACGCGTCGTGTCCGCGGTGCGTGCGTAGAGAATCGCCCCTTTGCACGGGCGCCTTGATGAAAAAAACGAGTTAAATTTAACGCGTGATTTCAATTCCAGGTGCGTGCGCTGTCCGCGACCGAGGAGGCGCGTATCGACGATCGCCTGGGCGCGTTCACGACGTACGGCGAGCAGGGCGATCTGCGGCTGATGGACGAGCTGTTTCGACTCGGTTCGAGATACAGGTCAGGAAAATTCAGATTAGTGACGTGAGTTTTACGGACTCAACCGATGAATCATTTATTCAATAAAATGTTTATTAACAAACAGATTTAATGGATAAACAGATTTTTTAAAATACGTATTAACAAAAGAGATTTAAAGGAGTCGTCGTTTCAACTTATGAAACTGATTCAGAATGCACACATCCCGTGGTGCGGACACGAATGAAGTGGAAGAAATGCGAATCGACGAGTCGATCATTCTCAAGACACTCTGCGATGCAAGAAACGACAATCTGGAAGAGTGTCGGCCCCTGCTCGACTGCATCTTCGGCCGGCGTGCTGCTACTGGCGAGGCTCCATCGACCGTGCAGCAGGTGCAGCCGATACCGGACTTCTGTAGACTACAGCTCAACGAGGCGCAGACGCGCGCCATCCGCATGTACGCGGACGCGGCCGGACCGCGCGTATTCTGCATCCTGTCGCCGCCCGGTGAGGAAGTTTTCAATCACAGAAAAAATTTATTTTGATTTACTAGAAAAATAGCTGATCGGGAATAACCTTTATTTCTTGATGTTTTAGGATCGGGTAAGACTACAGTAGCAGCAGCAATGGCTGCAACGGTCGTGCGCGGGCAGGATCCGGAGGAGCGTATGGGAGATGTGCAGTTGCTGCTATCGGTGAGTTACACTTGACAATATCGGAGCTGTGCTGAAGAAGATGGGAATTCGGGACGATTTCGTGTACAATCTGAAGGCGAATAAGAAGCTGGATCCGAAGTGGGTGGCCTACTGGCTTTTCTTCAGCTTTTATTAATTATTTTATCGATGGCGTGAAGCGTAGAAATCTCAATTTCCATCGTAAATTTTAACAATATTCTGAATTTTTGTATTTCAATAACCACTTCAGATGCCCCTCCCCGTTCGATTTCTTTGACAAGATGAAGAAGGTGAGAATATTTGCGTATGCTCTTGGAACTTCTGTAGAGAGAGGTAGGGATAGAATACTCTATTGAGAAAGACAGGGCCGAAAAAGTGCAGAAGTGCCCTCTTTTTTGTTCACGTTTCAAAATACATATTTGATTAAAGGAGGAGCTGGATCCGTGGAGGCAGGGAACGCAGCCGATGGAGAAGAGGATCACGCGAACCGAGAGTGTTCTGGTGAGAAGAGGACGGAAGGGCGAGCGACCGATGTACGGTAATCAAGAAGTCGTGGAGACGAAGCGATTCTCTACGTACGAGGAGTGCCTCAACTTCAATAGGAGAGAGGTTGAGGAGAATCTGTATCCCAAGGCGAGTTCAATCACATCCTCTTTGTCATTAGATCGCTTTCTCTTGAAAAAAAGGCAAAAAAAGAGATCTATTCTAGTGTTCTAAATGCATTGATGATATTTTAAATATTTAAAATCAAATTTTAAAAAATAGGCAGCTTATTTTCCAGATCATCCTCTCGACGGTGGAGACGGCACTGCAGAAGATGTACCACTCTAACAATAGCTTTGGCTTTGTTATGACTCATGCAAAGACAGTGATCATCGATGAAGCCTCGCTTCTCACTGAAGCAGCCCTCTTCTGCATTATTCGGAGATTCCCTTGGGTACGTCGTTTCGAGCAATTAATCGATTTAGTTTTGATGACCATAGGTTTTTTGTGATGTTTTTTGAGAGTGAATGGACTCGATAAGCTAACGATCGTTTAGCATCCAAACATTTCAGGCCAGAATCGTGCTGGTTGGAGACGAAAAACAGCTCGCTCCGTTCATGTATGACGAGAGGATTCTTGGCCAGGAGTTGGCGGGAAGGCCTGCACTTACTGTGGCAATGAGGAACGGAAGAGTTCCCGTAGTGGAAATGAACGAAGTCTATCGAGCTCCGCCTTCTCTGGTGGCTCCGTACAATAAGTTGTCATATGGAGGAAAGCTCGTTTCGCAGAAGGTCAGAAATTTATGAAATATCTGCCCAAACGCGGGAATTTTCCAAATGTTGATATTGTTTTAATGTTCTCGTTCGATATTATCGTTCTAACAATCAAAATAATTGCAAAATCAGTGCTCAAATACCGTAATTTCAGGCTGAGGGTGAGACACATTTGAGTGAAATCGGTCTCATTCACTCTGGAATGCCTCAATTGCTTATGATTGATGTGAATGGAAGAGAAGAGAGAAACGAAATGACAATGTCACTCTACAATACGAAGGAAATCGAAGTGGTCGTACGGTGAGAATGTTTTTTGTCTGATCCCAATAAATTTTGGTTTATTTTTTTAGTCTTCTCAAGAAGTTCCCTAGCGACTGTGCCAAGGAAATTATGATAATCTGCCTCTACAAAGAACAGAAGAAGAAGTGAGATAATCATTCGAAATATGCAGAAAAACGTTGAGATATTCATATGTGCCGTTTCAGGCTTCAAACGGCACTCTACAAACAGTACAAGGACAAACAGTTCACGGTTCTCACGGTCGATTCCGCTCAGGTATTATTCATTTTTTTTGCCTGTATTCAGCGCTCTGTATTGATTATGAATGAAGTTGATATGTATTGTTGAATTATTTCATTTTTAATGCATGATTCGGTAAATAAATAACTAAATTCAGGGCAAAGAGGCTCCTATCGTGATCCTGATGACGACTCGTACTGAGCGTGCGACGAATTTCTTCTGCAGTACTGAGAGGTATTTTTTCAGCATTCGATATCGTTAGAAATAGCCTCTAACTCAAAATCTAGTCTTTATATGCAAGGTTTTGCGTTATTCAAGAGTAAAGGAACCTTGAAGTTTGTGTTTTTTTTTGAATATTTTATACCTGAATATATATCTGATCTTTGTTCTTTCACGTTATTATTTTTGAGATGCAACGTTGCCGTGTCTCGTCAGCAGAAGGCTCTGATCATTCTGGGAAAAGCTCCTCTTCTCATTACGCACAAACCGTGGAGTACCGTGGTGAATGGAGATGATTTCACTCGCATCAAGGCTGAGGAAATCTAATGATTTATTCTGTTCAATATTATATGATTTATGACGAGACTTCGTTTTTTGTTCGTTCTTCCTGTTTTTTTTATTTCTCAATGCTTAATTCTCCGCTAGGATTTGTGTTTCCACGTTTACTCAATAGAATCAATTGATTTGTTTGTAATATTTCTTTTGGAAATAAAGTGTTTAATTTTTTACGTTGTTCCCCTTTGAAGAAATTACTCGGTTAATCTCCAATAAATATTGCTCAGCGTATTATTCACGTAGGATTAATACTGATGCATTTATTAGTTTCACGCAAACAATGAATAATGCATTTGGTTAAGAAAGTTTGTTCATTAATTTGGCAACTCAGGAAATGCGGTCCTCGTTGGTTCGCATGGCGAGAGACTTCTTCAATGGGCTGAACATCGTTCCACTCGGCGCTCAAACTGCCAAGGAGTGGACTCGCAGGTTGGTCATTTAAGTTTATTGTTTCATGATCTAAATTCGTGGTTTGTTTTAGTGATGAACATTTAGGTAATCGATAGAATGCATGGGTTCTATTGATTTTAGGACACTTCTTTACTTTAGGCGCCAGCAGACCGCGCACGTGGGTTGCGAATAAGACAGAATGAGAATCGGGTAGAGGGAATAGTCTGATATATTACCATGGCACCGAAAGTAAAGAAGTGCCGATTTTAGTGCGATCGCCAGTCCGACCGAGCATCCGTGGCGGCATCTTTACGCGAAGCGAGACGAACCCGCCGAGGCGGCCAATGTCCCGCTAATGATCACGCAACCGCCTCCGTACTACAGAAGAGTCAACAAGCCACGAGATGGGGGCAGTGAAGGTATCCATTGTTCTTTGAAAGAGACCTTGGTATAGAATAGTTTTTTTCTCTTTCCATTTCGGGAACATTTTGGAAGATTAAGGTCGCTTGATGCTTTATCTTTGCAGTCCAGCCGGACGCTGCTGCCGTGACGTTTATCCAGTGAGGCCTTATTTATTTTCCAAAGTAGAAAATTATAATACCATAATTATTTGCAAAGTGGTGCAATGCGTCGGATAAACTTTATTACACTATTTTTATAATTAATTGCATTGCAGACCCAATGAGACGGTTCGTCTGTGCGATGTGGAGGCATTCAGAACGAGTGGGTTTTAGTTTTCTAATAATACTATTTGAAATTGGAAATCCTTTCAGAAACTAGACTGTTGTTACCGAACACTGATGTCAGTGAGCAGAGAAAGAAGGAAATGACCGGTATGCATTTTATTTCAATCTTATTTTTTGTCAGCGTTTTTCTTGAACAAGTATTTTTAACAAGCATCTTCTTTTTTTTAAATATTTTCTGTATGCTATCTGCAGATGAAGTTAATATTATTAGAGTTCTATTAATAATAATAGACTATTATTCTCTTCTTCTGATGTTCGTCCTGTTATCTATCGCTACGTTGACGTCATCAAGAATTCGTTCGCTCTTCTGGAAGCGATTCACTTTGAGCTGTTCATGCCAGGTTAACTTCTGGGGGCTTCTCTGTGTTTTGGCCCGGGCTGCGAACGCTCTGAATGCGCGCAAGGTGTAGAATGACAATGGTAGGGATAGAATACACTCTGAGAATAGCCCGGGCCATAAAACAGAAAAGTGCAACTTTTGTTCCATTATTGATAAGATTGCAACAAAGTCAACGCATTTTTGTTCCAGATCGCTCAGATCTTCGTTTTCTCGCAATTTCTATCAACGAATTGCCTTCGGAAACGGTGGAGGGCGATCTGTTCCTCGTTTCCCGTGCTAAACGTCTCTCCGAGTCTCCGTTCACCATCAAACTCGGGCTCTACGAGTATCCAGTTGTGTGGAATGCGAGTGCAACGGGGAAGATCACTGTGGAAGGAGAGGAGGAGTCGAGCGAACTTGCGTATGTGATGGAGCAGCGGGAAGAGGCGAGTGTATAGCTCAATTTACCGTACTCCATAAGCAATTATTAAATCATTATCTCATCTACCTATATCTTTGAACAAGTTGAAGTTTGTTTGGAACGATGGAAGTTCAGTAAAAACTTAAATTCAATTCACGATGGTGCTTTTTAGAACGTCGACAGTGTCGAGGTGCTCCGAGGACGCTTCGAGAACGAGTTTTCCGTTCGCGAGACGCTCTTCCTCGAGGGAGGCACCAAAAGGTTATATTAAAGTCTTCATCAATCTCCCATTTCTTCTCCTAGCTGTCACTGTTCTATGTATGTACAGCCTAGCTTTCGTTTCAATAGCTCATAATACTGTTCGCTGCATTATTTTTTGTTTCGATAAGGAAACTAACAAGCAATGTTCCGTGTTTCATCGATATTTGCTGATTACGGAGTGCCGATGAATGGTTCAGAGAGCCAAGAAAATCAGTATCACTAAATACCTCATCATCAGGGCGCACTCGCTCGTGTGGCTGTCGATGCGGCACACGTCGACCGCGCATCTGTACGCTGTCGAGCCACCCATGAAGCAGCCCCGACCTCCCAAGGAGAAAACCCGTCGGTCCACAGGCCGGGAGTACGGTAGAGCAAGCGGTGAGATGGATTGACTAGTTGATCTGGATGCTTCATAAATTTGTAGAAATTCGCGTGGTTATTGCTGATTTTTTATTTCTAAATTTTTCATGCTATAACGACGGTACATAACATTGACTATGATATTGCAGGTGAATTCCCAGGGGAAACTGATCCAGATTGCGAAGAGAATAGCGATTACGTCAAGCTCGTTTGCACTGTGAGTTCCGGTGACTTTGTTTCGTTGTTGAGCAGTTCTTTCGAGATGGAAACGATTGGAGATGCGAAATTAATAGTGATATCTAATGAGAAAGATATGGTGAGATATTTTCGAAAATAACTAACAAAAAACTAGGGAAAATGTGCTCGTCTAACATTGACAACAAACGAAAACAATCAGGTGCGGCCGTCCTCGAACCGCGTCGGAGGCGTCGTGGCCGCGGTGGAGGCGCTGAACGCGACCGAAGAGGACATTATCGAGGACCGACTGGGGAAGTTAGAAATCCGCTCATGATCATGCTCCTTTTTAAAAATTTTTCAGTGTTTTCCACTTTTAGGTGTCTCGAATATTTTATTAATTATTTTCAACTGTGGTTATAGGTTCAAGCACTACGGCCAGCCGGGCGATCTGGAGCTGATGGACGAGCTGTTCCGACTGGGCGCGAGATACAGGGATCACGTGCAGAAGGTTGGCTTTATCAATAATCATAGTATTTTAATAAATTTATAATTGTTTGAAAGTTCAATAAGCTTGAATATTCGATGGTGAACGAGTACATTTGATAATAACGTAACAAAACACGGTTACTTAAGTTCGCAAAACTTAATAAATTGAGATTTTTGCATAGGGGTGCACTTCAGAAAATTCGTTCAGGATGTGGTATTTTCTCTTGTAGGATCCGGACGAGAATGCGAAGGAGGCATGGGCGATGGATAAGATGGACGAATCGGTCGTCGCGAAGACGCTCAACGATGAGACGTTGGAGGAGAAACGGCTCGAAAGGTAAATGATAGAGTTTGTAATACGAGGCACAGCGTGCCATTGAGGATCAAATGGTTCATTTGCGCGGCGGACGTATTCTAATTCACTAATCCCTATTTCGAGTTGATGTTCTCCTCCTACCTATAGGTTAGACGTGAAACCGAAGTGAAACATTCACAATTTTCAAAAACACTTTTAATTTTATAAAATTTTACAAGTCAAAAATGAAAAATCGGGCGTGGTCAATATTTTTTAAATGTGCTTGTGAGCAAAACCCATTTTTCCGTTTTTCGAAATTCCTTCTCCTTGTGGAGGAGAGTGATACCTCTATGACTCTCCTCAGTGAAGAAGCGGAATTTTGAGAAACGGAAAAATGGGCTTAATTCCTAAGTACATTTAAAAATTATTGACTTCACTCGATTTTTAATATAGGCCTTTATTATTTTTTAAATAATTTTATAGTTGTTTTCACTTGTATTAAGGCGATTGTTTCAATACGTTTCATTTGCGATACATTTCATTTTGATATTCGATTGAGATGGAATAATCGTGGCAAGAAAAGGCCGCCGCCGTGTAAATGAGCCTTTTGATCCTCGACAGCACGCTGTGCGAGGCGGATAATTCATTCTATTCGCGAGTAATCGTGTAGCGTTACTTTTCAAACTGTAGTAAATATTCTCCTTGAAACATAAAAAAATCTGTACCATGAGCGCTGGTGTTAGGTCCATTTCTAATAATGATTCGCAAAATGGTGATTGATTTAGGTGCCGACCATTGCTCGATTGCATCTACGGTAGGGAAGGTGGGTGAATTATTAATTTTTGGAATGTAAAAAATTTGAAGCTTCAGTGCATGTTTCGTGCGAAAGTTGATAATACAAATCATCGCCATTTCAGCCGCGCCACAGCTAGAGAAAATACAGAAAAGTGCAGGAAAGGAGGTCGCTGCCATGGTTTCTGGTGAGGATTAGCATTATTTTGAGCAAGAATTGGACGAATTCACTGTGCATTCAGGCGCGCGGATGCTGCTAAACGCGGGGCAAGCGTGCGCGCTCCGCACGTACGCGGACACGTCATCCGGTCCGCGCGTCTTCATCATCCGCTCGCCGCCCGGATCCGGCAAGACTACGGTAGGATGCGCTCCACCTTTGCTAAATCATGAATCGGCCCCGTCAAACATCAAATGAACGCTTGAGTAATGCCTCTGGCGAAGATATTAATATCAATAATATTAATATTAATTAATTAATTAATATTAATTATTACTAATTAAAGGTCGCAGCCGCGATGGCAGCAGAGGTCGCGCGCAAAACAGACGAGCTGCAGCTGCTGCTGTCGGTAAGTGACGCAGTTTGAATTTCTAATATTTATGTATCGAAATTATTCCATGATTAGATCTGAAAACAATATACAACTAGTTATTTCTTAAATTCAGGTCCAGAACGTTGCTGTGGACAATATTGGCGCATCACTGAAGAAGATGGATTATGGAGGGAAAATGGTGAGGATTGAATGGACAAGGACAGAATTTTTTTCGCAACGTCTTTCTCTCGTAAATTCACATTAAATGGAATATTTTAGCAAGTGAGATCAGTCGAGCGAAATTCAAGGTGTAATTATTCATGAATTTGCCAGGTGTACAATATGAAGGCGAACAACAAGCTGGACCTGTTCAATCCCAATCCTTTCGATTACTTCGATTTGATGGATAAACAGAAACTGGAGGTTTGTTTTATTATTTTTAACTGATAATTAAGATTTAACTGGGTTTCGTTGTCGAAATTTTCGATAAGCTATGATGCGTCGGTTGCGTGATAATATCTAAAATCTTATTCCTCAATTTCAGATGTTGCAATACTCAGTTGAAAAGAACGCAGATTGCACGCAAATTCTACAGGATGATCGGCAAAAGTTCGAGAGTGACATTTCTCCCACGGTGAGATTATCGTTTGATTGATTCACGGTGTGTAGTGATTACGGTAGTATCGATTTATATTCCAGTAGAAAATGATTCAATCAGTGGCTGGAATTTAGTAAAGAATAACTTTTATGTGTAGAACAACAAATCTGTAAGTAATATAAAAATAAAATGGATAAAAATATAAATTAATTCTCAGATCATTCTCTCCTCAGTCGAGATGGCTCTGCAGAGGTGTTTCATGCCCGGAAATCTACTGTCGAATCTGAAAAAAGTGAGGCGAATCATCATTGACGAGGCTTCAATCCTGCCTGAAGCCGCGCTGTACGCCCTCATTCGGAGATTTCCCAAGGTTTGCTTTATTATTCAGTTATAAATTGGGTCTCGACACGCTTTTTCGCTAGATAATAGAGGTTGATTTTATTTTGTGACGTATAAATTCAGACAAGAATCGTGCTGATTGGAGATGACCAACAACTGCCGCCCTATTTGTATGACGAGAAGATTCTGGGTCATGAATTGGCGGGAAGGCCCGCTCTTTCTGTGGCCATGAAAATTGGCAGAGTTCCGGTTGTGGAGTTGAATGAAGTTTATCGAGCTCCGCCGTCTCTTGTGGCTCCATATAATAGACTCGCCTATGGTGGAAGACTCGTTTCCAAGAAGGTGACGCTTTACTGGCTAATTTGCATGAAATATGCAAAATATTCATTATAAATGCGATACCGTAGTCTACAAACTGATACAGTACCTTCCAGAGAATGGTCGCCTCTCCACTCAGTGATATCGGTCTGATCAAGCCGGGTTCGCCTCAATTGCTGTTTATTGACGTGGACGGAGATCAGAAGAGGAATCCGCACACTCTATCGCTCTACAATAACATGGAACTTCAGACGTTGCACAGGCGAGAATTGTTCATTCTCTAGCGATATTTAGGAATTTATTTCTAGAGCTTTCATCATTCCAGACTCATGAGGAAGTTCCCAAGGAAGTGGAAACAGGACATCATGATAATTTGCTTGTACAGAGAGCAGTGGAGGAGGTACGGTTGAATAGCCATTTTATTGATTGCTTTCGGTAGCCAATGGGTTTTCAGTCAATATTTTGTTTGAAATAACTAATTAATTTGATTTTTAGACTCCAATCATCGGGTCTCGGAGAGAACATCAAGATTCTCACTGTCGATTCAGCTCAGGTATAATTTATCCGCTTTTTGTGACAAATATTCTCCTAAATTTTAATTTTATTTTTAAAATCATTTATGTAATTAACAGGGCAAAGAGAGCTCGATCGTTATCCTGATGACGACTCGTACTGTGCCTACCGAGCAGAGGTCGTTCTTCGATAGCATGGAAAGGTACGATTTTTAGTTTTGCACATCTAAAATTCATTCACTTACTTTTTTCTGCTATTGTTACTGAAATCGTGATAACATTGTGTGGAACCTTTTGAGGTTGTTGTGGTTTATCTGTCTTTCTGATCTTCGATCTTCCGATTTTTGAAACAATATTTTTTCTTCGCAGATGCAACGTTGCCGTGTCCCGTCAACAGACGGCTCTCATCATTCTCGGAAACGCGGCTCTTCTCTCTGCTACTGAACCGTGGAGTACGGTAGTGAATGGAAAGGATTTCACTCGCATAAAGTCTCGAGATATCAAATGAATAGAGTGTTTGTTATCGTAGTGAAAACTTCTGATTAATTGTGAGAAATTCATTATTTGTTTCTGTTGTTTTGTGTTTCTAAGGTACCATTTTGCAAGTTAATACGTTGGCATGTTTCTAATCGCATGTGTTGTCGTATTTTCTAATTTATAACCTTTGTTTTGCATCTTTGCTTGTTTTTGTTTTGTTATTTTTTATGACAAATATAAAATATAATTTTATTTGATCGAGGAAGAAGTATGAATTGGTTCGTGTCCGTAAAATTACTATTACCTTATTCTAAGTTGGTTCAATGCAATTGCAGTTGTTCATTGCAGCCAATATAATACTTGTTCTTCAGGAAATGCGGTCCTCGTTGGTTCGCATGGCGAGAGACTTCGTCAATCGGCTGAGCATCGTTCCACTCGGCGCTCGAACTGCCAAGGAGTGGACTCGCAGGTTGGTTACGATAGTCGCAATGAATGATCAACTGATATATTGTTTTGCTCTTCATATCTATTTTGATTCATTCGTGACCTGATCACCACGCGTGTTCCAGTGCGATCGCCAGTCCGACCGTGCATCAGTGGCGTGGTTTCTCCGAGGGTCCCGAGGCGCCTCCATTCAACGACAACAGTCAAGAACTGCTGAGGAAGCAGAAGGAAGCAGGTATATTGTTTTCACGTTGTTTTTTTTTCTCAAATCACCTTTCAACCCTTGTAAATCATTATATAAATTATAAATACTCCATTTCGTTGTTGGTTGTTCTTTTTATTACGTTCAATAACCGGTTTATTTGATATTTATTTTGCAGGACCCCTGGCCGATCCGAGCTACGAAGAGAAGCTTATGGTGATCGGAAACCTCGATGATCTTCTTCCTCGTACGGTCTTGTTTGTTTTATTTTCAAACTAAGCTCGAATTTTTGTACTGATTTGTGTACAGATGAAAACGAATCATAAAAGTGATACTATCTTGATCCGTGCACTGTGAAATGTCGCATCTCGCAGAGAAGATATATTTCAATATCTCGTATATTTAGCGCCCAGAATGGTCGACCCGAACAAGTATCTGCGCGCCAATCGTCCGAGGTACTACAAGCTCGCCAATCTGCCTAAGTCAAGTTAGTTTTTGAGAGAACGGCCTTCAGAGAGCGCTGTATTGTCGACACATGTTCTTCAACACACGATAGAATTTGTTTCAATTCCTAATTATTCAATTTCAAACTCGAGAATAGGACGTGTTGACAAATTAAAGCGGAACGAGGTTGCAAATAGTATAGGAACGGTTAAGCTGAAGATAGATTCTGATTCTGCAAACTTTCAAAGATTGTTGTTTCTGCGAAAAGTAAGGAGATGATAATGGTGAATCACGAAATGCATAATAACCTAAAATTGCAGAAGGGATCAGAGTGCACATCATCATTGCTGGTGATGTTGCTGTTGTTGATGGACATCATACTCGTGAGAACGTCCGCTTCTACAAGGATGACAAAGATGTGTATGTAGCAATTCATTCCACATGATAAGTATGCGGGGCACTAGGTCGGATGAGAACTATTTCGAAATACCGTCTCAGTTGTCGTTCCTCTCCTCAAGTTCTGATCCAGCGTAGTGCCAGCACACGGATTTACTTATTTATTCTGGTATCCCGGACGTGACACCGCCTCCGCCCCACAAAGGCGTCCGCAAAGGGAACTGATAGTGACTAGATCACACTGTAAACAAGCAGTGGGCTCTCGCAGGACGCAAGCGCCTTGAGTACGGGGATACCTTTACCTTTTATTTCAACACTTTCAACGAGAGTCAACAGATCACTACGTCGTTTCCTTGTAGAATTACTGACATTTTTCCTATAGTGAAAATGTCATTCAACGTATCTTCTTTCAGGGTATGGATCTACGTCCCTGCGGAGTATGCTGGACGCATCGATGAGGTGCACGTTCTGATCTACTGTCTCATAACTGGAATCCCGCTTGATCACCAGAAATTCTTCGTCGAGACAGTTAGTTGAATTTGCCCGTTGTTTTATTTGATTCGATGATCTGTTTCTTTTCCAATTTCTCGACTGATTTCAGGCGAAACCTTGCCGTGTCCCGCCAACAGCTGCCGCTCCTCGACCTGTGAAAGACGATGCTTCTCACAAGGAATAAATCATGGAGTACGGTAGCGAATGGAAATGACTTCACTTGCATCAAAGCTGGGAATTTCTAATATTCCATTCGCAATTTAATTCGTTGGTGCGAGTTGTACAAAGTTCAACGATTAGTGTACATCTTTCTAGCTCATTCCGTTTCATTCACAGTTTCACCGTAACGCAGTTTCATCTAATGTACATTTGTTTCACTTGTTTTTTGTTGTCAGAAGTTCATGTAGTATTTTGTTGTCACAGTCACTTAGACAACCTCGTGAAGTATACAATTGTTTTAATTGATCGGAAATCGATAAATTATCAGAGAAGAATAGAATAGTCTTAAAGAGCACAAGGTGTGAAAATTGTGAAGTCTACATCGTTAGGCAAGATGTGTTGAGAGTCGAGCGCTCTTCTCGCAGAATCGTCCTCTCATGAGCACGGCTCGACAATCACTTCACGATACGAATCATGACTTCCCCTCACTGAAATGTGCCATAACTATCTTGCCACAACCTATTGTTCTCTCCAGATAAGGGTTAAAAAAGGAATCAGTTTCCCGCCATGCAAATTATTCAAAATGAGCGGGGAGAGTGATCCCTCCTCTCCCTCGTCCTTGCAGTTCGATTCATGCAAATCGCTCGCCCTTCTCTGTCGAGACAGAACGCTGTGTTGCATGATCTCGAAACTCACCGCAAATAGAGAGATTCTTGATCTTACATGGCGGCAAATAAATTTCGGGATGGCATGTTGCCTCTAGCCAGACATCCTTGCCGAGTGAAGGCAATCGCTGAAATACTTTTGCATTTCCTAAATACTAGAGTTCGAAACACGGCTCTTCCGCTACCTACTGTGACTGTGTGTGTACGAAACTGCCGAGATTTGAACAAAATGGAAATAAAATTTTACATCTCTGAGCGTTTCCACACTGCGATTGTCGAGAAATCCGGGAGTGCGCAGATTCAGAATAGTCAGATCGCGTAGTTTTCTCGAGAACATTTCGCAAATCGTCGATGCCCAATCCACGCCCTCAACGCCGTACAAGCAGTTTTGAGTGCGATCCACTCCATGCTCGGGATATTGACGGAAACGCAGAACTCTAGCCACACTCGATAAGTCGAGCAGCAGTTTCTCTGAAAAAAGGTTTAGTTGATTCTCTGAGAGCATCTCTGCTCACTGGTTAGAGTGAGAAGATGAGCTTGAATCCTACAGGAAACTAATGCATAAATGATTCGCTGTAAATGGCAGTAAATGATTCGCTCACCAGGATCGTTGTTGGCCACGCGCTCGATCCGCAATGATACATTCTCCACTTGGCATGCGACTACAGTTCGAAGCAGATGATCACTACGAAATCTGATATTTTATAAAACTTTGAAAGTCTGTGAGAAAAGAATCATTCAACAACATTCGGTACGAAACCTTCTAGTGAACGATACGGCGTTTGTGGCAACGGCAACCATACAATACTCACACAGCAGCATCACTCAGTGTGTCGGTATCCAACAGTATCTTCTCGGCGCGAATCCCGACGAGGAGTTTGGAGATGGTCTCTAGCTGGCGGCGATCGTTGCAGTTGAATAGATTCAGGCAGCCAACCCGCAGTCCCAAGCAATCTGCGAGTACGACCAGTGTATCGTCATCATTGTCGTCAGTATCGATCTCCAGAACAAGGGAATCCTGCAAGAAGCAGCGTAAGCTACTGCGCAATGAGATTTTACGAAATAAATGAACTTCATATAATTCGCTCCGAAGAATCCGAAGAAAAAATGAAACATTTATCGCTTTCGTGTTTCCGCATGTTCTGTCCATCATCTACACGATACTCTGCCAATGTTTCCGTTTACGTCCACAAGTATCCAGCAGTTTTTCTCGCAAATCGAAAAGTTCCTGAAAGAAGAAAAAGGTTGAAACGTACTGTATGGCAGAAGCGGTTGGAGTCCTTGCGCACTCGACTTCTCAAGTCGACGGGCAATCGAGCAACCAAGCGAAGCATGAACCATTGAAACTGCTTCCAGTGAACGTCCATCCGGATTGTGAGGACGGAAGGGCTTTCCTGTATTCAATACTTGCGTTCTGACACCCATTGCTCACTCAATACGTGAAGAGCTTCCTCTTCTCTGTCGGGAATTCTGTGCTTCGTACCTCGCATAGAGCTAATATGGAACGAACTAACCGGTTCTCTCACAGCTAGAGTCAGCTCCTCTACCGCGTGAACCTTGCCGATTGAATGCTCGAGCACGCGAGCAAGAAGAAGGCTGGAGGTCTGCAATGGCTCAGAGTAAATGCGAATACTTCTATGATCGAATCTAAGCTCAACCTAGAAATCAATGAAAGTGTGATTATAGTGGTGCCGCCAGTAGTACTTAATTAATCGAGGCTCACCAATCTGATATTGAGCAGATCATACGGCGTATACTCCAGAATCATCCACACAAGTTCCTTGGGCAATCGCTCGAGAGACGATAAGGTGCAGTTCATGCTACAGGCTAGATTCGATTACAAAGGATGGGTAAAAAATGAGATGAAAAAGAGACGCTCAGTCAGGGAGTGCACGCGTCGTCACATCCCGCCATCTCCATTCGCCGGTTGTCACTAGATCACTTCCTTGGTTCCTTCAACGGACTTGGGATCGAGTACCTCCTCTCGATTCGGAAATTGGTGGCAAAATAGAGGTTCTCTACTAATAGCAATGGAAATATGCAGAAGCGATTTTCAGAGGAATGCCTATTCCATTTCCACTTCACTTGCACATCGCTAAATTTTATCTTGCGTAACACAGCGTGCCAGAGAAGGGAGGTAATCCAATTATCGCGCCCGAGGGCCAGTGCGTGTCTCTCTTTCCACCTCGATCGATAGAAAATTGTCTCGAACTGTTCATAACTTTCTGGATAAAACATTTCTTTGAATCTCACATTTGTTCACCTATTTTCCGCTGGTCAAAGAGACGAGAGAAAATGCGAAGCAGAGGGACAAATTTCTTGAGAAACCTTGCCACGGGGCATGGATGATATAGTTAGAGACCCCAACGTAGATCGCCGATTTATTGCATTGGTTCCAAATCTGGGTTCAATAAGTCCCTCATGGTCCCAGTAACATCATACTTTTTACCGTTTGTGATTATCTTGTCTCTGTGCAAAGTTACGCCTCTAAAACCGCGCGCGCGCAGGCATAGAGCGAGAGGGAAGGGAAGAGGTGAGAGAGAAAAGGGGCGGAGCCTCTCTCGCGTGTGTCTCTCTCCCTCCCCCCGCTCTCTCGCTCCCCTCTCCCCGCGCTCTGGCGACAGCTCGGGGCGAAATGCTAAAAATCCAAAAAAATTACTAAAATTCCTAAAATATTCGTATTAGTCAAATAAGAGCGGCGCAGAGCTGTCGGAACAAGGGAACCTCCTTATTCCCCTATTTTGCACCTGAATTATCGATTTTTCCCATCCCAAAGTTAACCAATCATGATGCGCCACAGATATGTTATGCGGGTTGGTGATAGCTACCGAAAACGCTTTTGATTGTTGAAATCGGTTGTGAACTCGAGTTGTCGGACCTTGCGCCAGATTTCCCGCGTCGCTGTCTATCCCCTCTGAGGGGGCGGAGCTTGGGGTCTCTAGATATAGTTTTCGACTTCCGATCTGTCTCATTAGTCGGTTCCGATCTTGATAGCCCGGACTGTCTCCGTTCTCAAACTCTTTTCGAACGAAATTAGTTCCCTTAGTCGCCATTATCTAGAGTCTTCCTAACACTAAGGTTCTCTTCTAATTAACGAGGCTTGGTTAGTGGTGTTTGGAAGGTTTCGTTTCCACCCATTCTAGTGTTCAAGCAATAGTTGTTTGCAGACAGCACAATGGAGTCTCAGCCGTTGCCCAAACGCTTGAAACTATCCGAGACCAGTAGTCAAGTTGAGAGTGTTCGGGGCTGGGAAGCCCTGGCGCCTCTCGAGCGATTGCCAGTCGAAATAATGGAGAAAATCATTAAGCTCGTACCTCGTCCGATTAATTCAGTTTTCGCTTTCAGATTGGTTAGTTTTTTTAGTTCTTACATTTTCTGAGTTTTCTTTCAATTTGTAGACCTCAAAGCAAATGAAGTGGCATGCTGACAACTACGTAAACCAGCTTCGAGCAATTCCTCCAATCGATAAAATGAGAATATCCGGACTCGAGAGCAGGTGGACTCCTGGGCGTGTTAGTTGTTTGATGCATCTATAGCGAGAGCAATGTCATTCCAGAGTTCACACCCTTTCGTACTCGATGTTGCAGTGGAAATACCGATTCTTGAATCGAAATTATTTTTTCTTCGACTCGTATCACAAGGAAACAGTAAAAATCGATTCAAGAAGACGCAGAATAGCATTCATGGATTTAGGTTACACTACGGCTCGGTATGTTGGTTTTCTTGAGAAATCATGAACGATGTCGTTTACAGCGTGAGTCGTGTAATCTTGCCGTGGTGTTCAATATTTTCGAAGACGAAGAGAGCCTGCTCGGAATGTTTGCAAACGGTTGCATTGACGATGTTGCATTGCTCGAATGCTGCGGACAGACGAAGCAGGAATATGTGACTAGAGTACTCCAGGGAGTGAAGATCTCTAGGCTCGAAGTGGATTGCACTACCCATTCAGATGAGACGTTGTGAGTATCGAAAATCTCGTTTGAATAAAATATTTAATATAAAATATTGATCCTTGCAGGAGTCACGCTATGGAGCTTGTCAGGTCGCACCAAGTTGATCAACTATCTCTGAAATTGAATAACTGCACAGCAACGAACATCGGTATTTTATGCTTCTCAAGTTTCCCATTTTTACAGTTTATTTTCAGAAGCGAAGTTGCTCGACTTTGCGAAAGTTGTAAGGTCTATCCAGATTAATCAACGCCCAGTTTTCGGAATTTCCGCATCCTCCAATTTTCTTTTCGGACTGCATAACGCCGATTGGAGGAGGATCATACTCGAAATGTTCTCCAAAACAATTTCTGATCTGGAAATAGTGAATAACTCGTACCCGGAATATCTTTCACTCGAAAGCGCCGACATGCTCAGTGAGGTAGGATTTTTCGTGAATGTAGAGTGAACATTTTCTCCCTCTCAGATGTTGCCCAGACTCGGAAAGGATGTCTCTTTTCTATCGACGTGCCGAGTTCCGGCTGGGCGTGATTGCTGCACTCGAGTGATCAATCGGCACTCTGTGAAAAGTTAGCATCTCTCTCTCACTCTCCTTTAAACTGATCCTGTTTCAGCCATGGATGGATCAAGTTTTCTCCGAATCGAGCCACTATGAAGCGAAATGTTTATATTTCATTGTTGTTATGAGATGAAGTATTTGGAACAGTTGAAGTATTTCGAAAAATGCATTAGAACCCTGCTTTAAACAACGGCGATTCATTATAGTCGTGATTGTCTCTCGAATTGTGTCGCACGGCAAGGAACCATCGCCAGTAAGCATGTCCAACTGAAAAGTTACAATCATTTCAATTCACAACCAAACGAATTTGCGCGACACCAGGCGTTTAGGTTATTCTTCATGAGAAGATACGGCGTCTAATTGCTTGCGTTTAATTGCATTCTGATGCTCACCGCTTGAATTTGGATCACGGGGCGAGTAATTCGGCGCGGAAGGTGGAAAATGATTGTTACAAGTGATAATAGAGACAAAATGGAAACTGGCAAAATGGAAAAAAAAACAAAAATTCCCGTGTAATTCCTTCGCTATCATTCTTCGCTCGGCAATACCTGATTTTGCTCAAACCTATTTGACGTATGCCCTCAATCCCTGTTCACCGTGCACTCTGGTCGTATAGTTGCAATTAGACTTGCAAAGTCAACTAAAGTCTAAAGTTAGCCTGAAACCTAGTTCATTGATGAATTGAACTGCTCATCTCACAGTAGATAGTGTACAATGAAGAGAACGAGAGCTTACTCACCATGCACTGTGTGGTCATGAAATTCGTAGTAGAGACCGTTGTCGTACGGCATGCACGGCGCTTTGAACCAGATCTGCCTGCCGAGACGAGGCAATTTCTGACATTTTCTCGCTCTTTTTACATCTACCCGTCTCTAATCGATAATTTATGCTAGTGACTATGACCAGCGAATATTTAAAGGCAATGAATTGTCTTAGGCACCAAATTGTGAGGCGAACCTCCATCCACCGCCCATCACCAACGCTTCGTCAGGTAATCATATTTCATGAATAATTTATATGCAACTTTCCGGGAATATAGAGAAGAGCCAACGAATTCACCTCTCTGATCGTGTCAACCTGATCATTGCTGAGCACTGCGTAGGCACTGCTGATGTTGAGCGTGTCCAGCTTGCGAGAGAACATTTCTGAAACGAAAGGAGTCATAGTTCACACATTTGATGCAAAAAACACTCTATCTAAAACAAACATTCAATGCGAAAACATAATCATGTGATAAATAAGTCTAGCGAAAGGTGGGCCTAGCAGCATCAGTATCGAGAACGGGTGCTTTGAAATTTTTTTTACTGTACTTTGACTAACCTACTATGACCGGCGCCCAGTCGCCTCCTTGAACACCGAAGAAATAGGGAGTGTCATAGGCTATTCCCGTCTATTCCCGGTTCTAGTCCATAGTTCACGCATTTGACACGAAAAAAACACTTTTAAAGCAGAATCCTTAAGTTGGGATTTCGTAGTGACTAGACTTAATTTTTAATCATGAGCTACCTAAGTTTTACTAACCCAGCATTATCGGCGCCCAATCGCCTCCTTGGATGCCAAAGAAATAGGGTGTGTCATAGGCGATTCCTTGCACGGGTCTCTGTATGATGCGAAGCGATCGAAGCCGTGTGGACAGTTGGAGAAGAAGGGATGCTGAGGATGAATGATGAATGGCAAAACCAAGACCGATCCAAACCAAAATCGATGATCAAAGACTTCCTTAAGCGAAATTCGATCTTGTCTTGACTTACTTGGATCCAAACAGGTCACTTGTTCAATAACCAGCTCCAGATGCTGCACTTGATGCACGCTGATTCTTTGCAGAAGAGAATTGCTGAACGGAGACTCAGATTCTCTTGAATTTTTTGCCATTTTTCAAATTTGGGGTATCCAGAACGCAGAGAATACGTATATCCTCACGCCACATCATTAGACAGCGGCTGGGCTGGCAGAGCGAGGTACCATATCCTCGATAGGTCAGCGAGCAACCGAAATATCCGCAGTCCGTCCAAAAGCAACGAGATGGCGGACTGAAGGAATAATGCACGAAAAATGTGGATCAATGTTTTCCAAGTAACTAAAGGTTCCTCCGGTTCCTGTGGTACCTGGCATCCGAGTTGAAAGTTCTTGAGTGAGGCGATCTCGATATGCGCGGCTCCAATGCATTTGCGCAAGGTTTCGAGCTTGCCAATGCAGTCAGCGTCCACCGTCGATGTCAATGTGAATGTCTTCAAAAATCAAGAATTATCTATTTTTCCTGTTTTTCGGCCGCACCTATTCCTACAGAGAAACCGCTGTGCTGTGTGAGCCAAAACAGGAAAGCTTCTCTATTGTGTTGATCAAGGTCGAACCAAGTAGAACTACAGTGGAAACTATTTTTTTTATGAATGGAGCGATAAATATTTGAAAATGATGAACTCACGTGGGGATACTGTCCAGCAGGAACTCCGAGACGTTCCAAGTTAGAGTCACGGAGGAAGCAAAGTGAATGTTTGCGTAGACGAAGCGCGAACAGGCTGGACCATTTGGTATCGACAATTACCGCAACGGTGATTTCTTCTACAGTTGGTTGCTCATAGGGTGCGATGAATCGACGAGGTCCCTGTAATTCAAACGAATACCAGTTTCTTCAATTGCTACTGCAAACATATTCGGTACTTCTCTAGGAAGAACCTCCTTCAATCCCCGACCTCCAATACCTTAGGAATGAGTGAAATGCTACAATTCCTCCAGCGAACTAGAGAAGTGACAAAATTCCACCTTGAAAATCTTCCTCTTCGCCCGATGTTCGAAAACAATTAAGCAGTGGCATTGAATCGTGCTGTTCGTGCTGTGTTGCAACTGCAACAATGGAAATGAACAGAAATTACAAAAAAAATCGATTAACTCGCGTTTAAAAATCGGCTGAACTGTGAAGCATATCATGTGCGCAAATGAAGAAGGAAATTCAGAGTAGGTATGTCAGAATTAAGAATGACTCTCCTCATATTCCACACTCTCTAACCGATCAGGCAGGCGAGAGTGTGTGAAATGAGGAGAGTCACTCTTAATTCTGACATCCCTAATTCAGAGCCGATTGAAGGTTGATTGATAGGAAGAGGTGTGCGATCGTAATGAGCAAGAGTGTTTTTCTTATATCTTCTTGAAAAATGTGAATAACAGCGCGATAGCCATTATCGATAATGTTCTGCGATTAAAGTGACTGAAACTTTGCAGGCAAACAGATGCACAGAATATTTAGAAACAAACATTTATCAGAGATCGATAGAAACTTCAAACTTTCAAATGCATTGCCAAAAAGGATGGAATCTCAACAAACAAAGAGCCATCGAAGAGAATAGAGAAGCTAGAACAACATTGACTCATCTATTTGTTTTTTCAATCTCGAAGCATGACAAATAGTCAGAGAGCTGTCGAAAACATTCGAATACAGAGGATCGGAAAAAAAACTGAATCAGCTAAAATGTTTTTTGATTGATATAAAAGGGGAATAGCAAATCTCCCTAACAACGCATCATTTTGAACGTTCTCGAATCCAAATTGTGCTCATCGGATCTCGAATTATGACAGATGGTCAGAAAGCAGTCGAACATGCTAGAGAGGACTGAAAAAGAAAGCTATCGAACATGCAAGAATGGACACAAAGTTGTTGGTATGGAAAAAACGTGAATACTCCGACTTCCGGTCCACCCTAGACCGCTCCGCATGAAATGCTAGGCGGGAAATGAGAATGATAGGGAAAGAATACTCTAGGAAAAACTCTAGGAGGTCGGCCAGAAACCAAAGAAATGCCAAAAAATCTCACCTTTCACACTGTGATCGTTGACTTCATAATCTAGACCAGAGCCGTCCGATTCGCAAGGTGCGCTGAACCATACTTTCTTTCCCAGTTTGGGCAAGCGCTGAAAGTTCTGGCTATGTGCACTGATTATCAAGTGTATTTGCATTGTAGCTACAAATCAGCTACAAATTGATATGAGTAACCATGTAATTGCGGATTGGTTTCTTGGAAAAAATAAATCAGTGAATTTCTCACTTCTCCAAGAGTCTCCACACTGAAGGGACTGAGAAAGCGTGCTTTCTCGTATCTTACGCCGCCCATCTCCAAGTGTAGTCTGTCCAATCGTCGTGAGTACATCTCTGCAAAAAAGTTTTTTATTGTTCTTTTTTTTTCAGAGAAGAGAAGAGAGAGTTGCGTTTTCGATGCATTACAAGGAATCTTTTAACTCCACGGAAAAGCTCAAAACAACAAGGTTGTAGAAATGGAAATATGATAATTTCAAAAGTTGCTACAGCAGAGCGGAAAGATCGATAGTAATTGGACGCAAATTCGCTCACCGAGTATAAGCGGCGCCCACTTATCCTCCTTCAATCCGAACACCTTCCATTCCTGATCAATCTGTTCGATGCGCAGAGATAGAATGCGAGATGATAGCTCGAGAAGAAATTTCGCTTAAAATAAACATCTGTTTTATCTCTCTTGGTCGAGTATGCCTGGATCAGCGCATACCACTTCTTCCACAATCAACTCGAGATGATCGACTTTGTGCTCTCTAATAGTTCGGAGAATATCGGCACTGAAAACATCGTGTTCGTTTGTGCATTTCAAAATAGGGCTAAATGACCCTATCAAATGACTGAAATTGAATAGCCCTTACGCGATTTCATCAGTGAACGGTCGACACCGGGTGATCCGAATAACACAAGCTTCCTCGCCCAGACCAACAAGCACCCGATTGATGCTCGTTCCGTGCAAGAGAACCGTGGCAGCGGACTGACAAGAAGATTTGATTGATCAATCATCTGTCAACCAGGCCTCCACACATGTCGGCGCGCATACTTTTCTCCTGATCCCAACAATGCCAGCCAGAAACGGATGTGGCTCACCTGCACACCCGGGCAGTCGAATGTGTGTAGATTCGCAATGCCTAGCTGCGGGCCGAGACAGGCGCGCAGCTTGCCCAACGTTGTCGCCGTTTCACCATCTATCGTCACGCGGACTGTGTACGTCTGCAAAGCGTCTTTACTTCGGCACCTTTATTGCGCTAACCCCCCCCCCCCTAGAATGTCATTTGAACTCCATTGTCTATCGTTCGCGATCTTGCAATCGACAATTACGTGCAGAAAAGCATCAAAGGAGTCGAAATTCGGCAAATGGTCGGTTAAATTCGAAAAAAAGCGCTTTTCTTTTTTCATAAGAACTCACATCGGGCAACTCGCCCGGGCAGAGGGGCGATTTCTCGCGAGTTAGACTGGTGGTTGACGATTGCAGGGCAAGTCTTAGCCGCAGGCCGAACAGAGCGGGCGGGCGCGTGGGAGCAATGATGGTGATGGAGAGACAGTCGACTGTGGGCAGGCTCAAGGATTCGCCGCAACGCCTGTTCATTGAAAACATTTGTCTCTCGATATCCCGCGAAAAGCTCTGGTTTCTCCCAACCACTGGTTTCGGACAGTGGTCATCCACTTTCACTGGTCAACCAATGGTTGGAAAAAACCAGAGATTGTTCATCAACGCAGCATCAGACAGGCGACTTACTGGCACCCGCGACGTCATTGTGAGTCGAAAGGATTCGATTGAGGTGAATTCGCGAGTGGGAAGCTTCTATAATGAAGGGAAGTTTATCATGGAGGAGAGCTTTCTCGAATCAAACCGTCCATTGCCGAATTTCGACACCTCTGATGCGCTGGATGGGTTTATTGACGTAATCGTCGATATGCATTTGCAAGACTCGAGAAGTCTAAATGATGTAAAGTAGTAAATGGAAACAAGAAATTTTTTTTGTACTATATTTTTTTCTTTGCTGTAAGCAGAGTTCACCTGTCTCAACGGGAAAATTGATTCTGGAGCGTAATCGACTATTTTGTGCACCATCTCACGAGGCAGCATTTCGAAATTGGAGAGGACGGGTGATTGGGAGGAATTCAACAAATATTGATCGACCGATGCTGAAATTCGGCATTTTCATGGTGAAAGAGTATTATAGCTGAGCATGCCTCCATTTGGACTGCGGAAGCAACCGAGAAGTCCCATTTGGCATTTGGTTTGTAATGAATATCTGAACGGTCTGCTGCAAAATCTGAATTAAATCGCAAACTGAAGAGACGAAGCATTCGACAACATAAATTACAGAAAACACCGAAAGTGTGAGCTGTGTAAACTAGGGATGTCAAAATCAAGAATGACTCTCCTCATTTTCCACACTTTCTAACCGATCATGCAAGCGACAGAGTGTGTGAAATGAGGAAAGTCATTCTTCCTTCTGACAACCCTAGTGTTAACCCTATCGGGGAGCTCTTTGCTTGCGTCGGAAGTGATTAAAATCGCCGTATTTACGCTGAAGAGAGCGCTAGTGATAAGAAAATTGCCTTTGATGATTCACGTCATTTTCGAAATACAGACTTCACCTGAATGTTTTGAAAACATATCCGGAGGAGTTTATTGAGAGTTCGAAAATTTCTTTCAAATTGGCAAATTGAGAAATCCTGTTGTTTACTGCATTTTGTTCATTTTTGATACATGATCCCGGACAAATTTTGAAATTGATCGCTTGCAAAATGTGGAAATCTGCATCTTTCGAAATTCAATGTAAATGTATTTATCAGATTTTGATTATCTTGCAAATTATTTACAAAAAGGATTATGACAAACTCTCATTAGCTAAAACAGAATAAAGTCGTGCATTTGTTCTTCTAATCTCGAGTTATGACAAATAGCCAGAAAGCAGCCGAAAATACTCGACACCGCAGGATGAGAGAAAACTGGACCCACTGAAACTTTTGTTGTCATTTGAAGGCACGGCGGTCGGATGAGGACATTCGGATGATAACCTACCGGATGAGCACCTAATGAGGACGAGAGGACAATTGTTATGTAACAGACGGAATATGCAAATGGTGCTCATCCAGTAGGTTATCATCCGAAAGTTCTCATACGACCTAGTGCCGTTTGAAATGGTGAAATATTCACATTGCACCCTGTGGTCGTTTACTTCATAATAAAGTTCAGTTGAACACTGTTCACATGTGGCTTTGAAGCACACAGGCTTGCCGAGGGTGGGCAATGCCTGAAAAGATGACGAGGTCACTGCTTAGTTGGGCTAAGGCCCTGCTTTCGGAACCACGTACAAAGTCGTGCACACGCGTTAAACGTCTAAACGGAACTAGGTCGGATGAGAACCGTCGTATGAGCACCTAATGAAGGCGAGAGACAAGAGTTATGGTTCTCATCCAGTCTGAACTCGTCCGACGGTTCTCATCCGACCTAGTTCCGTCTAAACCTGGATGAGGCCTTACCTACCTCTCTGAGCACATCAGCACTTTCAACGGTAAGAACACGCCCAATCGCACTGTCAATTAGCAATGTGTCCAATTTTGTCGAGAACATCCCTGGAATGTGAAATTTGGAAGGATTCATCGAGAAATATGACGAACCGATTATTATCCTCGCCCAATCATCGCCGTCAATGCCGAACACGTTGCTATCGATTTTCTGAACGAGGCGTAGGTAGCGTATTTGAGATGATAGCTCGAGAAGGAAGCTGGCTGTAATACAAATAAGTTTCTGATTGATGGCCGTTTTTTTTGTATCTGTGCGTCAAATACCTTGGTCAGAACATGCCACTTCCCATACACGCAGTTCCAGATGCTCGACAGTGTTTGAACTGATTATTCGGAGAAGACTAGTCCTGAAATTGTCTGCCTTCATAGCGCACTCTCTATCGATAGAGTCTGTCGATGTAAAAGTCGAAGAAAATAGATTTCAACTTACGCGCCATCATTCGTCAGTGGTAGGGGGAGCGCCTTCCATTCGTTCCAAGGTTCGGAAGTCAGGTCGACAAGCGCCCGATCAATGCGGACCCTGTTCAACAAGGCTGAGGCGGCACGCTGAATGATTCAATTAAATAAAATTCAATGCTTATTCCGTTCTATGGGTATCGTATCTCGAGTAATCAACAAAAATGGTTGAGCATGGTAACTGAGGACCATTGACATAGTCGAATCAGGG
>LS500647.1:28513-42591 GCA_900490845.1 Pristionchus japonicus | reverse complement strand
CACCAGAAGCGAGATAATCGCGTTCAAAGTTGGGGATCCATGGAAACGACCCGGTGCATGGAGCTCCAGAATGATCCCAGCACAATGGGAGTTTGGGGGGTGCTAGGGCATGCTTAGAGGTGCCCAAAACCGGTCCTAACTCATATCATCATTTTCGCTCTATTCCCAACCCCAGCTCGATTCTTACGTGACAGGCGTGATATCTAGTTCATGTTTTAATGTACTGTATGTCCCTTTGACCCTTTCCGATCTCTAGTGAGTGCAAGATAGTTCGAAGCTATCACCCTCTGGCAATCGAGAGACAATCACTGCGTTAGTCCACTGTATGGGGGCCACCGAACGTTTGTTCAGCTGATCGTAAAGTCGACTAGGAATGCACCGAAATGTGTGTTGCTATAAAAGTCTGAAGCATTCATTTCATCATTTTTCATGAGTCAACTACACATTCTGCCGAAATCATAGCACTCCAAATCCGCCTAGGCTCTCCTACTGAGTCACGTCGGTACTCATAACTTGCTCTCGCTGTCTCTGCTCTCTCCATTTCCCATGCTCTCTCACTGATCCATCCCCCCCTCATCTCTCATCATCTACTTTTCCTGCATTCTTCGTCGGTCAGAGAGAGCGAGAGAGCGGGGGAATGAAGAGAGCACGATTCCATTGCCTCTGATGGAATGAAGTTGCAATAAACACTCGCCCGCGAGCGCTTGGAGATGATATTTCGCGTCCTTTTCAATTTCATGATGCAATTTTGCTGCCTCCGTGTCCCTTTGTCACGTCGTATCTGACCAGCATCAAGCTTTGTGACCATCGTTTTCATCTTCTCAATCTTCGTAGTTTGCTCGTTCTGTTTGACAGGCGAGAGACCATGTCAATTTGAAAGAGTCAATCCTGATTCCATTTGTGAAACTCGCAATTGTTCATGCTTGTTCATGTTGACAATGTTCATTATGCGTGACATTGATCTGAGAGTCAATCGTACAATCCATAATTCCATTCCAGAAATGCTTCGTCTCCTCGTCTTGCTGTTTTTCGCACAATTCCTAATCATTCCAGAAATGATCAATTGATCATGCCCGCTAATTATATTTGACTGTCGAGAGAGCATGCAGATCTGAGAGAGTGAGACCTAACTCCATTCCAGAAATGCTTCGCCTCCTCGTGCTGCTGTTCTTCGCACAGGCTGCGGCCAAGAAGAGCAGTGATTATCTCAAGGTATGGATCGTCTGGTTCATGTTTTGTCATTATGCTTCAACCTCGTATGTGAACGTTCTAGGGAGTATAGGTATGAAATGGTCAAAATGTACACGCATACAAATAATTTAAACTTTCTTGACATGAAATCGGACAATCACCACAATGTGTGGAGGTTATGTTTCATCTTCGATCGAAAGCGCTTAGAGGTTTGGAATTTTCAGTAGCACTTCGTTATCGGATCGTCAAAAACTTTTTTCCACTGGTCACCTATTCACACACACATACTGTTGAGTTCGGGAGATCGCGTGGGTGAGAGATGGGAGAGGGCGCGAAGTGACGTCACTGTCACTGGAAAAACGTTGACTGTCACATTTTCACATACTATCTCGTTCTATCTGATCGACGAGAGAGCGTATGAATACGGGAGAATGAACCCATCTGCAAGCTAAACTCTACTCTCTTTTGCGGTTCTCTATTTGCTTGCCTCTCTGCAGATTTTGCAAGTGCCGTCGAAACTATGCACATTGTGTTTCACACTTGATAGAATAGGTGTTGAGGTGTGGGATCTTGAATGGTGATGTGGTTTGCTCTGGTACTACAAAAATGCCAATTTTTCGCATTTTATGCTCTCTGGCACTGAACGCTTTTTTTATGTTAGCTAGTTGTTTTTTGATGTACCTCATCATTCGAGATTTCCCTGTCATCAGAGATCTGTTATTTTTCTCGTGAGAAAATGGTTGCCTCAGGATGACATCATTTATCGCTAATTGCAGCTCTACTGGAACTCCCCGACCGCACGATGTCTGAAGAAGTTCAATGTGTCCATCCCGATCGAGACCTACAGCATCGTCGGGAACAAGAACCAGGAGTTTGTCGGGGAGAAGGTTAGTTATCTTAACGTAACAGGAAGACACATCAACACCTCGATAACATCAATTTTTTTCACCAAAAAGGCGTTCTACTATCCGACACTACTCTAGTTAGAATAACGCAAGAACATGCAAATAAATTGGAGACGGAACCGTGATATTTCAGATAACAACGTTCTACGAGTACAACATCGGGTTGTGGCCGCGATACGTGCAGTACAATGCGTCACAACCCGAGAATGGCGGATTGCCTCAGGTATTAAATGTTTTAAGTGTTGCATTTCAACTAGGCTTCTAACGAGTTCTGAAACAAGCATGCAATTACGTAGTGAGAAAGATACAATGCGTCACAACCGGAGAATGGGGGACTCCCGCAGGTTTGATCTTCTCCCTCAGTCTTTACCTAAGGGCTATTCAAAGGGGCTATTCTTCTATTTTTACATTGTTCCATACTTAAATCGTTTCATAATTTACTCCGCTTTGATCTAGGTTTCACCGATGCCTTATGAGACGCAACGACGATACAAAAGCAGTGTGCAGGCCGAACGTAGAACACAAACCCCAAATAATTTCCAAACATCTCTCCTCATACACCAATGGTCACTGTGCGTGCTGTTTTCGAAAAGATCGCTCAATCGGCTCTAGCATCTGATACTGCACTTTGTGAATATGATGCGCACAAACGATTATGGGATTATGTGTGGGAGGCGATTACGGAGGCAATACGGATGCATGGAACATCATGAATCGACATCAGAAAGCTCTACCCTGAGCTCTTTTTGACATTAATTAGCATATTTAGTAGTCAATCTAGTGCTAGGTTGAGTCAATTTATCAAACGACCTATCTGAACACATCCTGATAGTCTTCAATAGATTATGTGGGATTACGGAGGCAATACGGATGCATGAAACTTGGACACGAATTGGGCACTGGATCACAGTTCAGTGCACAGGCTTCGTGCTGCTTTAGAGGATGAAATGTATAGTGACCCTCCAAACACGTACTGAGAAACACAGATTCTCGAGTCTGAATCAGTGTAATCTCCTCTTTTTTCTAACAAGAACCATTCCAATCAGGAAAAGAATGCGCCTGAAGTGAACGATTGATACAGTTCATGCGGAAACATACGCCTCTTTGCAGCTCGCCAACCTCACGCAGCACCTCGCCCTCGTCGCCCTAGTCTAAAACTATTTGATGTCTTGAATGTCCTAGGCCAGAAATTACTGAAAAAAAGAATGCGGAAACATGAATGACTAGCTATAAGTAAAAGACTCATTCCAGCTCGCCAACCTCACCCAGCATCTCGCCCTCGTCGCTGAGATGATTCAGAAGACGTTCCCCGACCCCAACTTTGACGGACCGGCGATATTTGATGTAGAGGTAAACACAGTTATTATTCTCTATTTCAGCTCGGTCATTGCGTACCTATCGTTCGGATACCTTGAATAGTCTTTATGAGACAAGCGTGAAACATACCTGGAACATTGCGATGAATCCGAGAAAATCACAACCGTGTCTCACTCAATCACTTTGCAGGAGTGGCGGCCAACGTACGTGCTGAACTGGGGCGTGAAGAAAGTGAGTAGTATTGGTCAAGGAGGCAAACTCCACGCTTCTTCTAGCTTCAGATTGCTGGAATAGTTTCAGCAGAAATTCCTCAATAGCAGAGATCTAATTATTTTTACAGATGGAGTTGTAAGAGCATTATATGAGGCCGGTTGCCTAATAATCAACAAGGGCTTGGTACAGCGAAATTTTGAAAACGTGCGGAAAGAGGTCCTCGAGGGTGGTGATCACCATGGTCAACTTCATTTTGCTCCAACTTGATCGGTGCAGCCGTGCTGCAATCATGCTGCAACCTTGCTGCAAAACATGTTTTTCGCATAACTTTTTTTCTAGTTGACCGATTGGGCTAAAAATTTGAGAGCACATAGTTTGAAACATGAGCAATCCAACCATGAAATTTTTATTCGAAAAATAATTTGCGTATGCAAATTCAAAAATCGTTTTCGAATACTAAGAGGTAGTGGAAGCTGATTTTAGTAGCAATCAATGCGCCTTGTTGTGGGGATCATTTTTATGTCCTAGGGTGTGGGTTAAAAAATAGCACTTTTTGAGATAATTGAGTTTTTGTAGTGTATTTCTTATTTGTTTCATCGTTTACTTTTTCCTTAGTCCACAGGAATGGCGTGGAATCGAATGAAACATACCTTCATTTCCCATTCGACGCGCACAGAGCGCGATAAATCATTGAAGTTATGCATACAAACCCTCAATTATCTTCAAAAGTGCTATTTTTAACCCACAACCTAGGACATAAAAATGATCCCCACAACAAGGCGCATTGATTGCTACTAAAATCAGCTTCCACTACCTCCTAGTATTCGAAAATGATTTTTGAATTTGCGTATGCAAATTATTTTTCAAATAAGAATTTCATGATTGGATTGCTCATGTTTCAAACCATGTGCTCTCAAATTTTTAGCCCAATCGGACAACTAGAGAAAAAGTTGTGAGGACAACATGTTTTGATGCATGGTTGCAGCATGGTTGCAGCACGGTCAATAATGGCTGCACCGATCGAGTTGGAGCAAAATGAAATTGCCCATGGTGATCATCACCCTCGAGGACCTCTTTCCGCAAATTTTCAAAATTTCGCTGTACCAACCCTCACGTAAGCATTATTGATTCTTAGGCAACCGGCCTCATATGAGGAAACATACTTATCGAAATTTCCTTTTTTCAGGTCTACCGCGAGGAGTCCGTCCTTCTCGCCAAGAAGAGGAACCCATCGTTGAACGATAAGCAAGCTGTGGCGTATGGAGCGTACGAGTTCGATGAGGCGGCGAGGTTAATAATTTTATGACCCATCAGGACCCGACATGATCAGCATGAATTGGTTGCGAGCACTTGTGAAGCATGTGCGAAACATATCAGCAGCACTGCGCGGGTTCTCCAGAAAATGCATTGGCGGATGTGTTTCAGATAGAGCAAGTTCATTCACTTGCTCAGTAAATCGATTGTCTTAGGATGCATGATGCAATCGATCAACAATTTCTGACGTTTCCCGAACTCGAAAGTACCCTTCTCATTGCAGAGCCATGCTGGTGGAGACACTCCGACTCGCGAGACGCCTCCGACCGAGGGCGAAGTGGGGCTACTACGGATTCCCGTACTGCAACTACGATGCTGGTGAGACTCTGGCCAAGATTTTTGACAGCTCTTTGTCGCTTCATCTCTGTGCGCTGACTAACTCGAGAGTCTACGTGGATGAAATGACGAAGAGATTCTCTGGTTTCTCACCGGAAATGCGTAGTCTTTGCCGAATCAATTCTGAAACATTTTTCGGCTCAAGTAGAACCGTTGATCTGAACATCGAACCATTCATCAGCCGATTGTTCGAATGGGATGTTACAGTGGCAGAGGGGTGTAACGGAATTACGGTTAGGGAACTGAAATGGATGTTCGAGAGTTGCACCGAAAAAGTAGGTTCGCTGTTCGCGAACTCTACTCAGTCAGTTAGAGCGGAACTGAATCGGACTGAACTGGGAACTGACAGTTACACTTTTTGTACTGAGTCCGCTGAAGTGCTTCCCTGTACTTGGAGTGGGGAATCGCTGAGACAGTAAAACAGACAAAACAATAATAATAACAATAACAACAACAATTTCAGGTCAAAACGCCGAATCCACGTGCTCTCAGCAGTTCCAGAAGTACAACGATCAGTGAGTGCAAAATGACCTTCATACTGCATTCCTAGAGCGGTTTCATGTTTAGAATGTGCCTGAAACTCAACCAATAATTAGATTTCATTCATGGTTCGGAACATAGTGATTACTGCTTTGCTGTGATGTCGCGCCTAGACGCTGATCGAAAACAAAAGGATTTGACACTTGCCGCCTAGTAATCCTCCTAGCGCGTGCATTCTGATCAACGATTTTCCGTGTTTTGATCGAGTTCTCTCGGGACGCGCGAAAAGTTCCCACGCGTGCTCGAGGAATCGTGTTTTGGGGACGGCGTTGAATAATTTTCCTTCATTTTTCTGTGAGATAGGACGTTCCCGCACGCACGCACAGCAGTTCCCGTAAGCCGCTTACTTCTAGGGCGTGCATTGTGGTGCAGAATCTCTGTGACATTTCACATTCCGCACGTTTCACAGAACGAAAGATCTGACGCAGTTTTGCCATGATTCTCATTGTCTCTTGAAATTTTCAATTTTAGCATCGAAGCCATCAATTGCAAGCAAAATGAGATAGAGAAATTGAGAAAATGGGAAAGAGTAAATTTCGTTGCAGGATGAACTGGCTATATGCGGAACAGACAGGGCTCTTCCCGTCCATCTATATCAGCAGGTACGATTGTGTAGGTGGGAACTGGTGGGAAAGTACGGCAGATCGATAAGAATTGTGAATTTGAGCTTATTGCTTGACCTGTTAGTGCCGACGTTTCACAGGAACCTGAGCCATAGACTTGAACATTTGTTTTTTAAAAACACTCTTCGCATGTAACGTTTCATAATGTAAATGATATGTTCAAAAAATACAGATGAAACATGCATGACCGCGAAATTGCAGTGTAGAGCAAAACTATTCAAGGATGATTGCCTCAAAACCTCAAAACCCAACTCAAAACCGATTCAACTCGCTCAAAACTCCGACTCATCTCCGACTAACTCACAACCAAAATATCGAGTAATCTGGACTCTTCAGCGGCTCGACCCCCGACGTCAACATGTTCTACATCCACGCCATTCTAGCTGAGACGAAGAGGATCCAGCGATCGAATTTGGTCAGTGGCCCTTTAATCGCGCTTTCCAGCCCCTCGGATCCTGATTAGAGTCGATATTTCGAAGCAATTATAGCGAGAAAAATCATGGTTATTGCAAACACATCAGAGCTGATTGTAACCATGAAATCAGATATCAAAGACCTCTTTCAGGCCGCGAAACTGCCCATCTACGCGTACACCAAGATCGAGTACAACCCGTACAATCCGACTGCCCCGTTCTACAGCAAGGTGAGATGTTTCGAGATATTTCTGACTAAATAGAGGAGAATGAGGATATGTTTCATAATCAAGATGACGAGAGATCTAACCATCGGGAACCGTTAATGCCTTTCTGCGCTCACATGAGGAAAAAATGAAAATTCAAACGATGCTGGCTTGCGTTAGGCTGCGTTCTGCGCTGTGGGCTGCGACTTTTTCAACATAGTCTGATTTCCGAGTCCAGAAAAATAATCTTCGTTTGTACACATACTACTAGTCATCGTTTTCTGGTTATCAATCAGTAAACACTTGCTTCGCACATGTTTTGTCTGACTTCCGTCTAGTCAAACAGACTGAGACAACTGTGTGGGAGGAAACAACCTTCGTTAGTTATCACTATTCGAGGCACTGGTTCGCTCCTTAGAGCGCACACTTTCGAATAGACGGTAGCGTGTATTTCCACACAAACAGAGACAACGATGTGTGAGTAGAAACAATCTTCGATAGTTATCACAGTTCGAGAAACAGTTTCTTTCTGAACACACTCTTGCAATCAGTGCACTTGAGAGTGCGTGCTAAATATAGAGAAGGCTGTTGTTCGATCTCTATTGTCTAACAGTGTGGGAGGAAACAACCTTCGATAGTTATCACAGTTCAAGACAAGGGTTCCGTTCTGAACGCTCTCGCAATCTGCGTACCTGAGAGAGCGTGCGAAATGGAGAGACGAAGATCTGTATTTCGATCACCCTTGTCTCTCTGTGTGGGAGGAAACAATCTTCGATAGTTATCGCTTTTGAGCTCTCGCTCACCCACTAGACAACCACAAATATTGACAAGGATCAACAGGGTGATCTCCGAAACATCCTCCATTTAGAAGAGGGATCTTGAATGAAACAAAGAATGTTCAACAATTGCGAAAATATACCTTCTTTTTAGAGTGGCCGCTGTAACTCTCCCGAAGTTTTAAAAAAGCTTTTCATAAAATTTGGAAATTAGAGGGTCAAACTAGATAAAGAAGTTCACTTTCAGCGCGATCTCTGCAACTCCCTTCGCCAATTGACTGACATCGGCGCCGAAGGAGCGCTGTTGTGGAGCACGGATAAGTGAGGGTTTCGATTTTTTTCAGGGCACACCTGCACATCTCCGGGCATTTCCTAATTCCCTCATAAACCTAACGAGAAGCGACTTTCTTCAGCGAACTTTGCAATGTGTTTCACACTCGTTTAAAAAACGACATTTCTGGTACACTTCGATATCGCACAGACTGTGTCTCACATTAAAACAACCATCAAACCCTCTGAGAATCAGCTCATTCTTCAGAGACCTCGACGCTGCTCGTTGCGGGCGCATCGCGGAGAACCTGGGCAAGACTTCGGGACCGTGAGTTCTTTCTTTACAACTTGATTTCCCGTCCTTGTTTTATTAAGAATACGTATAAACTCAAAAAAAATGAATAGTAATTTTGTTGATTATGAGTGATTGTGTCAAAACGTGGGCCTCTCGAATCTGCACGAAATCAAACCATAATTTATAGTTTTCGGACATGTTTTCGAAGCATCGAATTGAGCATAAAGGCCTACTATTTTGTACAACTATGAAAGAGATCTGAAATCTCTTTACAACTGCACGTCTGACGATGATATCCCTCACAGTATCACCATTGGTCTTTCAGATACATGGATGCTGTCCGTTCTCGAGCTCAGTTCTGCGCTGACAACCACTGCAGCGGGCGGGGGAAATGCGTCCGAATTGTTGAGCCATTGAAGTGAGTTTGGGGTACCGGCCAAATGCCAGATCGGCACTTGGATAGGAAGTTCACTGAGGATGTGAGACAGCACGTAGGCGCATCAAAGTTGATGATACTCAAGAGATCAAAGATCAATTCCTACATTCCAGTTGCGACCTCGAACTGGACGTCTCCGACCACGCGTGCGAGTGCGACGAGGGATGGAGTGGGCCGAGATGCGATGGTGGGTTGATCTTTGATCTCTGACCTCTGCCCATTTTTCATGTTTGCGACAGTAATGAAGGTGTCTTCTTGATCTTTGATCTCTAATTCATCTTTCTCTGACCGATCTTCCTTAATCACTTACTTATCCTTGTCGTCTTTGCAGTCAATCGCTCGGGCTACCTGGACTTGCCTCGGCCACCAAGATTTTAAGACTTCTCTTATCGATTAGGAAACTCTATGTGTATTTCACAAACACTTTGTCTTGTAACATTCCAATTGCCACTTCCTTTCATAATGTCTCCGGGCACTACTTCAGTTCGCCGGATCAGCATCCCTCTCATTTCACCGCTCTGCGCCTGCGTAGAAGGTTGAGGAGGAGGTGAATGAGAGGGAGGTAAGGCAGTGAATTGAAGAAGTGCCTGTCTCCAACAGTATTCACCCGGTTGTGAAATGATGACATAGACCAGTACTAGTCCAACTAGCGATTAGAACGGATGCAACAGCCATTACTTAATGTCATTTCCTCCAAAGATAGTTTCGAATTCGATATTCGATACGCGGGTACCGTAATCCTTCCATTTGATGTTCTCTATTCGTGCCAGAACCCTTCCGAAATTCCATTGACGCATTGCATTGCCAAACTCTTACCAACCCTGTGCCATTTTGTATTGTTTGTATAGCAAGATAAAGTATTCGTTTATCAAGCATTGATTATGGTGAATCAGTTATAGGAATGCACGGAAAATAGTATCAAGGCAATAAGATTGACGGAACATGAGCTTAGTTGTGCCTTATCCGTAGTACAGAAAGCCATCAAGATTCTTGATCTCGCTTCTCTCCATGATCTTGAAAAACTCTTTGAACTGCGTGCGCAGATCGACTTTCGCAGACTCGGGGAGAGCGACGTAATTATTCACGATGCTCTCGAACTGGAAAGTAAAAAAAAACATCGTTTTCATTTTTGCTGAAATAGCTTTATACTGCTGTAATTCTTGCAAAAATGGGAAACTTCTTAATTCTCACTAGTTATTCCTGCAATGTAATGAGAAGTTATGTTACCATAGGAATGGCTTCTTCTCCTTCTACTCCTCTGTCGTGCGCTTCGGAAATCGCCTTGAGACACTGAAGAAGATAATCAGTTATGAAAGAGGTAAAAAGATCAAATGCAAATTATAAAAAATGTTGTGAAACTCACATTTGAGATGAACTTCTGCGCATCCGCATTTCCAACTGATTTTGAGCGGGCGTAAAACCAATGCATCATGGGCCCATACATCATGTAAGAAGTGGAGCAGAACTTGTTAAGGGAGTGCATTGTCTGAATTGTGGCGATATCATATTTTCTAATTTAGTCTGACATCGTTTCTTTGTTTCCTTGACGATTTCTTCCTATCCTATACGAGGCCTCATTTTGCCTGCATTGAACCACTGACCTCTTCAAAAGTCTTCTCTCCGTTGACCAACGCCTTCATAATTCTCTCCGCGTCCGGCTCTTCTCTTCTTCTCTCCGAACTATATTTCGACTTTCTTTCGACAAGCGTCTCCATTTCTGGGATTTCTTCTGTAAAACATCCACATATCACTTAAGAATCGACTCAGAATGACTGAATCTGTGAGCGAACCATTTTTCGATTTTGATTTTTCACCGAATTCGGAGCTCCAATTCACTTTTTGGCCCTTGTGAAAGGATCAGTAATGGAAATCCACCTGTAAAGTGAAACCTGCAAACTTCACCGCTGTGTTTTCACCCTTCAACGTGGACATTGACTTTGGTCACCAATTTTCATTAAATACCTATCCCCTACTCAACTAATTCTTCTTATATGCGCCTTCAGTCAAGCTTGCTGATTTCACTCACCAAAAATAATTTGCCAGTATCTCGCGAGCTTGTCCTTGTCCGGAAGTTTCCGGGACATTCCGGGCACGCTGATGAGGATCACAGCCGCCAGCAGAAGGACGAACCGCATCTCCTATAATGAAGAGAAATCGATCAAGCGAAAACTGAAATTTCGAAGAAACTGTGCAGGAAAACGGCGGAATAACAGGCGGATGCTCCTCAAACGGTTTTAAATACAGACTACCACAGACGAAACATCAAGAAATGCGCGAGGATTCATGCTTTTTAGGGCAGGATAGGGAGGATTCATCCTTCTTTTTGATCCCAGTACGTCATTGCTTTTCACTACACGATGTCAGAAGGCAATCGATAGATAGTGGAACTAAGGACACTAGGTCAGATAAGAACATTCAGATGATAACCTACTGGATGAGCACCATTTGCATATTCCGTCTATTACATAAGATTTGTTCTCTCATCCTCATTAGGTGCTCATCCAGTAGGTTCTCATCCGACCTAGTGCAGAACTAAGGTTATGCTTTTTACTAGTGTTGCTAGATCGAGCAACTCGCAACAACAGAGCGAGAATGGGGCAATGACCTCGGAGTCGTTTTCCTCTCGCACTTGCTGATTTGTGGGTGGTAAAGTGTAAAAAAAAATTCGATGAAGATGCATGAAATTTGCGTTTCTGATTTAGTCAATGTCTGATTCTTCATCTTTATTGTCCTACTCAATGCCCTGCAGTTTTAAGCCAAATCAGCATAGTGTGGAGCAAAGAGCAATGACGTACCGAGATCAAAGAGAAGGATGAATCCACTCTATCCTATATGAGAGAATGCATGAATCCTCACGCATTCCATGATGTTTCGTCTAAGAAACGTTTCAAGAGAGAGAGATACATACCATCCCTCCTTCTTTCATGCACAGTTTCTCAAGAATCGTAGTTTGACAGATTGATTTTGATCGCCAAGCAATTTTTTCTCCTCACAGGATGCGGTTCATCTTTCTTCTGACCGTGTTGCTCTTCTGCGAGTCTGGACTGGCTGATATTGAACCAGGAATGCGAGACAAGCTACAGAAAATAGTTCCCGGTAACTAATATCTGATAATCAAAGTTGTTTTTCTTGCCTATTGACGGTAAAGATAAAAGCAGAATCGACAATATTTTAGAGGAAATCCCGGCGTTGAAGTATTTTTTCGACGATAAGAATTATGAAATTAAAAGACGAGAAGAACGGACTTATGAGAAGGAGTACAATGCGTTCATTCGCAATGAAAAAACATTCGAAGAAGTGAATCATGTTACTTCTAGAACATAAATACTTTTTTCATACATTTCAGTTTCTTCAGTCTATCAAGGAATCCTGCCCATATGCTTATAGTGGATTCCAATCCACTGCACAACTATTCGACGACCGTATCAATGCATTGACTGACAGTGATGCTCGGTACTTCATGAACCATGTGAGGTTCAGAATATCTTTATGAACATTTAAAAGTTGTATCGTACCAATTTCAGGTTCTCTTTGAGATGAAAGAACAATACAAAAGGAGAATCGACTTCTACTCGTCTCCGAGAAGCGATGACAGGAAAATGGAAAGGGAGCTCATCGAGGCAGAATTTGATAATGTATGTTTTCAAGGAGTAAAAGATGATAAATAGGGATTTTCATGGAAAATTCACACTTTTTTGCAGCTCAAGACCTTTCTGAAGGATTTTGAAAATCTGCCCGAGAGGTCGAAAATGGATTTGCGCAAGCAGTTCAGAGAGTTCTTCAATGTTATCGAGAGAAGCGGTTTCACTATCGATCACATCATACTCGGATAGTTTATTGTGCGATCACTATGTGTGTTGTAGAGTGCGAAATACGGATCGCCGTTTCTTCATTTCGCACACTCTCTCACCGGTCAGAGGGACGAGAGAGTGTGTGAAATGAAGAGACGATTACCCGTATTTCGTACTCTATTGTGTTGGATAAATGTGATTCCATTTCATTGTGCGAGCCAATGCAAATGTAAATTCAGAGAGCGTCTTGGAATAATTTATCTTGTTATTTACAATGCAAATCGACAATTGCAGGTAAGAATTTGACAATGCAATGCGTCATGGAATTTTGGGAGGATTCCGGCTCAAATTATGGGGGAATAACAAAGGAAGTGACTGCGATGTCAGGAATAAAGCATTATTTTATTTACTGCAGGATTGCAAAAATGGTTGTTAACAAAACATAGACAATGGCTACTACTACTACTATAGAACACCCATTATGGAACAACTGCAGAACTATCATGGTTGATACAGTGCCCGTTATGGCTTGCTACCGTAACCAAATGCTGCTGTGCTTACTACGCTATTGATGCCTCAGTTGCTTACTATTCTGTTTGTCATAATTACCGCTGATAAATATCATGAACATGAATGCTTAAAATAAAGCATTTTAAAACCTTTATTCAAGCGATTTCTTCTTGCAATGAAATAATACAAAATGGTTTGCTTTTATCCAACGAAGAAGAAGATTAAGCAATGATTTATCCGTGTATGTCATCGATCGTGACTCCGCTTCTCTCGATAATGTTGAAGTACTCCTTGAACTGCTCACGTAGATCCATATGAGCATGGTCTGGCAGACTGAGAAATTCGCTCTCGATGCTCTTCAGCTGCAAAAACAGTTGTTGTAAAACTTCATTTGCAACATTTGTTAAGAGACCGGCTCGGGGAAAATTCACTATCCCTCGGACATTGCGCCAGGACTTCCGATCCCGGCCTTCATACTCATAGGGCCTGAGGGGCCTTTGACCTTGTTTACCAATATGATGATGAAACCGGCCAAGTTGCGCAATGCGGCGCGCCAGATGCGCGCACATGGAAAAGTTTAGAAAATTCATATGTTCTCAACGGAACAAGCTAGAACTAAAATTCCTTTTGCATTGTGTTAGGCTTGCCCATTGTGTGCTGGGACACTATTGCGACCGTATTAGCGACGGTTCTGATTAGCATATCCCAACCAACTCGATCACATTTCTCGCATTCTCGGCCTAACAGCGTTGATTCCTCAGATGTTTTCCCACGCCGGGTGATACCCTACACCCTCGACGACTCAGCGCCCCTATGGTGACAGCCAGTTTCAACAGCACAAGAAACGAAAAGGTGGTTTGTATGTTCGGGAGTCGGTCACAGGCCGGCTTCACCTGAACTTTTACTCTTGCTCTTTATGATATTTCCGGAACAAACCACTCA
>LS500647.1:8700-18744 GCA_900490845.1 Pristionchus japonicus | reverse complement strand
CGAAGATGCAAATTTTAACCATACCCTTAGTGGAGTTATTTGTAGAGGAGGAAATTTCCAATCGATTAGAACCAATTAGAACTCAATAGCTCAAAAACGGAGCGAGATGCAGCTATTAGAAGTTGTAGGTCAATTATCCTAGTAAATATGCAAATTTCGAAAATCAAAGTGGAAAAAATATCATCCTCGACCTTATCTCTGTCAGTCAAACTAGTTTCAGCCAAAGTTAAGACAAATAATTTTTTGCTGTCGCAAGCGTTCCTACGATTTTACAGGAGACCCGTGTTCAGTCTCTCCATTCCTGCCTAACACCGCCATGCTTCACGAGAACTAGATTGGACGAATTAATTTTAAAAAAATAAATAAATTCCACATCCTAACGCTGCAGACAATGAAATGTAAATGTAAATTCGTTTTCTCTCGAATGAGCAGCTCGAATGCAGAACCTGATCTCGAATCTATCATATTAGAAAATTATTTATCGCTAGAGAGCAAATGAATTGGAAATCTTCAAGTGGGTGTCAAAACATGAAACAATGAGCGTAAATAAGGCGTTCTGGATAACCTAAACTATTTTTTAGCAAAGGTTCAAGTTGCATCAATTTCAAATGTCTAGAGTACTTTAGGGATTCCAGAATTTCCTATTACCGCTCCTAATATGGATTTAACAATGAATTGAAACAACAAAGTATCTTCTAACGAACAAAATCAAACTATGATCAATCACTTCTACTCCGAATACACATTCATTCTGACAAATCTCTTCCTCTTCTTCTCCTTATCAACTGATTCCTGACTCTCGTGCAAATCAATCCAGAAATAATAATATCTCTCTGCGGAAATTCCGAGAGAGACAAAGAAATGAATATTGAATAGTCCATCGAAGATATGCACGGAGAAGTTGCCAAAATCGCTCAACACCTTGTACGCCTGACAACAGGGGAGTTTTAATAGACATACGTCGGTAATTTAGGACTCGCCTAACCCCGATTTGCGTGTGCCGATTTCGGCAAACGCATGCAAAATGAGGGATAAGCAAGACCCATTTTACAATAGAGCAGATCTTTGACATACCTCAATGTTTCTGTTTGAGATAACTCTTCCATCTCTGTACATGATTCCGATTAAATTGAGGAAAGCCTCGAATGTGACCTTCTTGATAGATACAGAGCAGATCTTGCGAACGCTTGCAGAACCATCGTTCATGTTCTAAACAAAATAAATTTCAACGCTTGATTTTAACTGAAACATGTCTATAAATAGGACCGAATACTTCTCTTACAATGAATTCAATTTGGTTTATCAATTAACATCGCTAGGAACATGATAATTACAAAAAATGGCCCACCTTGTACACTTGGTGAAGTGCCATTGGCGAGATGTTATCGATCTTGTTTTGAGTCATACTCTTGCACCACTTCGACATTTCAAGGAGGAAAGGGTCGATCATAATCTCATTCATTCTGGTATCATTCTGACATTTACGGCTTAGATATAGATACAACAAAAAATTAAAGATACATCATAGGAAAAATTAATATTTCCAATATTTCTGAAATTCTTGATGATACGGCTGAATTCACGAGTGACTACATACGAATCGGGAAACTGCAATGAAAGAAATTGTAGTTCAGAGTAAGACTGGCATTTCGGCGGTTTCGGCGGTTTCGGCGCCGAATTATTCCCTCTCCCTCCTCTCTCTCATTTCGGGGCCGTAATGAAGAGAGAGAGGAGAGAGAGGGGTTCGGTCAAGAACGAGGTTTTCGGCGCCGAAATAGTATCGTCCATTTCGGCGCCGTAATGCCAATTCCGTTTAGCCAGCCATAGTTCAGAGAAAAGACGTTCACGCTTACGGTAATCAGGAGATGTCCGACTGACGTATTGTGTGCGATTCTTTCGATGTGATCAAGTGGATAATAGCGCTGATTAAAGGAAACGTACTTGTTATCGTCAGGATTGAACTGAAACCATAACGAAATTTAATACGGGAAAAGTGAAAAAGATTGTTGTTCAATCCAGCCTGTTGAATGTCCAGCTTATCCACGTAGTATTTGGTCTCCGATTCAACATCTCTCAGATTCTTGGTCAATCGAGCTTTCATAGCGGTTTCAATATCGAGGAACGAGAATACATTAGCTTTGATCTCGTATGGAAGTCTGAGGAAGGGAAACTGAAAAGAGGAAGCCGTTAAGATGAGAAGAATGAACCAACAAGCTACAACTTACAAACCTACAACTTGTATTTTTAAATATATGAGACGAATCGCGATAGAATCACCCATTTTCCAGGCCCCGCGGCGATATGCCAAAAGTTGTTCCTACAGGTCCCCCAAATGCACTATGAATAGCCTGAAGGATGCTCTTTTCAAATCCGATTTGGAAATATTAAAAAAAAATTTCATTCCTGAGTTACACCTGGTCAAAGGCGGTCGCTTCTGTGATTTTTCACAAAACTCGCGTCACTAGAAAATTCATAAGTCCGTTCAAAGTAAAGATTTTTGCTCATTCTCGGCGGCAATGGAAAAAGGAAGCCTCGAGCAACATTTTAAAAATTATAAACTCATTCCTGGCCCTTGCGTTGGTTCGGAGCGGTCGAGCGTCGGTCAGTATGGTGTAACTATGGGGATACCGATTTGGCGAAAAAATTTTTTCGATTTTTTCAAAGTACCAATATAGGCCTAAAAACTCACCAAAAGGCTAAGAATTGGGGGAGGGAGAAAAAAATGGGGGCTCACTTTAGTGTAAATATCTAGGGACAATGTTTTTAAACAAACACTTTCACCGGTCGAATTGTGCTCACATGTGCTTAAATTTATCGAAAACGATAACAAACAATGATTTCAAGCTTTTGGGGGCACTTGTCGAGGGTTTCTGATGATGAAATATGGGATTCCAACTCGTGATGACTCGTATGTTCATGAGCTCAGGAATTGGCATTCCAAAAGCATTCCTTCCGTCAAATGATCGTCTTATGGATGAATTTCGATGTGGAACTCGAAAAATGGCTATGGGGAGCGACATGGCCAAATCTACCGACTTTGCTTTCACTGCTTGGCCTGTAGTGTGAACACTAGAGGAAGCTTCTCGGAAACAAAAACTTTCGCTTTTTAATAACTCGAACGTACTCAAATTTCTCGAAAACGATCACAAATAATGATTTTAAGTGTTTGGGGGAACATGTCAGGGGTTTCCGAAGGTCAAAAATTAGTTTCCAACTCATGGTGACTCGAATGCGCATGAGTGTTGGAATTGGCATTCCAGAAGCATTTCTTCCGTCAGATGATCGCGGTAGGGATGTAACATCATGTAAATTTCGAAAATCTACCATATTGAGAATTATGGGACGTTTTGTAACGGGGACTTTCTCCTGGATTGCCCATCTGGGCATGCTTCTGGATTGCCAATTCAGACGCTCATGAACAAGCGAGTCGTCATGAGTTGGAATCGCATTTGCGACTCTAGGAAAACCCTGAAATGTTCTTCATAAGACTTTCAATCATTGTTAAATTTTTCCGATGAGTATTTGAGCGCAAATTGGGGCGAAAGTAATTGTATCCGGGAAACTTGTTTGAATCTTCACGCTATTGACATTCTAGCCAACGAAAAGTCCGTGGTTTTGACCACATTTCTCATTATCGTCAAATTTCGATTTCTACATTAAAATTCATTCATAGGGCGATCATTTGGCGGAAGAAATTCTACTGGAATGTTAATTCCTGAGCTCATGCACATCCAAGTCACCATGAGTTGGAATCTCAATTTTCAATCTCCGTTTTGACCCTCGTAAACCCCTGACAAGTTCCCCCAAACACTTAAAATCATCATTTGTGATCGTTTTCGATTAAAAAAATTTTTGAAGAACATTTCGGGTTTTCCGAGGGTCGCAAATGCGACTCCACTCACTTGTTCATGAGCGTGTGAATTGGCAATCCAGAAGCATTTCTGCGTCCCCGTTACAAACGTCCCATAATTCTCAATATGGTAGATTTTCGAAATTTACATGATGTTACATCCCTACCACAATCATCCGACGGTAGAAATGCATCTGGAATGTCAATTCCAACACTCATGCGCATTCGAGTCACCATGAGTTGGAAACTAATTTTTGGCCTTCGAAAACCCCTGACATGTTCCCCCAAACACTTAAAATCCTTATTTGTGATCGTTTTCGAGAAATTTGAGTACGTTCGAGTTATTAAAAAGCGAAAGTTTTTGTTTCCGAGAAGCTTCCTCTTGTGTTCACACTACAGGCCAAGCAGTGAAAGCAAAGTCGGTAGATTTGGCCATGTCGCTCCCCATAGCCATTTTTCGAGTTCCACATCAAAATTCATCCATAAGGCGATCATTTGACGGAAGGAATGCTTTTGGAATGTTAATTCCTGAGATCATGAACATACGAGTCATCATGAGTTGGAATCTCATTTTTGACCCTCATAAACCCCTGACATGTTCCCCCAAAGACTTAAAATCATAATTTGTGATCGTTTTCGAGAAATTTGAGTACGATCGAATTTTTAAAAAGCGAAAGTTTTTGAATCCGAGAAGCTTCCTCTAGAGTTCGAACTATAGGCTATGCAGTGAAAGCAAAGTCGGTAGATTTGTCCATGTCGCTCCCCATAGCCATTTTTCGAAATCCACATCAAAATTCATCCATAAGGCGATCATTTGACGGAAGGAATGCATTTGGAATGTTAATTCCTGAGATCATGAACATACGAGTCATCATGAGTTGGAATCCCATATTTCATCCTCAGAAACCCTCGACAAGTGCCCCCAAAAGCTTGAAATCATTGTTTGTTATCGTTTTCGATAAATTTGAGCACATTTGAGCACAATTCGACCGGTGAAAGTGTTTGTTTAAAAACATTGTCCCTAGATATTTACACTAAAGTGAGCCCCCATTTTTTTCTCCCTCCCCCAATTCTTAGCTTTTTGGTGAGTTTTTAGGCCTATATTGGTACTTTGAAAAAATCGAAAAAAAATTTTCGCCAAATCGGTATCCCCATAGTTACACCATACTGACCGACGCCCGAGCGCTCCGAACCAACGCAAGGGCCAGGAATGAGTTTATAATTTTTAAAATGTTGTTAGAGGCTTCCTCTTTCCATTGCCGCCGAGAATGAGCAAAAATCTTTACTTTGAACGGACTTATGAATTTTCTAGTGACGCGAGTTTTGTGAAAAATCACAGAAGCCACCGCCTTTGACCTGGTGTAACTCAGGAATGAAATTTTTTAAAAATATTTCCAAATCGGATTTGAAAAGAGCATCCTTCAGGCTATTCATAGTGCATTTGGGGGACCTGTAGGAACAACTTTTGGCATACTGCCAAGGGGTGGTTAATCCTATCGCGATTCGTCTCATATAAATATAAACTTACGTAACCACCTCTTTCTCCGTTCATTTCGCAATTGCTTTCAATATTAAGAGTGAATTTACTGAGAGACATCTGAATTCAGCCGATATTAATCAATTTCGAAATTTGAAAAGGCATTCAAAATAAAAATGAAAATGAAACAGGCGTTAGAGAAAGCTAGGGTGAATGAGAGCACGAGCGCGAGCACAAATTTAATTGGAAGATACAGAATCAGGGCATCGAACCTTCTTGAACATTTCCACATTTATCAAGATTGCGAACATTGTTTATCGATAGAGAACAACTGAATTTGAAAACTTCAAGTGAATATCAAAGCATGTATTGAAACAGTTGAGACAACGACGTATCTTCTCATTCGGTATTGAACAACAAAAAAAACGAAACAGAAAGGGATAATTAACAGCAACTTCTTATCTCGAAAAACGTCCAATCGGAGCGTTACTCCTCTGCATAAATGTTGATTCTGACATACTCCGTCTTAATCAGGTGCTCCTTCATAATATTGAGAGACTCGGGCTTCTCGCGATATGCTATTGAGAAATACCAATATATGCCTATGTCATTTAAGTCACTAAAGCTGTATTGAAATAATCCATCGAAGATATGCACACAGTTGTTATTATCACTGGATTTTTTGTACGCCTGCGGCAACAACAATTATAATAGCAAACTACAAAGAAAGATACTTCGATGTTTCTGTTGGAGATAACTCTTCCGTTTCTGTAAGCAATCCCAAGGAATCCGAGGAATGTATTGACAATATCCATCTTGATAAATGTTACGTTGAGTGTGTTAAGACTCATTGAACCATCATTCATGCCCTGTAACGAACTAACACTTCAATATTTACGAATTCTAAATGTTAATTTCGACAAACGGGATTACATCCCAAAATCCCAAAATTATGGTGACATGTGAAATTTTTCCATCAACAGGATCAACAGCCCTCGCAATTCAATTTTAAATTCAGTTAATGCTTCAGGACAATTGAAGAAAAAAAATCTTAATAACGGCGCGCAATTTTTTTATTCTCACAGTATGACAGTAGTACTAAACGGATTCGGCATTACGGCGCCGAAATGGAGTGCGCTTCCATTTCGGCGCCAGAGAAGGGGGAGAGGGAATTTTTCGGCGCCCAACCCGCCGAAATGCCAACCCTAATTATGATGTCACATAACAACATGGATTGATATGGAAAAAATTTCCTATTTTCCTTTAGTAGTACAATCATCACGTTGCTCAATTATTCAGAGAAGTTTGTCATGACAGCTCTTTTGAACTCAGGAGAAATTTCCAAAAGTCGGAATTTGCACAATTTTGATCAAAATCAAGCCTCATGGATCAGGTGTTCAAACTCACTATAGCTTCAAAGTAACATTCTCAAAAATTATCATTTCAGAGTACCTCACGCTACATGAGTTTACATTGAACTGAACTGGAGTCTCATTGAACTTGAGTTCCGAGATTTTGATTTCTTTTGGATTTGATTTTTCCGCAACTATGATTGAATTCAATGAGCTATTTTTCTCTGAATCGGAAACAAATACCCAAGTGGACACATGTATTAGAAAGGCCTGTGGTTGTACTAGTTATTGAGGAGTTCAAATGAAATTCATTATTTCCAATTAACCTAAGAATTAATAAAAAATCTACTACTATGACTCGCGGCGCTTCGCGATTTTTTCGAAATTGAAATTCTTTCGGCGCTATCAGTCAACGTTCATAGATGTTGATCAGATGCTCACAGTTTACAGCACGGATACTCACTAGTGTACAGTAGAGACTGGATCATGTAGCTCGGAACGGTTCGTGAGATATTCAATAAAGTGCTTGTCACCATATTTTTGGGACACCCTGTTATAGAAGCCCACCTTGTACACTTGGTGAAGCGCCTCTGGAGAGATATTAGTGATAAGGCATAAATCCAGAGTCTTGCATCTCTTCGAAAAATCGAGGAAGAATGAATCGATCATAATCTCCCCCTCCTTTTCTCTAGTCTTAATTTTATCAGGAATTAAATATAATATTTTATCTTTGAAAAATTGACAAAACCTCGAAACGCAGCCACAGTTCAGAATTGTTCGTCAACTCCTTGATACTTGTGCAGTACTCACGAATAGAGTCAATCGAATCATGAAACTGGAAATAAGATGTATTATGGATGATATGATGAACCTACTCTGACGTGGAGCCATCCGATCGAAGTATTGTGAGCGATTCTTTTGATGACATCGAGTGGATACGAACGAGTGTTCATGTGTACACATTTGTTATCATCAGGAGCAAACTGGAATAACAATTAAAAAGTTCAAGTAAAGCCAACTCTATCAATTTTTAAAATAGATTATGTACACAGATAGAAAAAAAAACATTCCTGCCATTCTACGTCGTTTGATTCAGTATATTTTTCAATTTGTATCCGCGTTTCCCCCTGTGAATACGCATAAATATATATATTATGTAATAGATTATGTAAAACATGAGATTTGTTAGAGCTTGCACAATATCCTTATTTAATATATACAGTAGAAGCAATATTCTCTTAGATGATATAACCTGCTCGATTGTCAGATTTGAAATGTAATATTTGGTCTCCGATTCGATGTCTCTCAACTCCTTGTTCAATCGAGCTTTCATGCCGGTTTCGATGTCGAGGAAAGAGAATACATGAACTTTGATCTCTTTCGGAAGAGCGAGGAAGGGAAACTGAAAAAAACTGATTAATTGAGAATAAAGAACCACCAGCAGTTTCTAGACTTATTTTAATTATTCATGAAAGGAATTTATTTAAATTATAAGCTCACGTAGTCTCCCACTTCTCCTTTGACTTTATCATTACAATCGATCGGTGGATCTAATTGATTGAGAGACATCTGAACAATATAATTCGTGTCGCGTAGTGTCATTTAAACCTCTCCTCGGTAAGTTTAATTTCATAACCGCCATCCGCTAACCTCGGAAAGTTTGAGTTCTCCGGCATTCTCTTCCACAGATTCCTCCGTCAATGACTGACTCGACATTTTCTGAAATAACGATGATATATCACGGAACTATTACCGAGTTTTGTGAACGGGCAAATGCAGAGAGATAAAATGAAGAAAGAAAAACCGAACGCAACACGCAACGCATTTTTGCAGAATCTTTCTCTCTGTCGGGTACTGCTATCCTTTTTCACATTTTATTTTTCACTTATATTTTGTGCGCTGTAATCTTTCACCTGCTAGGAAGGAACTTCGAAATTTTAAAAACACTGAGGTCACGAGATCATTTGGGATACAACTACAGAAACACTGTCAGATATAGAACCAGGTCTCGAACCTTTCCAGATTTGATTCAACAAGAGAATGCAAAACATTATTTATCGATAGAGAACAATTGAAGTGGAACAGAAAATGAGAATGGCGATAGTGCCAATAATGAATTGAAATAACAAAGTATCTTCAAAACAGAAAGAAACAATGAACAATAACTTCTACTCTGAATGAACATCTATCTTGACCATTTTGAACAACCATCCTCGATTCTTCGCCTCGTCGAGTGCCTCCTGACTCTTGTACAAAGTCAAATTGAAATCCCAATATCCATTTGCATCTTGTTCCTCGTCGACACAGAACTGAATGTGGGAGAACCCATTGAAGATATGCACAGAGAAATCTGTATCTTCTTCATTGCGACATCTCTTGTATGCCTGAAAGAGAGTTATTATGATAGGGAAAAATTAAAAATGAAAAACCTCGATGTTTCTATTAGAAATAACTTCTCCATTGATGTATGCGATTCCGTTAAGATTGAGGAATGCATCGAACTTATTCTTATCGATAGACGCTATCGCCAGAAAGCGGAGAGTTGTGGAGACATCCAAAATCTTCTTAAAATAATAATAAATGAAAGTTATGACTATTAGAACAATGCGATTGATCGACCAGATATCAATAAATACACTGGCACGATTACTCGATTAGTTCACTAGCACTTAGTGGATTTTTGGACTATATTTTCACTCTATTTCAATCATGATGATAATGAGAAAGAACACCTTGTACACTTCGTGAAGTGCCACCGACGAGATATTATTGATACAAAGAAGATTCAGAGATTTGCATCTCTTCGACAAATCGAGAAAGAACGGATCAAGTAAAACAACGTCCTCCAGGTTACGGTCCTGGAAACCGAATATGAAAACAAAATTCAGAAATACCGAGTAATATTGTTAAAAAAATACCTGGAAGTGAAGATAGATAGCGCTAATATTTCTGAACTCCTTAATGATGTTGCAGAATTCACGATTGACTTCATCAGAATCGGTAAACTTAAATAAAATAGTTGAGGCTTCATGCTGAAAAAGCCCACACATACCTTGATCTCAACATATCCCACTGAAGTATTATGGGCGACTCTTCGAAAGAATTCCAGTGAATACCATCCATCGCTGCACGAACCACATCTAACAGCACCAGAATTCAACTGCAACACGGACGGATCAGACTGAACAAAATGGTGAATTTCGCGCTGATGTGCAGGCAAAATTCTACAGCGTAAATGTGTGCAGCGCGCTTGCTAAACACAGTGATTTTTCACATTTTTCCTCGTTTTTCGCTTGCCGTTTGAACGAATTTTGATAGGTAAGGATATCCTCCCACTAATTCTTCTTCAAATCATGTGCCCTATG